>CATKUP010000421.1:0-210000 GCA_949786385.1 Onychomys leucogaster | reverse complement strand
CTGTGTGTTTCCCTTCAGAAACGGAGTTCAATGCCAGGCTCTGTGTCTTCCTACAAGCAAGACTTCGTTTCAGGTAAATGCAGTCACTTTTCAGCTAAAACGAACCTACATCGTTCACGAAGCTCACACGTTTCTCGCTCTTCACTGAAAAGCATTGGATGTTAGAGGGCCTGTGGTTTTTATCAGGTTCAGAAGCAGAGTTGACCTAGATATGGTCTGTGTGTGTAGGAAACACAGTTCTTTTGTTCTGAGCACACTCACGTTTCCCACCTTATTAGAGACTCTAGAAAGCAAGAGCGTGCTTCTTGCTCTAAAGCAGAGTGTGTTTCATGGAAGAGAACTGTGCTGTGTGTTTCCCTTCAGAAACGGAGTTAAATGCCAGGCTCTGTGTCTTCCTACAAGCAAGACTTCGTTTCAGGTAAACACAGTCACTTTTCTGCTAAAACGAATCTACATCGTTCACGAAGCTCACACGTTTCTCGCTCTTAACTGAAAAGCATTGGATGTTAGAGGGCCTGTGGTTTTTATCAGGTTCAGAAGCAGAGTTGAACTAGATATGGTCCGTGTGTGTAGGAAACACAGTTCTTTTGTATTAGCACACTCACGTTTCCCACCTTATTAGAGACTCTAGAAAGCAAGAGCGTGCTTCTTGCTCTAAAGCAGAGTGTGTTTCATGGAAGAGAACTGTGCTGTGTGTTTCCCTTCAGAAACGGAGTTCAATGCCAGGCTCTGTGTCTTCCTACAAACAAGACTTGCTTTCAGGTAAACACAGTCACTTTTCCTCTCAAACGAAGATACAGGGTTCACGAACCTCACACGTATCTCGCTCTTCACTAAAAAGCAGTGGATGTTAGAGGGCCTGTGGTTTGTATCAGTTTCAGAAGCAGAGTTGAAGTAGATATGGTCGTGTGTGTAGGAAACGCAATTCTTTTTGTTCTGAGCACACTCACGTTTCCCATGTTATTAGAGACTCTAGAAAGCAAGAGCGTGCTTCTTGCTCTAAAGCAGAGTGTGTTTCATGGAAGAGAACTGTGCTGTGTGTTTCCCTTCAGAAACGGAGTTCAATGCCAGGCGCTGTGTCTTCCTACAAGCGAGACTTCGTTTCAGGTAAACGCAGTCACTTTTCAGCTCAAACGAAGCTATATTGTACACGAAGCTCACACGTTTCTCGCTCTTCACTGAAACGCATTGGATGTTAGAGGGCCTGTGGTTTGTATCAGTTTCAGAAGCAGAGTTGAACTAGATATGGTCCGTGTGTGTAGGAAACACAGTTCTTTTGTTCTGAGCACTCTCACGTTTCCCGCCTTATTAGAGACTCTAGAAAGCAAGAGCGTGCTTCTTGCTCTAAAGCAGAGTGTGTTTCATGGATGAGAACTGTGCTGTGTGTTTCCCTTCAGAAACGGAGTTAAATGCCAGGCTCTGTGTCTTCCTACAAGCGAGACTTCGTTTCAGGTAAACGCAGTCACTTTTCAGCTCAAACGAAGCTATATTGTACACGAAGCTCACACGTTTCTCGCTCTTCACTGAAACGCATTGGATGTTAGAGGGCCTGTGGTTTGTATCAGTTTCAGAAGCAGAGTTGAACTAGATATGGTCCGTGTGTGTAGGAAACACAGTTCTTTTGTTCTGAGCACTCTCACGTTTCCCGCCTTATTAGAGACTCTAGAAAGCAAGAGCGTGCTTCTTGCTCTAAAGCAGAGTGTGTTTCATGGATGAGAACTGTGCTGTGTGTTTCCCTTCAGAAACGGAGTTAAATGCCAGGCGCTGTGTCTTCCTACAAGCGAGACTTCGTTTCAGGTAAACGCAGTCACTTTTCAGCTCAAACGAAGCTATATTGTACACGAAGCTCACACGTTTCTCGCTCTTCACTGAAACGCATTGGATGTTAGAGGGCCTGTGGTTTGTATCAGTTTCAGAAGCAGAGTTGAACTAGATATGGTCCGTGTGTGTAGGAAACACAGTTCTTTTGTTCTGAGCACTCTCACGTTTCCCGCCTTATTAGAGACTCTAGAAAGCAAGAGCGTGCTTCTTGCTCTAAAGCAGAGTGTGTTTCATGGATGAGAACTGTGCTGTGTGTTTCCCTTCAGAAACGGAGTTAAATGCCAGGCGCTGTGTCTTCCTACAAGCGAGACTTCGTTTCAGGTAAACGCAGTCACTTTTCAGCTCAAACGAAGCTATATTGTACACGAAGCTCACACGTTTCTCGCTCTTCACTGAAACGCATTGGATGTTAGAGGCCCTTGGTTTGTATCAGTTTCAGAAGCAGAGTTGAACTAGATATGGTCCGTGTGTGTAGGAAACACAGTTCTTTTGTTCTGAGCACTCTCACGTTTCCCGCCTTATTAGAGACTCTAGAAAGCAAGAGCGTGCTTCTTGCTCTAAAGCAGAGTGTGTTTCATGGATGAGAACTGTGCTGTGTGTTTCTCTTCAGAAACGGAGTTAAATGCCAGGCTCTGTGTCTTCCTACAAGCGAGACTTCGTTTCAGGTAAACGCAGTCACTTTTCAGCTCAAACGAAGCTATATTGTACACGAAGCTCACACGTTTCTCGCTCTTCACTGAAACGCATTGGATGTTAGAGGGCCTGTGGTTTGTATCAGTTTCAGAAGCAGAGTTGAACTAGATATGGTCCGTGTGTGTAGGAAACACAGTTCTTTTGTTCTGAGCACTCTCACGTTTCCCGCCTTATTAGAGACTCTAGAAAGCAAGAGCGTGCTTCTTGCTCTAAAGCAGAGTGTGTTTCATGGATGAGAACTGTGCTGTGTGTTTCCCTTCAGAAACGGAGTTAAATGCCAGGCTCTGTGTCTTCCTACAAGCGAGACTTCGTTTCAGGTAAACGCAGTCACTTTTCAGCTCAAACCAAGCTATATTGTACACGAAGCTCACACGTTTCTCGCTCTTCACTGAAACGCATTGGATGTTAGAGGGCCTGTGGTTTGTATCAGTTTCAGAAGCAGAGTTGAACTAGATATGGTCCGTGTGTGTAGGAAACACAGTTCTTTTGTTCTGAGCACTCTCACGTTTCCCGCCTTATTAGAGACTCTAGAAAGCAAGAGCGTGCTTCTTGCTCTAAAGCAGAGTGTGTTTCATGGATGAGAACTGTGCTGTGTGTTTCCCTTCAGAAACGGAGTTAAATGCCAGGCGCTGTGTCTTCCTACAAGCGAGACTTCGTTTCAGGTAAACGCAGTCACTTTTCAGCTCAAACGAAGCTATATTGTACACGAAGCTCACACGTTTCTCGCTCTTCACTGAAACGCATTGGATGTTAGAGGGCCTGTGGTTTGTATCAGTTTCAGAAGCAGAGTTGAACTAGATATGGTCCGTGTGTGTAGGAAACACAGTTCTTTTGTTCTGAGCACTCTCACGTTTCCCGCCTTATTAGAGACTCTAGAAAGCAAGAGCGTGCTTCTTGCTCTAAAGCAGAGTGTGTTTCATGGATGAGAACTGTGCTGTGTGTTTCCCTTCAGAAACGGAGTTAAATGCCAGGCTCTGTGTCTTCCTACAAGCGAGACTTCGTTTCAGGTAAACGCAGTCACTTTTCAGCTCAAACGAAGCTATATTGTACACGAAGCTCACACGTTTCTCGCTCTTCACTGAAACGCATTGGATGTTAGAGGGCCTGTGGTTTGTATCAGTTTCAGAAGCAGAGTTGAACTAGATATGGTCCGTGTGTGTAGGAAACACAGTTCTTTTGTTCTGAGCACTCTCACGTTTCCCGCCTTATTAGAGACTCTAGAAAGCAAGAGCGTGCTTCTTGCTCTAAAGCAGAGTGTGTTTCATGGATGAGAACTGTGCTGTGTGTTTCCCTTCAGAAACGGAGTTAAATGCCAGGCGCTGTGTCTTCCTACAAGCGAGACTTCGTTTCAGGTAAACGCAGTCACTTTTCAGCTCAAACGAAGCTATATTGTACACGAAGCTCACACGTTTCTCGCTCTTCACTGAAACACATTGGATGTTAGAGGGCCTGTGGTTTGTATCAGTTTCAGAAGCAGAGTTGAACTAGATATGGTCCGTGTGTGTAGGAAACACAGTTCTTTTGTTCTGAGCACTCTCACGTTTCCCGCCTTATTAGAGACTCTAGAAAGCAAGAGCGTGCTTCTTGCTCTAAAGCAGAGTGTGTTTCATGGATGAGAACTGTGCTGTGTGTTTCCCTTCAGAAACGGAGTTAAATGCCAGGCGCTGTGTCTTCCTACAAGCGAGACTTCGTTTCAGGTAAACGCAGTCACTTTTCAGCTCAAACGAAGCTATATTGTACACGAAGCTCACACGTTTCTCGCTCTTCACTGAAACGCATTGGATGTTAGAGGGCCTGTGGTTTGTATCAGTTTCAGAAGCAGAGTTGAACTAGATATGGTCCGTGTGTGTAGGAAACACAGTTCTTTTGTTCTGAGCACTCTCACGTTTCCCGCCTTATTAGAGACTCTAGAAAGCAAGAGCGTGCTTCTTGCTCTAAAGCAGAGTGTGTTTCATGGATGAGAACTGTGCTGTGTGTTTCCCTTCAGAAACGGAGTTAAATGCCAGGCGCTGTGTCTTCCTACAAGCGAGACTTCGTTTCAGGTAAACAAAGTCACTTTTCAGCTCAAACGAAGCTATATTGTACACGAAGCTCACACGTTTCTCGCTCTTCACTGAAACGCATTGGATGTTAGAGGGCCTGTGGTTTGTATCAGTTTCAGAAGCAGAGTTGAACTAGATATGGTCCGTGTGTGTAGGAAACACAGTTCTTTTGTTCTGAGCACTCTCACGTTTCCCGCCTTATTAGAGACTCTAGAAAGCAAGAGCGTGCTTCTTGCTCTAAAGCAGAGTGTGTTTCATGGATGAGAACTGTGCTGTGTGTTTCCCTTCAGAAACGGAGTTAAATGCCAGGCGCTGTGTCTTCCTACAAGCGAGACTTCGTTTCAGGTAAACGCAGTCACTTTTCAGCTCAAACGAAGCTATATTGTACACGAAGCTCACACGTTTCTCGCTCTTCACTGAAACGCATTGGATGTTAGAGGGCCTGTGGTTTGTATCAGTTTCAGAAGCAGAGTTGAACTAGATATGGTCCGTGTGTGTAGGAAACACAGTTCTTTTGTTCTGAGCACTCTCACGTTTCCCGCCTTATTAGAGACTCTAGAAAGCAAGAGCGTGCTTCTTGCTCTAAAGCAGAGTGTGTTTCATGGATGAGAACTGTGCTGTGTGTTTCCCTTCAGAAACGGAGTTAAATGCCAGGCTCTGTGTCTTCCTACAAGCGAGACTTCGTTTCAGGTAAACGCAGTCACTTTTCAGCTCAAACCAAGCTATATTGTACACGAAGCTCACACGTTTCTCGCTCTTCACTGAAACGCATTGGATGTTAGAGGGCCCATGGTTTGTATCAGTTTCAGAAGCAGAGTTGAACTAGATATGGTCCGTGTGTGTAGGAAACACAGTTCTTTTGTTCTGAGCACTCTCACGTTTCCCGCCTTATTAGAGACTCTAGAAAGCAAGAGCGTGCGTCTTGCTCTAAAGCAGAGTGTGTTTCATGGATGAGAACTGTGCTGTGTGTTTCCCTTCAGAAACGGAGTTAAATGCCAGGCTCTGTGTCTTCCTACAAGCGAGACTTCGTTTCAGGTAAACGCAGTCACTTTTCAGCTCAAACGAAGCTATATTGTACACGAAGCTCACACGTTTCTCGCTCTTCACTGAAACGCATTGGATGTTAGAGCGCCTGTGGTTTGTATCAGTTTCAGAAGCAGAGTTGAACTAGATATGGTCCGTGTGTGTAGGAAACACAGTTCTTTTGTTCTGAGCACTCTCACGTTTCCCGCCTTATTAGAGACTCTAGAAAGCAAGAGCGTGCTTCTTGCTCTAAAGGAGAGCGTGTTTAATGGATGAGAACTGTGCTGTGTGTTTCCCTTCAGAAACGGAGTTCAATGCCAGGCGCTGTGTCTTCCTACAAGCGAGACTTCGTTTCAGGTAAACGCAGTCACTTTTCAGCTCAAAGGAAGCCATATTGTACACGAAGCTCACACGTTTCTCGCTCTTCACTGAAACGCATTGGATGTTAGAGGGCCTGTGGTTTGTATCAGTTTCAGAAGCAGAGTTGAACTAGATATGGTCCGTGTGTGTAGGAAACACAGTTCTTTTGTTCTGAGCACTCTCACGTTTCCCGCCTTATTAGAGACTCTAGAAAGCAAGAGCGTGCTTCTTGCTCTAAAGCAGAGTGTGTTTCATGGATGAGAACTGTGCTGTGTGTTTCCCTTCAGAAACGGAGTTAAATGCCAGGCGCTGTGTCTTCCTACAAGCGAGACTTCGTTTCAGGTAAACGCAGTCACTTTTCAGCTCAAACGAAGCTATATTGTACACGAAGCTCACACGTTTCTCGCTCTTCACTGAAACGCATTGGATGTTAGAGGGCCTGTGGTTTGTATCAGTTTCAGAAGCAGAGTTGAACTAGATATGGTCCGTGTGTGTAGGAAACACAGTTCTTTTGTTCTGAGCACTCTCACATTTCCCGCCTTATTAGAGACTCTAGAAAGCAAGAGCGTGCTTCTTGCTCTAAAGCAGAGTGTGTTTCATGGATGAGAACTGTGCTGTGTGTTTCCCTTCAGAAACGGAGTTAAATGCCAGGCGCTGTGTCTTCCTACAAGCGAGACTTCGTTTCAGGTAAACGCAGTCACTTTTCAGCTCAAACCAAGCTATATTGTACACGAAGCTCACACGTTTCTCGCTCTTCACTGAAACGCATTGGATGTTAGAGGGCCTGTGGTTTGTATCAGTTTCAGAAGCAGAGTTGAACTAGATATGGTCCGTGTGTGTAGGAAACACAGTTCTTTTGTTCTGAGCACTCTCACGTTTCCCGCCTTATTAGAGACTCTAGAAAGCAAGGCGTGCTTCTTGCTCTAAAGCAGAGTGTGTTTCATGGATGAGAACTGTGCTGTGTGTTTCCCTTCAGAAACGGAGTTAAATGCCAGGCGCTGTGTCTTCCTACAAGCGAGACTTCGTTTCTGGTAAACGCAGTCACTTTTCAGCTCAAAGGAAGCTATATTGTACACGAAGCTCACACGTTTCTCGCTCTTCACTGAAACGCATTGGATGTTAGAGGGCCTGTGGTTTGTATCAGTTTCAGAAGCAGAGTTGAACTAGATATGGTCCGTGTGTGTAGGAAACACAGTTCTTTTGTTCTGAGCACTCTCACGTTTCCCGCCTTATTAGAGACTCTAGAAAGCAAGAGCGTGCTTCTTGCTCTAAAGCAGAGTGTGTTTCATGGATGAGAACTGTGCTGTGTGTTTCCCTTCAGAAACGGAGTTAAATGCCAGGCGCTGTGTCTTCCTACAAGCGAGACTTCGTTTCAGGTAAACGCAGTCACTTTTCAGCTCAAACGAAGCTATATTGTACACGAAGCTCACACGTTTCTCGCTCTTCACTGAAACGCATTGGATGTTAGAGGGCCTGTGGTTTGTATCAGTTTCAGAAGCAGAGTTGAACTAGATATGGTCCGTGTGTGTAGGAAACACAGTTCTTTTGTTCTGAGCACTCTCACGTTTCCCGCCTTATTAGAGACTCTAGAAAGCAAGAGCGTGCTTCTTGCTCTAAAGCAGAGTGTGTTTCATGGATGAGAACTGTGCTGTGTGTTTCCCTTCAGAAACGGAGTTAAATGCCAGGCGCTGTGTCTTCCTACAAGCGAGACTTCGTTTCAGGTAAACGCAGTCACTTTTCAGCTCAAACGAAGCTATATTGTACACGAAGCTCACACGTTTCTCGCTCTTCACTGAAACGCATTGGATGTTAGAGGCCCTTGGTTTGTATCAGTTTCAGAAGCAGAGTTGAACTAGATATGGTCCGTGTGTGTAGGAAACACAGTTCTTTTGTTCTGAGCACTCTCACGTTTCCCGCCTTATTAGAGACTCTAGAAAGCAAGAGCGTGCTTCTTGCTCTAAAGCAGAGTGTGTTTCATGGATGAGAACTGTGCTGTGTGTTTCCCTTCAGAAACGGAGTTAAATGCCAGGCGCTGTGTCTTCCTACAAGCGAGACTTCGTTTCAGGTAAACGCAGTCACTTTTCAGCTCAAACGAAGCTATATTGTACACGAAGCTCACACGTTTCTCGCTCTTCACTGAAACGCATTGGATGTTAGAGGGCCTGTGGTTTGTATCAGTTTCAGAAGCAGAGTTGAACTAGATATGGTCCGTGTGTGTAGGAAACACAGTTCTTTTGTTCTGAGCACTCTCACGTTTCCCGCCTTATTAGAGACTCTAGAAAGCAAGGCGTGCTTCTTGCTCTAAAGCAGAGTGTGTTTCATGGATGAGAACTGTGCTGTGTGTTTCCCTTCAGAAACGGAGTTAAATGCCAGGCTCTGTGTCTTCCTACAAGCGAGACTTCGTTTCAGGTAAACGCAGTCACTTTTCAGCTCAAATGAAGCTATATTGTACACGAAGCTCACACGTTTCTCGCTCTTCACTGAAACGCATTGGATGTTAGAGGGCCTGTGGTTTCTATCAGTTTCAGAAGCAGAGTTGAACTAGATATGGTCCGTGTGTGTAGGAAACACAGTTCTTTTGTTCTGAGCACTCTCACGTTTCCCGCCTTATTAGAGACTCTAGAAAGCAAGAGCGTGCTTCTTGCTCTAAAGCAGAGTGTGTTTCATGGATGAGAACTGTGCTGTGTGTTTCCCTTCAGAAACGGAGTTAAATGCCAGGCGCTGTGTCTTCCTACAAGCGAGACTTCGTTTCAGGTAAACGCAGTCACTTTTCAGCTCAAACGAAGCTATATTGTACACGAAGCTCACACGTTTCTCGCTCTTCACTGAAACGCATTGGATGTTAGAGGGCCTGTGGTTTGTATCAGTTTCAGAAGCAGAGTTGAACTAGATATGGTCCGTGTGTGTAGGAAACACAGTTCTTTTGTTCTGAGCACTCTCACGTTTCCCGCCTTATTAGAGACTCTAGAAAGCAAGAGCGTGCTTCTTGCTCTAAAGCAGAGTGTGTTTCATGGATGAGAACTGTGCTGTGTGTTTCCCTTCAGAAACGGAGTTAAATGCCAGGCGCTGTGTCTTCCTACAAGCGAGACTTCGTTTCAGGTAAACGCAGTCACTTTTCAGCTCAAACGAAGCTATATTGTACACGAAGCTCACACGTTTCTCGCTCTTCACTGAAACGCATTGGATGTTAGAGGCCCTTGGTTTGTATCAGTTTCAGAAGCAGAGTTGAACTAGATATGGTCCGTGTGTGTAGGAAACACAGTTCTTTTGTTCTGAGCACTCTCACGTTTCCCGCCTTATTAGAGACTCTAGAAAGCAAGAGCGTGCTTCTTGCTCTAAAGCAGAGTGTGTTTCATGGATGAGAACTGTGCTGTGTGTTTCTCTTCAGAAACGGAGTTAAATGCCAGGCTCTGTGTCTTCCTACAAGCGAGACTTCGTTTCAGGTAAACGCAGTCACTTTTCAGCTCAAACGAAGCTATATTGTACACGAAGCTCACACGTTTCTCGCTCTTCACTGAAACGCATTGGATGTTAGAGGGCCTGTGGTTTGTATCAGTTTCAGAAGCAGAGTTGAACTAGATATGGTCCGTGTGTGTAGGAAACACAGTTCTTTTGTTCTGAGCACTCTCACGTTTCCCGCCTTATTAGAGACTCTAGAAAGCAAGAGCGTGCTTCTTGCTCTAAAGCAGAGTGTGTTTCATGGATGAGAAGTGTGCTGTGTGTTTCCCTTCAGAAACGGAGTTAAATGCCAGGCTCTGTGTCTTCCTACAAGCGAGACTTCGTTTCAGGTAAACGCAGTCACTTTTCAGCTCAAACCAAGCTATATTGTACACGAAGCTCACACGTTTCTCGCTCTTCACTGAAACGCATTGGATGTTAGAGGGCCTGTGGTTTGTATCAGTTTCAGAAGCAGAGTTGAACTAGATATGGTCCGTGTGTAGGAAACACAGTTCTTTTGTTCTGAGCACTCTCACGTTTCCCGCCTTATTAGAGACTCTAGAAAGCAAGAGTGTGCTTCTTGCTCTAAAGCAGAGTGTGTTTCATGGATGAGAACTGTGCTGTGTGTTTCCCTTCAGAAACGGAGTTAAATGCCAGGCGCTGTGTCTTCCTACAAGCGAGACTTCGTTTCAGGTAAACGCAGTCACTTTTCAGCTCAAACGAAGCTATATTGTACACGAAGCTCACACGTTTCTCGCTCTTCACTGAAACGCATTGGATGTTAGAGGGCCTGTGGTTTGTATCAGTTTCAGAAGCAGAGTTGAACTAGATATGGTCCGTGTGTGTAGGAAACACAGTTCTTTTGTTCTGAGCACTCTCACGTTTCCCGCCTTATTAGAGACTCTAGAAAGCAAGAGCGTGCTTCTTGCTCTAAAGCAGAGTGTGTTTCATGGATGAGAACTGTGCTGTGTGTTTCCCTTCAGAAACGGAGTTAAATGCCAGGCGCTGTGTCTTCCTACAAGCGAGACTTCGTTTCAGGTAAACGCAGTCACTTTTCAGCTCAAACGAAGCTATATTGTACACGAAGCTCACACGTTTCTCGCTCTTCACTGAAACGCATTGGATGTTAGAGGGCCTGTGGTTTGTATCAGTTTCAGAAGCAGAGTTGAACTAGATATGGTCCGTGTGTGTAGGAAACACAGTTCTTTTGTTCTGAGCACTCTCACGTTTCCCGCCTTATTAGAGACTCTAGAAAGCAAGAGCGTGCTTCTTGCTCTAAAGCAGAGTGTGTTTCATGGATGAGAACTGTGCTGTGTGTTTCCCTTCAGAAACGGAGTTAAATGCCAGGCTCTGTGTCTTCCTACAAGCGAGACTTCGTTTCAGGTAAACGCAGTCACTTTTCAGCTCAAACTAAGCTATATTGTACACGAAGCTCACACGTTTCTCGCTCTTCACTGAAACGCATTGGATGTTAGAGGGCCCGTGGTTTGTATCAGTTTCAGAAGCAGAGTTGAACTAGATATGGTCCGTGTGTGTAGGAAACACAGTTCTTTTGTTCTGAGCACTCTCACGTTTCCCGCCTTATTAGAGACTCTAGAAAGCAAGAGCGTGCGTCTTGCTCTAAAGCAGAGTGTGTTTCATGGATGAGAACTGTGCTGTGTGTTTCCCTTCAGAAACGGAGTTAAATGCCAGGCTCTGTGTCTTCCTACAAGCGAGACTTCGTTTCAGGTAAACGCAGTCACTTTTCAGCTCAAACGAAGCTATATTGTACACGAAGCTCACACGTTTCTCGCTCTTCACTGAAACGCATTGGATGTTAGAGGGCCTGTCGTTTGTATCAGTTTCAGAAGCAGAGTTGAACTAGATATGGTCCGTGTGTGTAGGAAACACAGTTCTTTTGTTCTGAGCACTCTCACGTTTCCCGCCTTATTAGAGACTCTAGAAAGCAAGAGCGTGCTTCTTGCTCTAAAGGAGAGCGTGTTTAATGGATGAGAACTGTGCTGTGTGTTTCCCTTCAGAAACGGAGTTCAATGCCAGGCGCTGTGTCTTCCTACAAGCGAGACTTCGTTTCAGGTAAACGCAGTCACTTTTCAGCTCAAACGAAGCTATATTGTACACGAAGCTCACACGTTTCTCGCTCTTCACTGAAACGCATTGGATGTTAGAGGGCCTGTGGTTTGTATCAGTTTCAGAAGCAGAGTTGAACTAGATATGGTCCGTGTGTGTAGGAAACACAGTTCTTTTGTTCTGAGCACTCTCACGTTTCCCGCCTTATTAGAGACTCTAGAAAGCAAGAGCGTGCTTCTTGCTCTAAAGCAGAGTGTGTTTCATGGATGAGAACTGTGCTGTGTGTTTCCCTTCAGAAACGGAGTTAAATGCCAGGCGCTGTGTCTTCCTACAAGCGAGACTTCGTTTCAGGTAAACGCAGTCACTTTTCAGCTCAAACGAAGCTATATTGTACACGAAGCTCACACGTTTCTCGCTCTTCACTGAAACGCATTGGATGTTAGAGGGCCTGTGGTTTGTATCAGTTTCAGAAGCAGAGTTGAACTAGATATGGTCCGTGTGTGTAGGAAACACAGTTCTTTTGTTCTGAGCACTCTCACGTTTCCCGCCTTATTAGAGACTCTAGAAAGCAAGAGCGTGCTTCTTGCTCTAAAGCAGAGTGTGTTTCATGGATGAGAACTGTGCTGTGTGTTTCCCTTCAGAAACGGAGTTAAATGCCAGGCTCTGTGTCTTCCTACAAGCGAGACTTCGTTTCAGGTAAACGCAGTCACTTTTCAGCTCAAACGAAGCTATATTGTACACGAAGCTCACACGTTTCTCGCTCTTCACTGAAACGCATTGGATGTTAGAGGGCCTGTGGTTTGTATCAGTTTCAGAAGCAGAGTTGAACTAGATATGGTCCGTGTGTGTAGGAAACACAGTTCTTTTGTTCTGAGCACTCTCACGTTTCCCGCCTTATTAGAGACTCTAGAAAGCAAGAGCGTGCTTCTTGCTCTAAAGCAGAGTGTGTTTCATGGATGAGAACTGTGCTGTGTGTTTCCCTTCAGAAACGGAGTTAAATGCCAGGCGCTGTGTCTTCCTACAAGCGAGACTTCGTTTCAGGTAAACGCAGTCACTTTTCAGCTCAAACGAAGCTATATTGTACACGAAGCTCACACGTTTCTCGCTCTTCACTGAAACGCATTGGATGTTAGAGGGCCTGTGGTTTGTATCAGTTTCAGAAGCAGAGTTGAACTAGATATGGTCCGTGTGTGTAGGAAACACAGTTCTTTTGTTCTGAGCACTCTCACGTTTCCCGCCTTATTAGAGACTCTAGAAAGCAAGAGCGTGCTTCTTGCTCTAAAGCAGAGTGTGTTTCATGGATGAGAACTGTGCTGTGTGTTTCCCTTCAGAAACGGAGTTAAATGCCAGGCGCTGTGTCTTCCTACAAGCGAGACTTCGTTTCAGGTAAACGCAGTCACTTTTCAGCTCAAACGAAGCTATATTGTACACGAAGCTCACACGTTTCTCGCTCTTCACTGAAACGCATTGGATGTTAGAGGGCCTGTGGTTTGTATCAGTTTCAGAAGCAGAGTTGAACTAGATATGGTCCGTGTGTGTAGGAAACACAGTTCTTTTGTTCTGAGCACTCTCACGTTTCCCGCCTTATTAGAGACTCTAGAAAGCAAGGCGTGCTTCTTGCTCTAAAGCAGAGTGTGTTTCATGGATGAGAACTGTGCTGTGTGTTTCCCTTCAGAAACGGAGTTAAATGCCAGGCTCTGTGTCTTCCTACAAGCGAGACTTCGTTTCAGGTAAACGCAGTCACTTTTCAGCTCAAACGAAGCTATATTGTACACGAAGCTCACACGTTTCTCGCTCTTCACTGAAACGCATTGGATGTTAGAGGGCCTGTGGTTTGTATCAGTTTCAGAAGCAGAGTTGAACTAGATATGGTCCGTGTGTGTAGGAAACACAGTTCTTTTGTTCTGAGCACTCTCACGTTTCCCGCCTTATTAGAGACTCTAGAAAGCAAGAGCGTGCTTCTTGCTCTAAAGCAGAGTGTGTTTCATGGATGAGAACTGTGCTGTGTGTTTCCCTTCAGAAACGGAGTTAAATGCCAGGCGCTGTGTCTTCCTACAAGCGAGACTTCGTTTCAGGTAAACGCAGTCACTTTTCAGCTCAAACGAAGCTATATTGTACACGAAGCTCACACGTTTCTCGCTCTTCACTGAAACGCATTGGATGTTAGAGGCCCTTGGTTTGTATCAGTTTCAGAAGCAGAGTTGAACTAGATATGGTCCGTGTGTGTAGGAAACACAGTTCTTTTGTTCTGAGCACTCTCACGTTTCCCGCCTTATTAGAGACTCTAGAAAGCAAGAGCGTGCTTCTTGCTCTAAAGCAGAGTGTGTTTCATGGATGAGAACTGTGCTGTGTGTTTCTCTTCAGAAACGGAGTTAAATGCCAGGCTCTGTGTCTTCCTACAAGCGAGACTTCGTTTCAGGTAAACGCAGTCACTTTTCAGCTCAAACCAAGCTATATTGTACACGAAGCTCACACGTTTCTCGCTCTTCACTGAAACGCATTGGATGTTAGAGGGCCTGTGGTTTGTATCAGTTTCAGAAGCAGAGTTGAACTAGATATGGTCCGTGTGTGTAGGAAACACAGTTCTTTTGGTCTGAGCACTCTCACGTTTCCCGCCTTATTAGAGACTCTAGAAAGCAAGGCGTGCTTCTTGCTCTAAAGCAGAGTGTGTTTCATGGATGAGAACTGTGCTGTGTGTTTCCCTTCAGAAACGGAGTTAAATGCCAGGCTCTGTGTCTTCCTACAAGCGAGACTTCGTTTCAGGTAAACGCAGTCACTTTTCAGCTCAAATGAAGCTATATTGTACACGAAGCTCACACGTTTCTCGCTCTTCACTGAAACGCATTGGATGTTAGAGGGCCTGTGGTTTGTATCAGTTTCAGAAGCAGAGTTGAACTAGATATGGTCCGTGTGTGTAGGAAACACAGTTCTTTTGTTCTGAGCACTCTCACGTTTCCCGCCTTATTAGAGACTCTAGAAAGCAAGAGCGTGCTTCTTGCTCTAAAGCAGAGTGTGTTTCATGGATGAGAACTGTGCTGTGTGTTTCCCTTCAGAAACGGAGTTAAATGCCAGGCGCTGTGTCTTCCTACAAGCGAGACTTCGTTTCAGGTAAACGCAGTCACTTTTCAGCTCAAACGAAGCTATATTGTACACGAAGCTCACACGTTTCTCGCTCTTCACTGAAACGCATTGGATGTTAGAGGGCCTGTGGTTTGTATCAGTTTCAGAAGCAGAGTTGAACTAGATATGGTCCGTGTGTGTAGGAAACACAGTTCTTTTGTTCTGAGCACTCTCACGTTTCCCGCCTTATTAGAGACTCTAGAAAGCAAGAGCGTGCTTCTTGCTCTAAAGCAGAGTGTGTTTCATGGATGAGAACTGTGCTGTGTGTTTCCCTTCAGAAACGGAGTTAAATGCCAGGCGCTGTGTCTTCCTACAAGCGAGACTTCGTTTCAGGTAAACGCAGTCACTTTTCAGCTCAAACGAAGCTATATTGTACACGAAGCTCACACGTTTCTCGCTCTTCACTGAAACGCATTGGATGTTAGAGGGCCTGTGGTTTGTATCAGTTTCAGAAGCAGAGTTGAACTAGATATGGTCCGTGTGTGTAGGAAACACAGTTCTTTTGTTCTGAGCACTCTCACGTTTCCCGCCTTATTAGAGACTCTAGAAAGCAAGAGCGTGCTTCTTGCTCTAAAGCAGAGTGTGTTTCATGGATGAGAACTGTGCTGTGTGTTTCCCTTCAGAAACGGAGTTAAATGCCAGGCGCTGTGTCTTCCTACAAGCGAGACTTCGTTTCAGGTAAACGCAGTCACTTTTCAGCTCAAACGAAGCTATATTGTACACGAAGCTCACACGTTTCTCGCTCTTCACTGAAACGCATTGGATGTTAGAGGCCCTTGGTTTGTATCAGTTTCAGAAGCAGAGTTGAACTAGATATGGTCCGTGTGTGTAGGAAACACAGTTCTTTTGTTCTGAGCACTCTCACGTTTCCCGCCTTATTAGAGACTCTAGAAAGCAAGAGCGTGCTTCTTGCTCTAAAGCAGAGTGTGTTTCATGGATGAGAACTGTGCTGTGTGTTTCTCTTCAGAAACGGAGTTAAATGCCAGGCTCTGTGTCTTCCTACAAGCGAGACTTCGTTTCAGGTAAACGCAGTCACTTTTCAGCTCAAACGAAGCTATATTGTACACGAAGCTCACACGTTTCTCGCTCTTCACTGAAACGCATTGGATGTTAGAGGGCCTGTGGTTTGTATCAGTTTCAGAAGCAGAGTTGAACTAGATATGGTCCGTGTGTGTAGGAAACACAGTTCTTTTGTTCTGAGCACTCTCACGTTTCCCGCCTTATTAGAGACTCTAGAAAGCAAGAGCGTGCTTCTTGCTCTAAAGCAGAGTGTGTTTCATGGATGAGAACTGTGCTGTGTGTTTCCCTTCAGAAACGGAGTTAAATGCCAGGCGCTGTGTCTTCCTACAAGCGAGACTTCGTTTCAGGTAAACGCAGTCACTTTTCAGCTCAAACGAAGCTATATTGTACACGAAGCTCACACGTTTCTCGCTCTTCACTGAAACGCATTGGATGTTAGAGGGCCTGTGGTTTGTATCAGTTTCAGAAGCAGAGTTGAACTAGATATGGTCCGTGTGTGTAGGAAACACAGTTCTTTTGTTCTGAGCACTCTCACGTTTCCCGCCTTATTAGAGACTCTAGAAAGCAAGAGCGTGCTTCTTGCTCTAAAGCAGAGTGTGTTTCATGGATGAGAACTGTGCTGTGTGTTTCCCTTCAGAAACGGAGTTAAATGCCAGGCTCTGTGTCTTCCTACAAGCGAGACTTCGTTTCAGGTAAACGCAGTCACTTTTCAGCTCAAACGAAGCTATATTGTACACGAAGCTCACACGTTTCTCGCTCTTCACTGAAACGCATTGGATGTTAGAGGGCCTGTGGTTTGTATCAGTTTCAGAAGCAGAGTTGAACTAGATATGGTCCGTGTGTGTAGGAAACACAGTTCTTTTGTTCTGAGCACTCTCACGTTTCCCGCCTTATTAGAGACTCTAGAAAGCAAGAGCGTGCTTCTTGCTCTAAAGCAGAGTGTGTTTCATGGATGAGAACTGTGCTGTGTGTTTCCCTTCAGAAACGGAGTTAAATGCCAGGCGCTGTGTCTTCCTACAAGCGAGACTTCGTTTCAGGTAAACGCAGTCACTTTTCAGCTCAAACGAAGCTATATTGTACACGAAGCTCACACGTTTCTCGCTCTTCACTGAAACACATTGGATGTTAGAGGGCCTGTGGTTTGTATCAGTTTCAAAAGCAGAGTTGAACTAGATATGGTCCGTGTGTGTAGGAAACACAGTTCTTTTGTTCTGAGCACTCTCACGTTTCCCCCCTTATTAGAGACTCTAGAAAGCAAGAGCGTGCTTCTTGCTCTAAAGCAGAGTGTGTTTCATGGATGAGAACTGTGCTGTGTGTTTCCCTTCAGAAACGGAGTTAAATGCCAGGCTCTGTGTCTTCCTACAAGCGAGACTTCGTTTCAGGTAAACGCAGTCACTTTTCAGCTCAAACCAAGCTATATTGTACACGAAGCTCACACGTTTCTCGCTCTTCACTGAAACGCATTGGATGTTAGAGGGCCTGTGGTTTGTATCAGTTTCAGAAGCAGAGTTGAACTAGATATGGTCCGTGTGTGTAGGAAACACAGTTCTTTTGTTCTGAGCACTCTCACGTTTCCCGCCTTATTAGAGACTCTAGAAAGCAAGAGCGTGCTTCTTGCTCTAAAGCAGAGTGTGTTTCATGGATGAGAACTGTGCTGTGTGTTTCCCTTCAGAAACGGAGTTAAATGCCAGGCTCTGTGTCTTCCTACAAGCGAGACTTCGTTTCAGGTAAACGCAGTCACTTTTCAGCTCAAACCAAGCTATATTGTACACGAAGCTCACACGTTTCTCGCTCTTCACTGAAACGCATTGGATGTTAGAGGGCCCGTGGTTTGTATCAGTTTCAGAAGCAGAGTTGAACTAGATATGGTCCGTGTGTGTAGGAAACACAGTTCTTTTGTTCTGAGCACTCTCACGTTTCCCGCCTTATTAGAGACTCTAGAAAGCAAGAGCGTGCGTCTTGCTCTAAAGCAGAGTGTGTTTCATGGATGAGAACTGTGCTGTGTGTTTCCCTTCAGAAACGGAGTTAAATGCCAGGCTCTGTGTCTTCCTACAAGCGAGACTTCCTTTCAGGTAAACGCAGTCACTTTTCAGCTCAAACCAAGCTATATTGTACACGAAGCTCACACGTTTCTCGCTCTTCACTGAAACGCATTGGATGTTAGAGGGCCCGTGGTTTGTATCAGTTTCAGAAGCAGAGTTGAACTAGATATGGTCCGTGTGTGTAGGAAACACAGTTCTTTTGTTCTGAGCACTCTCACGTTTCCCGCCTTATTAGAGACTCTAGAAAGCAAGAGCGTGCTTCTTGCTCTAAAGCAGAGTGTGTTTCATGGATGAGAACTGTGCTGTGTGTTTCCCTTCAGAAACGGAGTTAAATGCCAGGCGCTGTGTCTTCCTACAAGCGAGACTTCGTTTCAGGTAAACGCAGTCACTTTTCAGCTCAAACGAAGCTATATTGTACACGAAGCTCACACGTTTCTCGCTCTTCACTGAAACGCATTGGATGTTAGAGGCCTGTGGTTTGTATCAGTTTCAGAAGCAGAGTTGAACTAGATATGGTCCGTGTGTGTAGGAAACACAGTTCTTTTGTTCTGAGCACTCTCACGTTTCCCGCCTTATTAGAGACTCTAGAAAGCAAGAGCGTGCTTCTTGCTCTAAAGCAGAGTGTGTTTCATGGATGAGAACTGTGCTGTGTGTTTCCCTTCAGAAACGGAGTTAAATGCCAGGCTCTGTGTCTTCCTACAAGCGAGACTTCGTTTCAGGTAAACGCAGTCACTTTTCAGCTCAAACTAAGCTATATTGTACACGAAGCTCACACGTTTCTCGCTCTTCACTGAAACGCATTGGATGTTAGAGGGCCCGTGGTTTGTATCAGTTTCAGAAGCAGAGTTGAACTAGATATGGTCCGTGTGTGTAGGAAACACAGTTCTTTTGTTCTGAGCACTCTCACGTTTCCCGCCTTATTAGAGACTCTAGAAAGCAAGAGCGTGCGTCTTGCTCTAAAGCAGAGTGTGTTTCATGGATGAGAACTGTGCTGTGTGTTTCCCTTCAGAAACGGAGTTAAATGCCAGGCTCTGTGTCTTCCTACAAGCGAGACTTCGTTTCAGGTAAACGCAGTCACTTTTCAGCTCAAACGAAGCTATATTGTACACGAAGCTCACACGTTTCTCGCTCTTCACTGAAACGCATTGGATGTTAGAGGGCCTGTCGTTTGTATCAGTTTCAGAAGCAGAGTTGAACTAGATATGGTCCGTGTGTGTAGGAAACACAGTTCTTTTGTTCTGAGCACTCTCACGTTTCCCGCCTTATTAGAGACTCTAGAAAGCAAGAGCGTGCTTCTTGCTCTAAAGGAGAGCGTGTTTAATGGATGAGAACTGTGCTGTGTGTTTCCCTTCAGAAACGGAGTTCAATGCCAGGCGCTGTGTCTTCCTACAAGCGAGACTTCGTTTCAGGTAAACGCAGTCACTTTTCAGCTCAAAGGAAGCTATATTGTACACGAAGCTCACACGTTTCTCGCTCTTCACTGAAACGCATTGGATGTTAGAGGGCCTGTCGTTTGTATCAGTTTCAGAAGCAGAGTTGAACTAGATATGGTCCGTGTGTGTAGGAAACACAGTTCTTTTGTTCTGAGCACTCTCACGTTTCCCGCCTTATTAGAGACTCTAGAAAGCAAGAGCGTGCTTCTTGCTCTAAAGGAGAGCGTGTTTAATGGATGAGAACTGTGCTGTGTGTTTCCCTTCAGAAACGGAGTTCAATGCCAGGCGCTGTGTCTTCCTACAAGCGAGACTTCGTTTCAGGTAAACGCAGTCACTTTTCAGCTCAAAGGAAGCTATATTGTACACGAAGCTCACACGTTTCTCGCTCTTCACTGAAACGCATTGGATGTTAGAGGGCCTGTGGTTTGTATCAGTTTCAGAAGCAGAGTTGAACTAGATATGGTCCGTGTGTGTAGGAAACACAGTTCTTTTGTTCTGAGCACTCTCACGTTTCCCGCCTTATTAGAGACTCTAGAAAGCAAGAGCGTGCTTCTTGCTCTAAAGCAGAGTGTGTTTCATGGATGAGAACTGTGCTGTGTGTTTCCCTTCAGAAACGGAGTTAAATGCCAGGCGCTGTGTCTTCCTACAAGCGAGACTTCGTTTCAGGTAAACGCAGTCACTTTTCAGCTCAAACGAAGCTATATTGTACACGAAGCTCACACGTTTCTCGCTCTTCACTGAAACGCATTGGATGTTAGAGGGCCTGTGGTTTGTATCAGTTTCAGAAGCAGAGTTGAACTAGATATGGTCCGTGTGTGTAGGAAACACAGTTCTTTTGTTCTGAGCACTCTCACGTTTCCCGCCTTATTAGAGACTCTAGAAAGCAAGAGCGTGCTTCTTGCTCTAAAGCAGAGTGTGTTTCATGGATGAGAACTGTGCTGTGTGTTTCCCTTCAGAAACGGAGTTAAATGCCAGGCTCTGTGTCTTCCTACAAGCGAGACTTCGTTTCAGGTAAACGCAGTCACTTTTCAGCTCAAACGAAGCTATATTGTACACGAAGCTCACACGTTTCTCGCTCTTCACTGAAACGCATTGGATGTTAGAGGGCCTGTGGTTTGTATCAGTTTCAGAAGCAGAGTTGAACTAGATATGGTCCGTGTGTGTAGGAAACACAGTTCTTTTGTTCTGAGCACTCTCACGTTTCCCGCCTTATTAGAGACTCTAGAAAGCAAGAGCGTGCTTCTTGCTCTAAAGCAGAGTGTGTTTCATGGATGAGAACTGTGCTGTGTGTTTCCCTTCAGAAACGGAGTTAAATGCCAGGCGCTGTGTCTTCCTACAAGCGAGACTTCGTTTCAGGTAAACGCAGTCACTTTTCAGCTCAAACGAAGCTATATTGTACACGAAGCTCACACGTTTCTCGCTCTTCACTGAAACGCATTGGATGTTAGAGGGCCTGTGGTTTGTATCAGTTTCAGAAGCAGAGTTGAACTAGATATGGTCCGTGTGTGTAGGAAACACAGTTCTTTTGTTCTGAGCACTCTCACGTTTCCCGCCTTATTAGAGACTCTAGAAAGCAAGAGCGTGCTTCTTGCTCTAAAGCAGAGTGTGTTTCATGGATGAGAACTGTGCTGTGTGTTTCCCTTCAGAAACGGAGTTAAATGCCAGGCGCTGTGTCTTCCTACAAGCGAGACTTCGTTTCAGGTAAACGCAGTCACTTTTCAGCTCAAACGAAGCTATATTGTACACGAAGCTCACACGTTTCTCGCTCTTCACTGAAACGCATTGGATGTTAGAGGGCCTGTGGTTTGTATCAGTTTCAGAAGCAGAGTTGAACTAGATATGGTCCGTGTGTGTAGGAAACACAGTTCTTTTGTTCTGAGCACTCTCACGTTTCCCGCCTTATTAGAGACTCTAGAAAGCAAGGCGTGCTTCTTGCTCTAAAGCAGAGTGTGTTTCATGGATGAGAACTGTGCTGTGTGTTTCCCTTCAGAAACGGAGTTAAATGCCAGGCTCTGTGTCTTCCTACAAGCGAGACTTCGTTTCAGGTAAACGCAGTCACTTTTCAGCTCAAACGAAGCTATATTGTACACGAAGCTCACACGTTTCTCGCTCTTCACTGAAACGCATTGGATGTTAGAGGGCCTGTGGTTTGTATCAGTTTCAGAAGCAGAGTTGAACTAGATATGGTCCGTGTGTGTAGGAAACACAGTTCTTTTGTTCTGAGCACTCTCACGTTTCCCGCCTTATTAGAGACTCTAGAAAGCAAGAGCGTGCTTCTTGCTCTAAAGCAGAGTGTGTTTCATGGATGAGAACTGTGCTGTGTGTTTCCCTTCAGAAACGGAGTTAAATGCCAGGCGCTGTGTCTTCCTACAAGCGAGACTTCGTTTCAGGTAAACGCAGTCACTTTTCAGCTCAAACGAAGCTATATTGTACACGAAGCTCACACGTTTCTCGCTCTTCACTGAAACGCATTGGATGTTAGAGGCCCTTGGTTTGTATCAGTTTCAGAAGCAGAGTTGAACTAGATATGGTCCGTGTGTGTAGGAAACACAGTTCTTTTGTTCTGAGCACTCTCACGTTTCCCGCCTTATTAGAGACTCTAGAAAGCAAGAGCGTGCTTCTTGCTCTAAAGCAGAGTGTGTTTCATGGATGAGAACTGTGCTGTGTGTTTCTCTTCAGAAACGGAGTTAAATGCCAGGCTCTGTGTCTTCCTACAAGCGAGACTTCGTTTCAGGTAAACGCAGTCACTTTTCAGCTCAAACCAAGCTATATTGTACACGAAGCTCACACGTTTCTCGCTCTTCACTGAAACGCATTGGATGTTAGAGGGCCTGTGGTTTGTATCAGTTTCAGAAGCAGAGTTGAACTAGATATGGTCCGTGTGTGTAGGAAACACAGTTCTTTTGGTCTGAGCACTCTCACGTTTCCCGCCTTATTAGAGACTCTAGAAAGCAAGGCGTGCTTCTTGCTCTAAAGCAGAGTGTGTTTCATGGATGAGAACTGTGCTGTGTGTTTCCCTTCAGAAACGGAGTTAAATGCCAGGCTCTGTGTCTTCCTACAAGCGAGACTTCGTTTCAGGTAAACGCAGTCACTTTTCAGCTCAAATGAAGCTATATTGTACACGAAGCTCACACGTTTCTCGCTCTTCACTGAAACGCATTGGATGTTAGAGGGCCTGTGGTTTGTATCAGTTTCAGAAGCAGAGTTGAACTAGATATGGTCCGTGTGTGTAGGAAACACAGTTCTTTTGTTCTGAGCACTCTCACGTTTCCCGCCTTATTAGAGACTCTAGAAAGCAAGAGCGTGCTTCTTGCTCTAAAGCAGAGTGTGTTTCATGGATGAGAACTGTGCTGTGTGTTTCCCTTCAGAAACGGAGTTAAATGCCAGGCGCTGTGTCTTCCTACAAGCGAGACTTCGTTTCAGGTAAACGCAGTCACTTTTCAGCTCAAACGAAGCTATATTGTACACGAAGCTCACACGTTTCTCGCTCTTCACTGAAACGCATTGGATGTTAGAGGGCCTGTGGTTTGTATCAGTTTCAGAAGCAGAGTTGAACTAGATATGGTCCGTGTGTGTAGGAAACACAGTTCTTTTGTTCTGAGCACTCTCACGTTTCCCGCCTTATTAGAGACTCTAGAAAGCAAGAGCGTGCTTCTTGCTCTAAAGCAGAGTGTGTTTCATGGATGAGAACTGTGCTGTGTGTTTCCCTTCAGAAACGGAGTTAAATGCCAGGCGCTGTGTCTTCCTACAAGCGAGACTTCGTTTCAGGTAAACGCAGTCACTTTTCAGCTCAAACGAAGCTATATTGTACACGAAGCTCACACGTTTCTCGCTCTTCACTGAAACGCATTGGATGTTAGAGGGCCTGTGGTTTGTATCAGTTTCAGAAGCAGAGTTGAACTAGATATGGTCCGTGTGTGTAGGAAACACAGTTCTTTTGTTCTGAGCACTCTCACGTTTCCCGCCTTATTAGAGACTCTAGAAAGCAAGAGCGTGCTTCTTGCTCTAAAGCAGAGTGTGTTTCATGGATGAGAACTGTGCTGTGTGTTTCCCTTCAGAAACGGAGTTAAATGCCAGGCGCTGTGTCTTCCTACAAGCGAGACTTCGTTTCAGGTAAACGCAGTCACTTTTCAGCTCAAACGAAGCTATATTGTACACGAAGCTCACACGTTTCTCGCTCTTCACTGAAACGCATTGGATGTTAGAGGCCCTTGGTTTGTATCAGTTTCAGAAGCAGAGTTGAACTAGATATGGTCCGTGTGTGTAGGAAACACAGTTCTTTTGTTCTGAGCACTCTCACGTTTCCCGCCTTATTAGAGACTCTAGAAAGCAAGAGCGTGCTTCTTGCTCTAAAGCAGAGTGTGTTTCATGGATGAGAACTGTGCTGTGTGTTTCTCTTCAGAAACGGAGTTAAATGCCAGGCTCTGTGTCTTCCTACAAGCGAGACTTCGTTTCAGGTAAACGCAGTCACTTTTCAGCTCAAACGAAGCTATATTGTACACGAAGCTCACACGTTTCTCGCTCTTCACTGAAACGCATTGGATGTTAGAGGGCCTGTGGTTTGTATCAGTTTCAGAAGCAGAGTTGAACTAGATATGGTCCGTGTGTGTAGGAAACACAGTTCTTTTGTTCTGAGCACTCTCACGTTTCCCGCCTTATTAGAGACTCTAGAAAGCAAGAGCGTGCTTCTTGCTCTAAAGCAGAGTGTGTTTCATGGATGAGAACTGTGCTGTGTGTTTCCCTTCAGAAACGGAGTTAAATGCCAGGCGCTGTGTCTTCCTACAAGCGAGACTTCGTTTCAGGTAAACGCAGTCACTTTTCAGCTCAAACGAAGCTATATTGTACACGAAGCTCACACGTTTCTCGCTCTTCACTGAAACGCATTGGATGTTAGAGGGCCTGTGGTTTGTATCAGTTTCAGAAGCAGAGTTGAACTAGATATGGTCCGTGTGTGTAGGAAACACAGTTCTTTTGTTCTGAGCACTCTCACGTTTCCCGCCTTATTAGAGACTCTAGAAAGCAAGAGCGTGCTTCTTGCTCTAAAGCAGAGTGTGTTTCATGGATGAGAACTGTGCTGTGTGTTTCCCTTCAGAAACGGAGTTAAATGCCAGGCTCTGTGTCTTCCTACAAGCGAGACTTCGTTTCAGGTAAACGCAGTCACTTTTCAGCTCAAACGAAGCTATATTGTACACGAAGCTCACACGTTTCTCGCTCTTCACTGAAACGCATTGGATGTTAGAGGGCCTGTGGTTTGTATCAGTTTCAGAAGCAGAGTTGAACTAGATATGGTCCGTGTGTGTAGGAAACACAGTTCTTTTGTTCTGAGCACTCTCACGTTTCCCGCCTTATTAGAGACTCTAGAAAGCAAGAGCGTGCTTCTTGCTCTAAAGCAGAGTGTGTTTCATGGATGAGAACTGTGCTGTGTGTTTCCCTTCAGAAACGGAGTTAAATGCCAGGCGCTGTGTCTTCCTACAAGCGAGACTTCGTTTCAGGTAAACGCAGTCACTTTTCAGCTCAAACGAAGCTATATTGTACACGAAGCTCACACGTTTCTCGCTCTTCACTGAAACACATTGGATGTTAGAGGGCCTGTGGTTTGTATCAGTTTCAGAAGCAGAGTTGAACTAGATATGGTCCGTGTGTGTAGGAAACACAGTTCTTTTGTTCTGAGCACTCTCACGTTTCCCCCCTTATTAGAGACTCTAGAAAGCAAGAGCGTGCTTCTTGCTCTAAAGCAGAGTGTGTTTCATGGATGAGAACTGTGCTGTGTGTTTCCCTTCAGAAACGGAGTTAAATGCCAGGCTCTGTGTCTTCCTACAAGCGAGACTTCGTTTCAGGTAAACGCAGTCACTTTTCAGCTCAAACGAAGCTATATTGTACACGAAGCTCACACGTTTCTCGCTCTTCACTGAAACGCATTGGATGTTAGAGGGCCTGTGGTTTGTATCAGTTTCAGAAGCAGAGTTGAACTAGATATGGTCCGTGTGTGTAGGAAACACAGTTCTTTTGTTCTGAGCACTCTCACGTTTCCCGCCTTATTAGAGACTCTAGAAAGCAAGAGCGTGCTTCTTGCTCTAAAGCAGAGTGTGTTTCATGGATGAGAACTGTGCTGTGTGTTTCCCTTCAGAAACGGAGTTAAATGCCAGGCTCTGTGTCTTCCTACAAGCGAGACTTCGTTTCAGGTAAACGCAGTCACTTTTCAGCTCAAACCAAGCTATATTGTACACGAAGCTCACACGTTTCTCGCTCTTCACTGAAACGCATTGGATGTTAGAGGGCCCGTGGTTTGTATCAGTTTCAGAAGCAGAGTTGAACTAGATATGGTCCGTGTGTGTAGGAAACACAGTTCTTTTGTTCTGAGCACTCTCACGTTTCCCGCCTTATTAGAGACTCTAGAAAGCAAGAGCGTGCGTCTTGCTCTAAAGCAGAGTGTGTTTCATGGATGAGAACTGTGCTGTGTGTTTCCCTTCAGAAACGGAGTTAAATGCCAGGCTCTGTGTCTTCCTACAAGCGAGACTTCCTTTCAGGTAAACGCAGTCACTTTTCAGCTCAAACCAAGCTATATTGTACACGAAGCTCACACGTTTCTCGCTCTTCACTGAAACGCATTGGATGTTAGAGGGCCCGTGGTTTGTATCAGTTTCAGAAGCAGAGTTGAACTAGATATGGTCCGTGTGTGTAGGAAACACAGTTCTTTTGTTCTGAGCACTCTCACGTTTCCCGCCTTATTAGAGACTCTAGAAAGCAAGAGCGTGCTTCTTGCTCTAAAGCAGAGTGTGTTTCATGGATGAGAACTGTGCTGTGTGTTTCCCTTCAGAAACGGAGTTAAATGCCAGGCGCTGTGTCTTCCTACAAGCGAGACTTCGTTTCAGGTAAACGCAGTCACTTTTCAGCTCAAACGAAGCTATATTGTACACGAAGCTCACACGTTTCTCGCTCTTCACTGAAACGCATTGGATGTTAGAGGCCTGTGGTTTGTATCAGTTTCAGAAGCAGAGTTGAACTAGATATGGTCCGTGTGTGTAGGAAACACAGTTCTTTTGTTCTGAGCACTCTCACGTTTCCCGCCTTATTAGAGACTCTAGAAAGCAAGAGCGTGCTTCTTGCTCTAAAGCAGAGTGTGTTTCATGGATGAGAACTGTGCTGTGTGTTTCCCTTCAGAAACGGAGTTAAATGCCAGGCGCTGTGTCTTCCTACAAGCGAGACTTCGTTTCAGGTAAACGCAGTCACTTTTCAGCTCAAACGAAGCTATATTGTACACGAAGCTCACACGTTTCTCGCTCTTCACTGAAACGCATTGGATGTTAGAGGGCCTGTGGTTTGTATCAGTTTCAGAAGCAGAGTTGAACTAGATATGGTCCGTGTGTGTAGGAAACACAGTTCTTTTGTTCTGAGCACTCTCACGTTTCCCGCCTTATTAGAGACTCTAGAAAGCAAGAGCGTGCTTCTTGCTCTAAAGCAGAGTGTGTTTCATGGATGAGAACTGTGCTGTGTGTTTCCCTTCAGAAACGGAGTTAAATGCCAGGCGCTGTGTCTTCCTACAAGCGAGACTTCGTTTCAGGTAAACGCAGTCACTTTTCAGCTCAAACGAAGCTATATTGTACACGAAGCTCACACGTTTCTCGCTCTTCACTGAAACGCATTGGATGTTAGAGGGCCTGTGGTTTGTATCAGTTTCAGAAGCAGAGTTGAACTAGATATGGTCCGTGTGTGTAGGAAACACAGTTCTTTTGTTCTGAGCACTCTCACGTTTCCCGCCTTATTAGAGACTCTAGAAAGCAAGAGCGTGCTTCTTGCTCTAAAGCAGAGTGTGTTTCATGGATGAGAACTGTGCTGTGTGTTTCCCTTCAGAAACGGAGTTAAATGCCAGGCGCTGTGTCTTCCTACAAGCGAGACTTCGTTTCAGGTAAACGCAGTCACTTTTCAGCTCAAACGAAGCTATATTGTACACGAAGCTCACACGTTTCTCGCTCTTCACTGAAACGCATTGGATGTTAGAGGCCCTTGGTTTGTATCAGTTTCAGAAGCAGAGTTGAACTAGATATGGTCCGTGTGTGTAGGAAACACAGTTCTTTTGTTCTGAGCACTCTCACGTTTCCCGCCTTATTAGAGACTCTAGAAAGCAAGAGCGTGCTTCTTGCTCTAAAGCAGAGTGTGTTTCATGGATGAGAACTGTGCTGTGTGTTTCTCTTCAGAAACGGAGTTAAATGCCAGGCTCTGTGTCTTCCTACAAGCGAGACTTCGTTTCAGGTAAACGCAGTCACTTTTCAGCTCAAACGAAGCTATATTGTACACGAAGCTCACACGTTTCTCGCTCTTCACTGAAACGCATTGGATGTTAGAGGGCCTGTGGTTTGTATCAGTTTCAGAAGCAGAGTTGAACTAGATATGGTCCGTGTGTGTAGGAAACACAGTTCTTTTGTTCTGAGCACTCTCACGTTTCCCGCCTTATTAGAGACTCTAGAAAGCAAGAGCGTGCTTCTTGCTCTAAAGCAGAGTGTGTTTCATGGATGAGAACTGTGCTGTGTGTTTCCCTTCAGAAACGGAGTTAAATGCCAGGCTCTGTGTCTTCCTACAAGCGAGACTTCGTTTCAGGTAAACGCAGTCACTTTTCAGCTCAAACGAAGCTATATTGTACACGAAGCTCACACGTTTCTCGCTCTTCACTGAAACGCATTGGATGTTAGAGGGCCTGTGGTTTGTATCAGTTTCAGAAGCAGAGTTGAACTAGATATGGTCCGTGTGTGTAGGAAACACAGTTCTTTTGTTCTGAGCACTCTCACGTTTCCCGCCTTATTAGAGACTCTAGAAAGCAAGAGCGTGCTTCTTGCTCTAAAGCAGAGTGTGTTTCATGGATGAGAACTGTGCTGTGTGTTTCCCTTCAGAAACGGAGTTAAATGCCAGGCTCTGTGTCTTCCTACAAGCGAGACTTCGTTTCAGGTAAACGCAGTCACTTTTCAGCTCAAACGAAGCTATATTGTACACGAAGCTCACACGTTTCTCGCTCTTCACTGAAACGCATTGGATGTTAGAGGGCCTGTGGTTTGTATCAGTTTCAGAAGCAGAGTTGAACTAGATATGGTCCGTGTGTGTAGGAAACACAGTTCTTTTGTTCTGAGCACTCTCACGTTTCCCGCCTTATTAGAGACTCTAGAAAGCAAGAGCGTGCTTCTTGCTCTAAAGCAGAGTGTGTTTCATGGATGAGAACTGTGCTGTGTGTTTCCCTTCAGAAACGGAGTTAAATGCCAGGCGCTGTGTCTTCCTACAAGCGAGACTTCGTTTCAGGTAAACGCAGTCACTTTTCAGCTCAAACGAAGCTATATTGTACACGAAGCTCACACGTTTCTCGCTCTTCACTGAAACGCATTGGATGTTAGAGGGCCTGTGGTTTGTATCAGTTTCAGAAGCAGAGTTGAACTAGATATGGTCCGTGTGTGTAGGAAACACAGTTCTTTTGTTCTGAGCACTCTCACGTTTCCCGCCTTATTAGAGACTCTAGAAAGCAAGAGCGTGCTTCTTGCTCTAAAGCAGAGTGTGTTTCATGGATGAGAACTGTGCTGTGTGTTTCCCTTCAGAAACGGAGTTAAATGCCAGGCTCTGTGTCTTCCTACAAGCGAGACTTCGTTTCAGGTAAACGCAGTCACTTTTCAGCTCAAACGAAGCTATATTGTACACGAAGCTCACACGTTTCTCGCTCTTCACTGAAACGCATTGGATGTTAGAGGGCCTGTGGTTTGTATCAGTTTCAGAAGCAGAGTTGAACTAGATATGGTCCGTGTGTGTAGGAAACACAGTTCTTTTGTTCTGAGCACTCTCACGTTTCCCGCCTTATTAGAGACTCTAGAAAGCAAGAGCGTGCTTCTTGCTCTAAAGCAGAGTGTGTTTCATGGATGAGAACTGTGCTGTGTGTTTCCCTTCAGAAACGGAGTTAAATGCCAGGCGCTGTGTCTTCCTACAAGCGAGACTTCGTTTCAGGTAAACGCAGTCACTTTTCAGCTCAAACGAAGCTATATTGTACACGAAGCTCACACATTTCTCGCTCTTCACTGAAACGCATTGGATGTTAGAGGGCCTGTGGTTTGTATCAGTTTCAGAAGCAGAGTTGAACTAGATATGGTCCGTGTGTGTAGGAAACACAGTTCTTTTGTTCTGAGCACTCTCACGTTTCCCGCCTTATTAGAGACTCTAGAAAGCAAGAGCGTGCTTCTTGCTCTAAAGCAGAGTGTGTTTCATGGATGAGAACTGTGCTGTGTGTTTCCCTTCAGAAACGGAGTTAAATGCCAGGCGCTGTGTCTTCCTACAAGCGAGACTTCGTTTCAGGTAAACGCAGTCACTTCTCAGCTCAAACGAAGCTATATTGTACACGAAGCTCACACGTTTCTCGCTCTTCACTGAAACGCATTGGATGTTAGAGGGCCTGTGGTTTGTATCAGTTTCAGAAGCAGAGTTGAACTAGATATGGTCCGTGTGTGTAGGAAACACAGTTCTTTTGTTCTGAGCACTCTCACGTTTCCCGCCTTATTAGAGACTCTAGAAAGCAAGAGCGTGCTTCTTGCTCTAAAGCAGAGTGTGTTTCATGGATGAGAACTGTGCTGTGTGTTTCCGTTCAGAAACGGAGTTAAATGCCAGGCTCTGTGTCTTCCTACAAGCGAGACTTCGTTTCAGGTAAACGCAGTCACTTTTCAGCTCAAACCAAGCTATATTGTACACGAAGCTCACACGTTTCTCGCTCTTCACTGAAACGCATTGGATGTTAGAGGGCCTGTGGTTTGTATCAGTTTCAGAAGCAGAGTTGAACTAGATATGGTCCGTGTGTGTAGGAAACACAGTTCTTTTGTTCTGAGCACTCTCACGTTTCCCGCCTTATTAGAGACTCTAGAAAGCAAGAGCGTGCTTCTTGCTCTAAAGCAGAGTGTGTTTCATGGATGAGAACTGTGCTGTGTGTTTCCCTTCAGAAACGGAGTTAAATGCCAGGCGCTGTGTCTTCCTACAAGCGAGACTTCGTTTCAGGTAAACGCAGTCACTTTTCAGCTCAAACGAAGCTATATTGTACACGAAGCTCACACGTTTCTCGCTCTTCACTGAAACGCATTGGATGTTAGAGGGCCTGTGGTTTGTATCAGTTTCAGAAGCAGAGTTGAACTAGATATGGTCCGTGTGTGTAGGAAACACAGTTCTTTTGTTCTGAGCACTCTCACGTTTCCCGCCTTATTAGAGACTCTAGAAAGCAAGAGCGTGCTTCTTGCTCTAAAGCAGAGTGTGTTTCATGGATGAGAACTGTGCTGTGTGTTTCCCTTCAGAAACGGAGTTAAATGCCAGGCGCTGTGTCTTCCTACAAGCGAGACTTCGTTTCAGGTAAACGCAGTCACTTTTCAGCTCAAACGAAGCTATATTGTACACGAAGCTCACACGTTTCTCGCTCTTCACTGAAACGCATTGGATGTTAGAGGCCCTTGGTTTGTATCAGTTTCAGAAGCAGAGTTGAACTAGATATGGTCCGTGTGTGTAGGAAACACAGTTCTTTTGTTCTGAGCACTCTCACGTTTCCCGCCTTATTAGAGACTCTAGAAAGCAAGAGCGTGCTTCTTGCTCTAAAGCAGAGTGTGTTTCATGGATGAGAACTGTGCTGTGTGTTTCTCTTCAGAAACGGAGTTAAATGCCAGGCTCTGTGTCTTCCTACAAGCGAGACTTCGTTTCAGGTAAACGCAGTCACTTTTCAGCTCAAACGAAGCTATATTGTACACGAAGCTCACACGTTTCTCGCTCTTCACTGAAACGCATTGGATGTTAGAGGGCCTGTGGTTTGTATCAGTTTCAGAAGCAGAGTTGAACTAGATATGGTCCGTGTGTGTAGGAAACACAGTTCTTTTGTTCTGAGCACTCTCACGTTTCCCGCCTTATTAGAGACTCTAGAAAGCAAGAGCGTGCTTCTTGCTCTAAAGCAGAGTGTGTTTCATGGATGAGAACTGTGCTGTGTGTTTCCCTTCAGAAACGGAGTTAAATGCCAGGCTCTGTGTCTTCCTACAAGCGAGACTTCGTTTCAGGTAAACGCAGTCACTTTTCAGCTCAAACGAAGCTATATTGTACACGAAGCTCACACGTTTCTCGCTCTTCACTGAAACGCATTGGATGTTAGAGGGCCTGTGGTTTGTATCAGTTTCAGAAGCAGAGTTGAACTAGATATGGTCCGTGTGTGTAGGAAACACAGTTCTTTTGTTCTGAGCACTCTCACGTTTCCCGCCTTATTAGAGACTCTAGAAAGCAAGAGCGTGCTTCTTGCTCTAAAGCAGAGTGTGTTTCATGGATGAGAACTGTGCTGTGTGTTTCCCTTCAGAAACGGAGTTAAATGCCAGGCGCTGTGTCTTCCTACAAGCGAGACTTCGTTTCAGGTAAACGCAGTCACTTTTCAGCTCAAACGAAGCTATATTGTACACGAAGCTCACACGTTTCTCGCTCTTCACTGAAACGCATTGGATGTTAGAGGGCCTGTGGTTTGTATCAGTTTCAGAAGCAGAGTTGAACTAGATATGGTCCGTGTGTGTAGGAAACACAGTTCTTTTGTTCTGAGCACTCTCACGTTTCCCGCCTTATTAGAGACTCTAGAAAGCAAGAGCGTGCTTCTTGCTCTAAAGCAGAGTGTGTTTCATGGATGAGAACTGTGCTGTGTGTTTCCCTTCAGAAACGGAGTTAAATGCCAGGCTCTGTGTCTTCCTACAAGCGAGACTTCGTTTCAGGTAAACGCAGTCACTTTTCAGCTCAAACGAAGCTATATTGTACACGAAGCTCACACGTTTCTCGCTCTTCACTGAAACGCATTGGATGTTAGAGGGCCTGTGGTTTGTATCAGTTTCAGAAGCAGAGTTGAACTAGATATGGTCCGTGTGTGTAGGAAACACAGTTCTTTTGTTCTGAGCACTCTCACGTTTCCCGCCTTATTAGAGACTCTAGAAAGCAAGAGCGTGCTTCTTGCTCTAAAGCAGAGTGTGTTTCATGGATGAGAACTGTGCTGTGTGTTTCCCTTCAGAAACGGAGTTAAATGCCAGGCGCTGTGTCTTCCTACAAGCGAGACTTCGTTTCAGGTAAACGCAGTCACTTTTCAGCTCAAACGAAGCTATATTGTACACGAAGCTCACACGTTTCTCGCTCTTCACTGAAACGCATTGGATGTTAGAGGGCCTGTGGTTTGTATCAGTTTCAGAAGCAGAGTTGAACTAGATATGGTCCGTGTGTGTAGGAAACACAGTTCTTTTGTTCTGAGCACTCTCACGTTTCCCGCCTTATTAGAGACTCTAGAAAGCAAGAGCGTGCTTCTTGCTCTAAAGCAGAGTGTGTTTCATGGATGAGAACTGTGCTGTGTGTTTCCCTTCAGAAACGGAGTTAAATGCCAGGCGCTGTGTCTTCCTACAAGCGAGACTTCGTTTCAGGTAAACGCAGTCACTTTTCAGCTCAAACGAAGCTATATTGTACACGAAGCTCACACGTTTCTCGCTCTTCACTGAAACGCATTGGATGTTAGAGGCCCTTGGTTTGTATCAGTTTCAGAAGCAGAGTTGAACTAGATATGGTCCATGTGTGTAGGAAACACAGTTCTTTTGTTCTGAGCACTCTCACGTTTCCCGCCTTATTAGAGACTCTAGAAAGCAAGAGCGTGCTTCTTGCTCTAAAGCAGAGTGTGTTTCATGGATGAGAACTGTGCTGTGTGTTTCTCTTCAGAAACGGAGTTAAATGCCAGGCTCTGTGTCTTCCTACAAGCGAGACTTCGTTTCAGGTAAACGCAGTCACTTTTCAGCTCAAACGAAGCTATATTGTACACGAAGCTCACACGTTTCTCGCTCTTCACTGAAACGCATTGGATGTTAGAGGGCCTGTGGTTTGTATCAGTTTCAGAAGCAGAGTTGAACTAGATATGGTCCGTGTGTGTAGGAAACACAGTTCTTTTGTTCTGAGCACTCTCACGTTTCCCGCCTTATTAGAGACTCTAGAAAGCAAGAGCGTGCTTCTTGCTCTAAAGCAGAGTGTGTTTCATGGATGAGAACTGTGCTGTGTGTTTCCCTTCAGAAACGGAGTTAAATGCCAGGCTCTGTGTCTTCCTACAAGCGAGACTTCGTTTCAGGTAAACGCAGTCACTTTTCAGCTCAAACGAAGCTATATTGTACACGAAGCTCACACGTTTCTCGCTCTTCACTGAAACGCATTGGATGTTAGAGGGCCTGTGGTTTGTATCAGTTTCAGAAGCAGAGTTGAACTAGATATGGTCCGTGTGTGTAGGAAACACAGTTCTTTTGTTCTGAGCACTCTCACGTTTCCCGCCTTATTAGAGACTCTAGAAAGCAAGAGCGTGCTTCTTGCTCTAAAGCAGAGTGTGTTTCATGGATGAGAACTGTGCTGTGTGTTTCCCTTCAGAAACGGAGTTAAATGCCAGGCTCTGTGTCTTCCTACAAGCGAGACTTCGTTTCAGGTAAACGCAGTCACTTTTCAGCTCAAACGAAGCTATATTGTACACGAAGCTCACACGTTTCTCGCTCTTCACTGAAACGCATTGGATGTTAGAGGGCCTGTGGTTTGTATCAGTTTCAGAAGCAGAGTTGAACTAGATATGGTCCGTGTGTGTAGGAAACACAGTTCTTTTGTTCTGAGCACTCTCACGTTTCCCGCCTTATTAGAGACTCTAGAAAGCAAGAGCGTGCTTCTTGCTCTAAAGCAGAGTGTGTTTCATGGATGAGAACTGTGCTGTGTGTTTCCCTTCAGAAACGGAGTTAAATGCCAGGCGCTGTGTCTTCCTACAAGCGAGACTTCGTTTCAGGTAAACGCAGTCACTTTTCAGCTCAAACGAAGCTATATTGTACATGAAGCTCACACGTTTCTCGCTCTTCACTGAAACGCATTGGATGTTAGAGGGCCTGTGGTTTGTATCAGTTTCAGAAGCAGAGTTGAACTAGATATGGTCCGTGTGTGTAGGAAACACAGTTCTTTTGTTCTGAGCACTCTCACGTTTCCCGCCTTATTAGAGACTCTAGAAAGCAAGAGCGTGCTTCTTGCTCTAAAGCAGAGTGTGTTTCATGGATGAGAACTGTGCTGTGTGTTTCCCTTCAGAAACGGAGTTAAATGCCAGGCTCTGTGTCTTCCTACAAGCGAGACTTCGTTTCAGGTAAACGCAGTCACTTTTCAGCTCAAACGAAGCTATATTGTACACGAAGCTCACACGTTTCTCGCTCTTCACTGAAACGCATTGGATGTTAGAGGGCCTGTGGTTTGTATCAGTTTCAGAAGCAGAGTTGAACTAGATATGGTCCGTGTGTGTAGGAAACACAGTTCTTTTGTTCTGAGCACTCTCACGTTTCCCGCCTTATTAGAGACTCTAGAAAGCAAGAGCGTGCTTCTTGCTCTAAAGCAGAGTGTGTTTCATGGATGAGAACTGTGCTGTGTGTTTCCCTTCAGAAACGGAGTTAAATGCCAGGCGCTGTGTCTTCCTACAAGCGAGACTTCGTTTCAGGTAAACGCAGTCACTTTTCAGCTCAAACGAAGCTATATTGTACACGAAGCTCACACGTTTCTCGCTCTTCACTGAAACGCATTGGATGTTAGAGGGCCTGTGGTTTGTATCAGTTTCAGAAGCAGAGTTGAACTAGATATGGTCCGTGTGTGTAGGAAACACAGTTCTTTTGTTCTGAGCACTCTCACGTTTCCCGCCTTATTAGAGACTCTAGAAAGCAAGAGCGTGCTTCTTGCTCTAAAGCAGAGTGTGTTTCATGGATGAGAACTGTGCTGTGTGTTTCCCTTCAGAAACGGAGTTAAATGCCAGGCGCTGTGTCTTCCTACAAGCGAGACTTCGTTTCAGGTAAACGCAGTCACTTCTCAGCTCAAACGAAGCTATATTGTACACGAAGCTCACACGTTTCTCGCTCTTCACTGAAACGCATTGGATGTTAGAGGGCCTGTGGTTTGTATCAGTTTCAGAAGCAGAGTTGAACTAGATATGGTCCGTGTGTGTAGGAAACACAGTTCTTTTGTTCTGAGCACTCTCACGTTTCCCGCCTTATTAGAGACTCTAGAAAGCAAGAGCGTGCTTCTTGCTCTAAAGCAGAGTGTGTTTCATGGATGAGAACTGTGCTGTGTGTTTCCCTTCAGAAACGGAGTTAAATGCCAGGCTCTGTGTCTTCCTACAAGCGAGACTTCGTTTCAGGTAAACGCAGTCACTTTTCAGCTCAAACCAAGCTATATTGTACACGAAGCTCACACGTTTCTCGCTCTTCACTGAAACGCATTGGATGTTAGAGGGCCCGTGGTTTGTATCAGTTTCAGAAGCAGAGTTGAACTAGATATGGTCCGTGTGTGTAGGAAACACAGTTCTTTTGTTCTGAGCACTCTCACGTTTCCCGCCTTATTAGAGACTCTAGAAAGCAAGAGCGTGCGTCTTGCTCTAAAGCAGAGTGTGTTTCATGGATGAGAACTGTGCTGTGTGTTTCCCTTCAGAAACGGAGTTAAATGCCAGGCTCTGTGTCTTCCTACAAGCGAGACTTCGTTTCAGGTAAACGCAGTCACTTTTCAGCTCAAACCAAGCTATATTGTACACGAAGCTCACACGTTTCTCGCTCTTCAGTGAAACGCATTGGATGTTAGAGGGCCCGTGGTTTGTATCAGTTTCAGAAGCAGAGTTGAACTAGATATGGTCCGTGTGTGTAGGAAACACAGTTCTTTTGTTCTGAGCACTCTCACGTTTCCCGCCTTATTAGAGACTCTAGAAAGCAAGAGCGTGCTTCTTGCTCTAAAGCAGAGTGTGTTTCATGGATGAGAACTGTGCTGTGTGTTTCCCTTCAGAAACGGAGTTAAATGCCAGGCGCTGTGTCTTCCTACAAGCGAGACTTCGTTTCAGGTAAACGCAGTCACTTTTCAGCTCAAACGAAGCTATATTGTACACGAAGCTCACACGTTTCTCGCTCTTCACTGAAACGCATTGGATGTTAGAGGGCCTGTGGTTTGTATCAGTTTCAGAAGCAGAGTTGAACTAGATATGGTCCGTGTGTGTAGGAAACACAGTTCTTTTGTTCTGAGCACTCTCACGTTTCCCGCCTTATTAGAGACTCTAGAAAGCAAGAGCGTGCTTCTTGCTCTAAAGCAGAGTGTGTTTCATGGATGAGAACTGTGCTGTGTGTTTCCCTTCAGAAACGGAGTTAAATGCCAGGCTCTGTGTCTTCCTACAAGCGAGACTTCGTTTCAGGTAAACGCAGTCACTTTTCAGCTCAAACCAAGCTATATTGTACACGAAGCTCACACGTTTCTCGCTCTTCACTGAAACGCATTGGATGTTAGAGGGCCTGTGGTTTGTATCAGTTTCAGAAGCAGAGTTGAACTAGATATGGTCCGTGTGTGTAGGAAACACAGTTCTTTTGTTCTGAGCACTCTCACGTTTCCCGCCTTATTAGAGACTCTAGAAAGCAAGAGCGTGCTTCTTGCTCTAAAGCAGAGTGTGTTTCATGGGTGAGAACTGTGCTGTGTGTTTCCCTTCAGAAACGGAGTTAAATGCCAGGCTCTGTGTCTTCCTACAAGCGAGACTTCGTTTCAGGTAAACGCAGTCACTTTTCAGCTCAAACGAAGCTATATTGTACACGAAGCTCACACGTTTCTCGCTCTTCACTGAAACGCATTGGATGTTAGAGGGCCTGTGGTTTGTATCAGTTTCAGAAGCAGAGTTGAACTAGATATGGTCCGTGTGTGTAGGAAACACAGTTCTTTTGTTCTGAGCACTCTCACGTTTCCCGCCTTATTAGAGACTCTAGAAAGCAAGAGCGTGCTTCTTGCTCTAAAGCAGAGTGTGTTTCATGGATGAGAACTGTGCTGTGTGTTTCCCTTCAGAAACGGAGTTAAATGCCAGGCTCTGTGTCTTCCTACAAGCGAGACTTCGTTTCAGGTAAACGCAGTCACTTTTCAGCTCAAACGAAGCTATATTGTACACGAAGCTCACATGTTTCTCGCTCTTCACTGAAACGCATTGGATGTTAGAGGGCCTGTGGTTTGTATCAGTTTCAGAAGCAGAGTTGAACTAGATATGGTCCGTGTGTGTAGGAAACACAGTTCTTTTGTTCTGAGCACTCTCACGTTTCCCGCCTTATTAGAGACTCTAGAAAGCAAGAGCGTGCTTCTTGCTCTAAAGCAGAGTGTGTTTCATGGATGAGAACTGTGCTGTGTGTTTCCCTTCAGAAACGGAGTTAAATGCCAGGCGCTGTGTCTTCCTACAAGCGAGACTTCGTTTCAGGTAAACGCAGTCACTTTTCAGCTCAAACGAAGCTATATTGTACACGAAGCTCACACGTTTCTCGCTCTTCACTGAAACGCATTGGATGTTAGAGGGCCTGTGGTTTTTATCAGTTTCAGAAGCAGAGTTGAACTAGATATGGTCCGTGTGTGTAGGAAACACAGTTCTTTTGTTCTGAGCACTCTCACGTTTCCCGCCTTATTAGAGACTCTAGAAAGCAAGAGCGTGCTTCTTGCTCTAAAGCAGAGTGTGTTTCATGGATGAGAACTGTGCTGTGTGTTTCCCTTCAGAAACGGAGTTAAATGCCAGGCTCTGTGTCTTCCTACAAGCGAGACTTCGTTTCAGGTAAACGCAGTCACTTTTCAGCTCAAACGAAGCTATATTGTACACGAAGCTCACACGTTTCTCGCTCTTCACTGAAACGCATTGGATGTTAGAGGGCCTGTGGTTTGTATCAGTTTCAGAAGCAGAGTTGAACTAGATATGGTCCGTGTGTGTAGGAAACACAGTTCTTTTGTTCTGAGCACTCTCACGTTTCCCGCCTTATTAGAGACTCTAGAAAGCAAGAGCGTGCTTCTTGCTCTAAAGCAGAGTGTGTTTCATGGATGAGAACTGTGCTGTGTGTTTCCCTTCAGAAACGGAGTTAAATGCCAGGCGCTGTGTCTTCCTACAAGCGAGACTTCGTTTCAGGTAAACGCAGTCACTTTTCAGCTCAAACGAAGCTATATTGTACACGAAGCTCACACGTTTCTCGCTCTTCACTGAAACGCATTGGATGTTAGAGGGCCTGTGGTTTGTATCAGTTTCAGAAGCAGAGTTGAACTAGATATGGTCCGTGTGTGTAGGAAACACAGTTCTTTTGTTCTGAGCACTCTCACGTTTCCCGCCTTATTAGAGACTCTAGAAAGCAAGAGCGTGCTTCTTGCTCTAAAGCAGAGTGTGTTTCATGGATGAGAACTGTGCTGTGTGTTTCCCTTCAGAAACGGAGTTAAATGCCAGGCGCTGTGTCTTCCTACAAGCGAGACTTCGTTTCAGGTAAACGCAGTCACTTTTCAGCTCAAACGAAGCTATATTGTACACGAAGCTCACACGTTTCTCGCTCTTCACTGAAACGCATTGGATGTTAGAGGCCCTTGGTTTGTATCAGTTTCAGAAGCAGAGTTGAACTAGATATGGTCCGTGTGTGTAGGAAACACAGTTCTTTTGTTCTGAGCACTCTCACGTTTCCCGCCTTATTAGAGACTCTAGAAAGCAAGAGCGTGCTTCTTGCTCTAAAGCAGAGTGTGTTTCATGGATGAGAACTGTGCTGTGTGTTTCTCTTCAGAAACGGAGTTAAATGCCAGGCTCTGTGTCTTCCTACAAGCGAGACTTCGTTTCAGGTAAACGCAGTCACTTTTCAGCTCAAACCAAGCTATATTGTACACGAAGCTCACACGTTTCTCGCTCTTCACTGAAACGCATTGGATGTTAGAGGGCCTGTGGTTTGTATCAGTTTCAGAAGCAGAGTTGAACTAGATATGGTCCGTGTGTGTAGGAAACACAGTTCTTTTGTTCTGAGCACTCTCACGTTTCCCGCCTTATTAGAGACTCTAGAAAGCAAGAGCGTGCTTCTTGCTCTAAAGCAGAGTGTGTTTCATGGATGAGAACTGTGCTGTGTGTTTCCCTTCAGAAACGGAGTTAAATGCCAGGCTCTGTGTCTTCCTACAAGCGAGACTTCGTTTCAGGTAAACGCAGTCACTTTTCAGCTCAAACGAAGCTATATTGTACACGAAGCTCACACGTTTCTCGCTCTTCACTGAAACGCATTGGATGTTAGAGGGCCTGTGGTTTGTATCAGTTTCAGAAGCAGAGTTGAACTAGATATGGTCCGTGTGTGTAGGAAACACAGTTCTTTTGTTCTGAGCACTCTCACGTTTCCCGCCTTATTAGAGACTCTAGAAAGCAAGAGCGTGCTTCTTGCTCTAAAGCAGAGTGTGTTTCATGGATGAGAACTGTGCTGTGTGTTTCCCTTCAGAAACGGAGTTAAATGCCAGGCGCTGTGTCTTCCTACAAGCGAGACTTCGTTTCAGGTAAACGCAGTCACTTTTCAGCTCAAACGAAGCTATATTGTACACGAAGCTCACACGTTTCTCGCTCTTCACTGAAACGCATTGGATGTTAGAGGGCCTGTGGTTTGTATCAGTTTCAGAAGCAGAGTTGAACTAGATATGGTCCGTGTGTGTAGGAAACACAGTTCTTTTGTTCTGAGCACTCTCACGTTTCCCGCCTTATTAGAGACTCTAGAAAGCAAGAGCGTGCTTCTTGCTCTAAAGCAGAGTGTGTTTCATGGATGAGAACTGTGCTGTGTGTTTCCCTTCAGAAACGGAGTTAAATGCCAGGCGCTGTGTCTTCCTACAAGCGAGACTTCGTTTCAGGTAAACGCAGTCACTTTTCAGCTCAAACGAAGCTATATTGTACACGAAGCTCACACGTTTCTCGCTCTTCACTGAAACGCATTGGATGTTAGAGGCCCTTGGTTTGTATCAGTTTCAGAAGCAGAGTTGAACTAGATATGGTCCGTGTGTGTAGGAAACACAGTTCTTTTGTTCTGAGCACTCTCACGTTTCCCGCCTTATTAGAGACTCTAGAAAGCAAGAGCGTGCTTCTTGCTCTAAAGCAGAGTGTGTTTCATGGATGAGAACTGTGCTGTGTGTTTCCCTTCAGAAACGGAGTTAAATGCCAGGCTCTGTGTCTTCCTACAAGCGAGACTTCGTTTCAGGTAAACGCAGTCACTTTTCAGCTCAAACGAAGCTATATTGTACACGAAGCTCACACGTTTCTCGCTCTTCACTGAAACGCATTGGATGTTAGAGGGCCTGTGGTTTGTATCAGTTTCAGAAGCAGAGTTGAACTAGATATGGTCCGTGTGTGTAGGAAACACAGTTCTTTTGTTCTGAGCACTCTCACGTTTCCCGCCTTATTAGAGACTCTAGAAAGCAAGAGCGTGCTTCTTGCTCTAAAGCAGAGTGTGTTTCATGGATGAGAACTGTGCTGTGTGTTTCCCTTCAGAAACGGAGTTAAATGCCAGGCGCTGTGTCTTCCTACAAGCGAGACTTCGTTTCAGGTAAACGCAGTCACTTTTCAGCTCAAACGAAGCTATATTGTACATGAAGCTCACACGTTTCTCGCTCTTCACTGAAACGCATTGGATGTTAGAGGGCCTGTGGTTTGTATCAGTTTCAGAAGCAGAGTTGAACTAGATATGGTCCGTGTGTGTAGGAAACACAGTTCTTTTGTTCTGAGCACTCTCACGTTTCCCGCCTTATTAGAGACTCTAGAAAGCAAGAGCGTGCTTCTTGCTCTAAAGCAGAGTGTGTTTCATGGATGAGAACTGTGCTGTGTGTTTCCCTTCAGAAACGGAGTTAAATGCCAGGCTCTGTGTCTTCCTACAAGCGAGACTTCGTTTCAGGTAAACGCAGTCACTTTTCAGCTCAAACGAAGCTATATTGTACACGAAGCTCACACGTTTCTCGCTCTTCACTGAAACGCATTGGATGTTAGAGGGCCTGTGGTTTGTATCAGTTTCAGAAGCAGAGTTGAACTAGATATGGTCCGTGTGTGTAGGAAACACAGTTCTTTTGTTCTGAGCACTCTCACGTTTCCCGCCTTATTAGAGACTCTAGAAAGCAAGAGCGTGCTTCTTGCTCTAAAGCAGAGTGTGTTTCATGGATGAGAACTGTGCTGTGTGTTTCCCTTCAGAAACGGAGTTAAATGCCAGGCGCTGTGTCTTCCTACAAGCGAGACTTCGTTTCAGGTAAACGCAGTCACTTTTCAGCTCAAACGAAGCTATATTGTACACGAAGCTCACACGTTTCTCGCTCTTCACTGAAACGCATTGGATGTTAGAGGGCCTGTGGTTTGTATCAGTTTCAGAAGCAGAGTTGAACTAGATATGGTCCGTGTGTGTAGGAAACACAGTTCTTTTGTTCTGAGCACTCTCACGTTTCCCGCCTTATTAGAGACTCTAGAAAGCAAGAGCGTGCTTCTTGCTCTAAAGCAGAGTGTGTTTCATGGATGAGAACTGTGCTGTGTGTTTCCCTTCAGAAACGGAGTTAAATGCCAGGCGCTGTGTCTTCCTACAAGCGAGACTTCGTTTCAGGTAAACGCAGTCACTTCTCAGCTCAAACGAAGCTATATTGTACACGAAGCTCACACGTTTCTCGCTCTTCACTGAAACGCATTGGATGTTAGAGGGCCTGTGGTTTGTATCAGTTTCAGAAGCAGAGTTGAACTAGATATGGTCCGTGTGTGTAGGAAACACAGTTCTTTTGTTCTGAGCACTCTCACGTTTCCCGCCTTATTAGAGACTCTAGAAAGCAAGAGCGTGCTTCTTGCTCTAAAGCAGAGTGTGTTTCATGGATGAGAACTGTGCTGTGTGTTTCCCTTCAGAAACGGAGTTAAATGCCAGGCTCTGTGTCTTCCTACAAGCGAGACTTCGTTTCAGGTAAACGCAGTCACTTTTCAGCTCAAACCAAGCTATATTGTACACGAAGCTCACACGTTTCTCGCTCTTCACTGAAACGCATTGGATGTTAGAGGGCCCGTGGTTTGTATCAGTTTCAGAAGCAGAGTTGAACTAGATATGGTCCGTGTGTGTAGGAAACACAGTTCTTTTGTTCTGAGCACTCTCACGTTTCCCGCCTTATTAGAGACTCTAGAAAGCAAGAGCGTGCGTCTTGCTCTAAAGCAGAGTGTGTTTCATGGATGAGAACTGTGCTGTGTGTTTCCCTTCAGAAACGGAGTTAAATGCCAGGCTCTGTGTCTTCCTACAAGCGAGACTTCGTTTCAGGTAAACGCAGTCACTTTTCAGCTCAAACCAAGCTATATTGTACACGAAGCTCACACGTTTCTCGCTCTTCAGTGAAACGCATTGGATGTTAGAGGGCCCGTGGTTTGTATCAGTTTCAGAAGCAGAGTTGAACTAGATATGGTCCGTGTGTGTAGGAAACACAGTTCTTTTGTTCTGAGCACTCTCACGTTTCCCGCCTTATTAGAGACTCTAGAAAGCAAGAGCGTGCTTCTTGCTCTAAAGCAGAGTGTGTTTCATGGATGAGAACTGTGCTGTGTGTTTCCCTTCAGAAACGGAGTTAAATGCCAGGCGCTGTGTCTTCCTACAAGCGAGACTTCGTTTCAGGTAAACGCAGTCACTTTTCAGCTCAAACGAAGCTATATTGTACACGAAGCTCACACGTTTCTCGCTCTTCACTGAAACGCATTGGATGTTAGAGGGCCTGTGGTTTGTATCAGTTTCAGAAGCAGAGTTGAACTAGATATGGTCCGTGTGTGTAGGAAACACAGTTCTTTTGTTCTGAGCACTCTCACGTTTCCCGCCTTATTAGAGACTCTAGAAAGCAAGAGCGTGCTTCTTGCTCTAAAGCAGAGTGTGTTTCATGGATGAGAACTGTGCTGTGTGTTTCCCTTCAGAAACGGAGTTAAATGCCAGGCTCTGTGTCTTCCTACAAGCGAGACTTCGTTTCAGGTAAACGCAGTCACTTTTCAGCTCAAACCAAGCTATATTGTACACGAAGCTCACACGTTTCTCGCTCTTCACTGAAACGCATTGGATGTTAGAGGGCCTGTGGTTTGTATCAGTTTCAGAAGCAGAGTTGAACTAGATATGGTCCGTGTGTGTAGGAAACACAGTTCTTTTGTTCTGAGCACTCTCACGTTTCCCGCCTTATTAGAGACTCTAGAAAGCAAGAGCGTGCTTCTTGCTCTAAAGCAGAGTGTGTTTCATGGGTGAGAACTGTGCTGTGTGTTTCCCTTCAGAAACGGAGTTAAATGCCAGGCTCTGTGTCTTCCTACAAGCGAGACTTCGTTTCAGGTAAACGCAGTCACTTTTCAGCTCAAACGAAGCTATATTGTACACGAAGCTCACACGTTTCTCGCTCTTCACTGAAACGCATTGGATGTTAGAGGGCCTGTGGTTTGTATCAGTTTCAGAAGCAGAGTTGAACTAGATATGGTCCGTGTGTGTAGGAAACACAGTTCTTTTGTTCTGAGCACTCTCACGTTTCCCGCCTTATTAGAGACTCTAGAAAGCAAGAGCGTGCTTCTTGCTCTAAAGCAGAGTGTGTTTCATGGATGAGAACTGTGCTGTGTGTTTCCCTTCAGAAACGGAGTTAAATGCCAGGCTCTGTGTCTTCCTACAAGCGAGACTTCGTTTCAGGTAAACGCAGTCACTTTTCAGCTCAAACGAAGCTATATTGTACACGAAGCTCACATGTTTCTCGCTCTTCACTGAAACGCATTGGATGTTAGAGGGCCTGTGGTTTGTATCAGTTTCAGAAGCAGAGTTGAACTAGATATGGTCCGTGTGTGTAGGAAACACAGTTCTTTTGTTCTGAGCACTCTCACGTTTCCCGCCTTATTAGAGACTCTAGAAAGCAAGAGCGTGCTTCTTGCTCTAAAGCAGAGTGTGTTTCATGGATGAGAACTGTGCTGTGTGTTTCCCTTCAGAAACGGAGTTAAATGCCAGGCGCTGTGTCTTCCTACAAGCGAGACTTCGTTTCAGGTAAACGCAGTCACTTTTCAGCTCAAACGAAGCTATATTGTACACGAAGCTCACACGTTTCTCGCTCTTCACTGAAACGCATTGGATGTTAGAGGGCCTGTGGTTTTTATCAGTTTCAGAAGCAGAGTTGAACTAGATATGGTCCGTGTGTGTAGGAAACACAGTTCTTTTGTTCTGAGCACTCTCACGTTTCCCGCCTTATTAGAGACTCTAGAAAGCAAGAGCGTGCTTCTTGCTCTAAAGCAGAGTGTGTTTCATGGATGAGAACTGTGCTGTGTGTTTCCCTTCAGAAACGGAGTTAAATGCCAGGCTCTGTGTCTTCCTACAAGCGAGACTTCGTTTCAGGTAAACGCAGTCACTTTTCAGCTCAAACGAAGCTATATTGTACACGAAGCTCACACGTTTCTCGCTCTTCACTGAAACGCATTGGATGTTAGAGGGCCTGTGGTTTGTATCAGTTTCAGAAGCAGAGTTGAACTAGATATGGTCCGTGTGTGTAGGAAACACAGTTCTTTTGTTCTGAGCACTCTCACGTTTCCCGCCTTATTAGAGACTCTAGAAAGCAAGAGCGTGCTTCTTGCTCTAAAGCAGAGTGTGTTTCATGGATGAGAACTGTGCTGTGTGTTTCCCTTCAGAAACGGAGTTAAATGCCAGGCGCTGTGTCTTCCTACAAGCGAGACTTCGTTTCAGGTAAACGCAGTCACTTTTCAGCTCAAACGAAGCTATATTGTACACGAAGCTCACACGTTTCTCGCTCTTCACTGAAACGCATTGGATGTTAGAGGGCCTGTGGTTTGTATCAGTTTCAGAAGCAGAGTTGAACTAGATATGGTCCGTGTGTGTAGGAAACACAGTTCTTTTGTTCTGAGCACTCTCACGTTTCCCGCCTTATTAGAGACTCTAGAAAGCAAGAGCGTGCTTCTTGCTCTAAAGCAGAGTGTGTTTCATGGATGAGAACTGTGCTGTGTGTTTCCCTTCAGAAACGGAGTTAAATGCCAGGCGCTGTGTCTTCCTACAAGCGAGACTTCGTTTCAGGTAAACGCAGTCACTTTTCAGCTCAAACGAAGCTATATTGTACACGAAGCTCACACGTTTCTCGCTCTTCACTGAAACGCATTGGATGTTAGAGGCCCTTGGTTTGTATCAGTTTCAGAAGCAGAGTTGAACTAGATATGGTCCGTGTGTGTAGGAAACACAGTTCTTTTGTTCTGAGCACTCTCACGTTTCCCGCCTTATTAGAGACTCTAGAAAGCAAGAGCGTGCTTCTTGCTCTAAAGCAGAGTGTGTTTCATGGATGAGAACTGTGCTGTGTGTTTCTCTTCAGAAACGGAGTTAAATGCCAGGCTCTGTGTCTTCCTACAAGCGAGACTTCGTTTCAGGTAAACGCAGTCACTTTTCAGCTCAAACCAAGCTATATTGTACACGAAGCTCACACGTTTCTCGCTCTTCACTGAAACGCATTGGATGTTAGAGGGCCTGTGGTTTGTATCAGTTTCAGAAGCAGAGTTGAACTAGATATGGTCCGTGTGTGTAGGAAACACAGTTCTTTTGTTCTGAGCACTCTCACGTTTCCCGCCTTATTAGAGACTCTAGAAAGCAAGAGCGTGCTTCTTGCTCTAAAGCAGAGTGTGTTTCATGGATGAGAACTGTGCTGTGTGTTTCCCTTCAGAAACGGAGTTAAATGCCAGGCTCTGTGTCTTCCTACAAGCGAGACTTCGTTTCAGGTAAACGCAGTCACTTTTCAGCTCAAACGAAGCTATATTGTACACGAAGCTCACACGTTTCTCGCTCTTCACTGAAACGCATTGGATGTTAGAGGGCCTGTGGTTTGTATCAGTTTCAGAAGCAGAGTTGAACTAGATATGGTCCGTGTGTGTAGGAAACACAGTTCTTTTGTTCTGAGCACTCTCACGTTTCCCGCCTTATTAGAGACTCTAGAAAGCAAGAGCGTGCTTCTTGCTCTAAAGCAGAGTGTGTTTCATGGATGAGAACTGTGCTGTGTGTTTCCCTTCAGAAACGGAGTTAAATGCCAGGCGCTGTGTCTTCCTACAAGCGAGACTTCGTTTCAGGTAAACGCAGTCACTTTTCAGCTCAAACGAAGCTATATTGTACACGAAGCTCACACGTTTCTCGCTCTTCACTGAAACGCATTGGATGTTAGAGGGCCTGTGGTTTGTATCAGTTTCAGAAGCAGAGTTGAACTAGATATGGTCCGTGTGTGTAGGAAACACAGTTCTTTTGTTCTGAGCACTCTCACGTTTCCCGCCTTATTAGAGACTCTAGAAAGCAAGAGCGTGCTTCTTGCTCTAAAGCAGAGTGTGTTTCATGGATGAGAACTGTGCTGTGTGTTTCCCTTCAGAAACGGAGTTAAATGCCAGGCGCTGTGTCTTCCTACAAGCGAGACTTCGTTTCAGGTAAACGCAGTCACTTTTCAGCTCAAACGAAGCTATATTGTACACGAAGCTCACACGTTTCTCGCTCTTCACTGAAACGCATTGGATGTTAGAGGCCCTTGGTTTGTATCAGTTTCAGAAGCAGAGTTGAACTAGATATGGTCCGTGTGTGTAGGAAACACAGTTCTTTTGTTCTGAGCACTCTCACGTTTCCCGCCTTATTAGAGACTCTAGAAAGCAAGAGCGTGCTTCTTGCTCTAAAGCAGAGTGTGTTTCATGGATGAGAACTGTGCTGTGTGTTTCCCTTCAGAAACGGAGTTAAATGCCAGGCTCTGTGTCTTCCTACAAGCGAGACTTCGTTTCAGGTAAACGCAGTCACTTTTCAGCTCAAACGAAGCTATATTGTACACGAAGCTCACACGTTTCTCGCTCTTCACTGAAACGCATTGGATGTTAGAGGGCCTGTGGTTTGTATCAGTTTCAGAAGCAGAGTTGAACTAGATATGGTCCGTGTGTGTAGGAAACACAGTTCTTTTGTTCTGAGCACTCTCACGTTTCCCGCCTTATTAGAGACTCTAGAAAGCAAGAGCGTGCTTCTTGCTCTAAAGCAGAGTGTGTTTCATGGATGAGAACTGTGCTGTGTGTTTCCCTTCAGAAACGGAGTTAAATGCCAGGCGCTGTGTCTTCCTACAAGCGAGACTTCGTTTCAGGTAAACGCAGTCACTTTTCAGCTCAAACGAAGCTATATTGTACACGAAGCTCACACGTTTCTCGCTCTTCACTGAAACGCATTGGATGTTAGAGGGCCTGTGGTTTGTATCAGTTTCAGAAGCAGAGTTGAACTAGATATGGTCCGTGTGTGTAGGAAACACAGTTCTTTTGTTCTGAGCACTCTCACGTTTCCCGCCTTATTAGAGACTCTAGAAAGCAAGAGCGTGCTTCTTGCTCTAAAGCAGAGTGTGTTTCATGGATGAGAACTGTGCTGTGTGTTTCCCTTCAGAAACGGAGTTAAATGCCAGGCGCTGTGTCTTCCTACAAGCGAGACTTCGTTTCAGGTAAACGCAGTCACTTTTCAGCTCAAACGAAGCTATATTGTACACGAAGCTCACACGTTTCTCGCTCTTCACTGAAACGCATTGGATGTTAGAGGCCCTTGGTTTGTATCAGTTTCAGAAGCAGAGTTGAACTAGATATGGTCCGTGTGTGTAGGAAACACAGTTCTTTTGTTCTGAGCACTCTCACGTTTCCCGCCTTATTAGAGACTCTAGAAAGCAAGAGCGTGCTTCTTGCTCTAAAGCAGAGTGTGTTTCATGGATGAGAACTGTGCTGTGTGTTTCCCTTCAGAAACGGAGTTAAATGCCAGGCTCTGTGTCTTCCTACAAGCGAGACTTCGTTTCAGGTAAACGCAGTCACTTTTCAGCTCAAACGAAGCTATATTGTACACGAAGCTCACACGTTTCTCGCTCTTCACTGAAACGCATTGGATGTTAGAGGGCCTGTGGTTTGTATCAGTTTCAGAAGCAGAGTTGAACTAGATATGGTCCGTGTGTGTAGGAAACACAGTTCTTTTGTTCTGAGCACTCTCACGTTTCCCGCCTTATTAGAGACTCTAGAAAGCAAGAGCGTGCTTCTTGCTCTAAAGCAGAGTGTGTTTCATGGATGAGAAGTGTGCTGTGTGTTTCCCTTCAGAAACGGAGTTAAATGCCAGGCTCTGTGTCTTCCTACAAGCGAGACTTCGTTTCAGGTAAACGCAGTCACTTTTCAGCTCAAACCAAGCTATATTGTACACGAAGCTCACACGTTTCTCGCTCTTCACTGAAACGCATTGGATGTTAGAGGGCCTGTGGTTTGTATCAGTTTCAGAAGCAGAGTTGAACTAGATATGGTCCGTGTGTGTAGGAAACACAGTTCTTTTGTTCTGAGCACTCTCACGTTTCCCGCCTTATTAGAGACTCTAGAAAGCAAGAGCGTGCTTCTTGCTCTAAAGCAGAGTGTGTTTCATGGATGAGAACTGTGCTGTGTGTTTCCCTTCACAAACGGAGTTAAATGCCAGGCTCTGTGTCTTCCTACAAGCGAGACTTCGTTTCAGGTAAACGCAGTCACTTTTCAGCTCAAACGAAGCTATATTGTACACGAAGCTCACACGTTTCTCGCTCTTCACTGAAACGCATTGGATGTTAGAGGGCCTGTGGTTTGTATCAGTTTCAGAAGCAGAGTTGAACTAGATATGGTCCGTGTGTGTAGGAAACACAGTTCTTTTGTTCTGAGCACTCTCACGTTTCCCGCCTTATTAGAGACTCTAGAAAGCAAGAGCGTGCTTCTTGCTCTAAAGCAGAGTGTGTTTCATGGATGAGAACTGTGCTGTGTGTTTCCCTTCAGAAACGGAGTTAAATGCCAGGCTCTGTGTCTTCCTACAAGCGAGACTTCGTTTCAGGTAAACGCAGTCACTTTTCAGCTCAAACGAAGCTATATTGTACACGAAGCTCACACGTTTCTCGCCTTTCACTGAAACACATTGGATGTTAGAGGGCCTGTGGTTTGTATCAGTTTCAGAAGCAGAGTTGAACTAGATATGGTCCGTGTGTGTAGGAAACACAGTTCTTTTGTTCTGAGCACTCTCACGTTTCCCCCCTTATTAGAGACTCTAGAAAGCAAGAGCGTGCTTCTTGCTCTAAAGCAGAGTGTGTTTCATGGATGAGAACTGTGCTGTGTGTTTCCCCTCAGAAACGGAGTTAAATGCCAGGCTCTGTGTCTTCCTACAAGCGAGACTTCGTTTCAGGTAAACGCAGTCACTTTTCAGCTCAAACGAAGCTATATTGTACACGAAGCTCACACGTTTCTCGCTCTTCACTGAAACGCATTGGATGTTAGAGGGCCTGTGGTTTGTATCAGTTTCAGAAGCAGAGTTGAACTAGATATGGTCCGTGTGTGTAGGAAACACAGTTCTTTTGTTCTGAGCACTCTCACGTTTCCCGCCTTATTAGAGACTCTAGAAAGCAAGAGCGTGCTTCTTGCTCTAAAGCAGAGTGTGTTTCATGGATGAGAACTGTGCTGTGTGTTTCCCTTCAGAAACGGAGTTAAATGCCAGGCGCTGTGTCTTCCTACAAGCGAGACTTCGTTTCAGGTAAACGCAGTCACTTTTCAGCTCAAACGAAGCTATATTGTACACGAAGCTCACACGTTTCTCGCTCTTCACTGAAACGCATTGGATGTTAGAGGGCCTGTGGTTTGTATCAGTTTCAGAAGCAGAGTTGAACTAGATATGGTCCGTGTGTGTAGGAAACACAGTTCTTTTGTTCTGAGCACTCTCACGTTTCCCGCCTTATTAGAGACTCTAGAAAGCAAGAGCGTGCTTCTTGCTCTAAAGCAGAGTGTGTTTCATGGATGAGAACTGTGCTGTGTGTTTCCCTTCAGAAACGGAGTTAAATGCCAGGCTCTGTGTCTTCCTACAAGCGAGACTTCGTTTCAGGTAAACGCAGTCCCTTTTCAGCTCAAACGAAGCTATATTGTACACGAAGCTCACACGTTTCTCGCTCTTCACTGAAACGCATTGGATGTTAGAGGGCCCGTGGTTTGTATCAGTTTCAGAAGCAGAGTTGAACTAGATATGGTCCGTGTGTGTAGGAAACACAGTTCTTTTGTTCTGAGCACTCTCACGTTTCCCGCCTTATTAGAGACTCTAGAAAGCAAGAGCGTGCGTCTTGCTCTAAAGCAGAGTGTGTTTCATGGATGAGAACTGTGCTGTGTGTTTCCCTTCAGAAACGGAGTTAAATGCCAGGCTCTGTGTCTTCCTACAAGCGAGACTTCGTTTCAGGTAAACGCAGTCACTTTTCAGCTCAAACGAAGCTATATTGTACACGAAGCTCACACGTTTCTCGCTCTTCACTGAAACGCATTGGATGTTAGAGGGCCCGTGGTTTGTATCAGTTTCAGAAGCAGAGTTGAACTAGATATGGTCCGTGTGTGTAGGAAACACAGTTCTTTTGTTCTGAGCACTCTCACGTTTCCCGCCTTATTAGAGACTCTAGAAAGCAAGAGCGTGCTTCTTGCTCTAAAGCAGAGTGTGTTTCATGGATGAGAACTGTGCTGTGTGTTTCCCTTCAGAAACGGAGTTAAATGCCAGGCTCTGTGTCTTCCTACAAGCGAGACTTCGTTTCAGGTAAACGCAGTCACTTTTCAGCTCAAACGAAGCTATATTGTACACGAAGCTCACACGTTTCTCGCTCTTCACTGAAACGCATTGGATGTTAGAGGGCCTGTGGTTTGTATCAGTTTCAGAAGCAGAGTTGAACTAGATATGGTCCGTGTGTGTAGGAAACACAGTTCTTTTGTTCTGAGCACTCTCACGTTTCCCGCCTTATTAGAGACTCTAGAAAGCAAGAGCGTGCTTCTTGCTCTAAAGCAGAGTGTGTTTCATGGATGAGAACTGTGCTGTGTGTTTCCCTTCAGAAACGGAGTTAAATGCCAGGCGCTGTGTCTTCCTACAAGCGAGACTTCGTTTCAGGTAAACGCAGTCACTTTTCAGCTCAAACGAAGCTATATTGTACACGAAGCTCACACGTTTCTCGCTCTTCACTGAAACGCATTGGATGTTAGAGGGCCTGTGGTTTGTATCAGTTTCAGAAGCAGAGTTGAACTAGATATGGTCCGTGTGTGTAGGAAACACAGTTCTTTTGTTCTGAGCACTCTCACGTTTCCCGCCTTATTAGAGACTCTAGAAAGCAAGAGCGTGCTTCTTGCTCTAAAGCAGAGTGTGTTTCATGGATGAGAACTGTGCTGTGTGTTTCCCTTCAGAAACGGAGTTAAATGCCAGGCTCTGTGTCTTCCTACAAGCGAGACTTCGTTTCAGGTAAACGCAGTCACTTTTCAGCTCAAACGAAGCTATATTGTACACGAAGCTCACACGTTTCTCGCTCTTCACTGAAACGCATTGGATGTTAGAGGGCCTGTGGTTTGTATCAGTTTCAGAAGCAGAGTTGAACTAGATATGGTCCGTGTGTGTAGGAAACACAGTTCTTTTGTTCTGAGCACTCTCACGTTTCCTGCCTTATTAGAGACTCTAGAAAGCAAGAGCGTGCTTCTTGCTCTAAAGCAGAGTGTGTTTCATGGATGAGAACTGTGCTGTGTGTTTCCCTTCAGAAACGGAGTTAAATGCCAGGCTCTGTGTCTTCCTACAAGCGAGACTTCGTTTCAGGTAAACGCAGTCACTTTTCAGCTCAAACGAAGCTATATTGTACACGAAGCTCACACGTTTCTCGCTCTTCACTGAAACGCATTGGATGTTAGAGGGCCTGTGGTTTGTATCAGTTTCAGAAGCAGAGTTGAACTAGATATGGTCCGTGTGTGTAGGAAACACAGTTCTTTTGTTCTGAGCACTCTCACGTTTCCCGCCTTATTAGAGACTCTAGAAAGCAAGAGCGTGCTTCTTGCTCTAAAGCAGAGTGTGTTTCATGGATGAGAACTGTGCTGTGTGTTTCCCTTCAGAAACGGAGTTAAATGCCAGGCGCTGTGTCTTCCTACAAGCGAGACTTCGTTTCAGGTAAACGCAGTCACTTTTCAGCTCAAACGAAGCTATATTGTACACGAAGCTCACACGTTTCTCGCCTTTCACTGAAACACATTGGATGTTAGAGGGCCTGTGGTTTGTATCAGTTTCAGAAGCAGAGTTGAACTAGATATGGTCCGTGTGTGTAGGAAACACAGTTCTTTTGTTCTGAGCACTCTCACGTTTCCCCCCTTATTAGAGACTCTAGAAAGCAAGAGCGTGCTTCTTGCTCTAAAGCAGAGTGTGTTTCATGGATGAGAACTGTGCTGTGTGTTTCCCTTCAGAAACGGAGTTAAATGCCAGGCTCTGTGTCTTCCTACAAGCGAGACTTCGTTTCAGGTAAACGCAGTCACTTTTCAGCTCAAACGAAGCTATATTGTACACGAAGCTCACACGTTTCTCGCTCTTCACTGAAACGCATTGGATGTTAGAGGGCCTGTGGTTTGTATCAGTTTCAGAAGCAGAGTTGAACTAGATATGGTCCGTGTGTGTAGGAAACACAGTTCTTTTGTTCTGAGCACTCTCACGTTTCCCGCCTTATTAGAGACTCTAGAAAGCAAGAGCGTGCTTCTTGCTCTAAAGCAGAGTGTGTTTCATGGATGAGAACTGTGCTGTGTGTTTCCCTTCAGAAACGGAGTTAAATGCCAGGCGCTGTGTCTTCCTACAAGCGAGACTTCGTTTCAGGTAAACGCAGTCACTTTTCAGCTCAAACGAAGCTATATTGTACACGAAGCTCACACGTTTCTCGCTCTTCACTGAAACGCATTGGATGTTAGAGGGCCTGTGGTTTGTATCAGTTTCAGAAGCAGAGTTGAACTAGATATGGTCCGTGTGTGTAGGAAACACAGTTCTTTTGTTCTGAGCACTCTCACGTTTCCCGCCTTATTAGAGACTCTAGAAAGCAAGAGCGTGCTTCTTGCTCTAAAGCAGAGTGTGTTTCATGGATGAGAACTGTGCTGTGTGTTTCCCTTCAGAAACGGAGTTAAATGCCAGGCTCTGTGTCTTCCTACAAGCGAGACTTCGTTTCAGGTAAACGCAGTCCCTTTTCAGCTCAAACGAAGCTATATTGTACACGAAGCTCACACGTTTCTCGCTCTTCACTGAAACGCATTGGATGTTAGAGGGCCCGTGGTTTGTATCAGTTTCAGAAGCAGAGTTGAACTAGATATGGTCCGTGTGTGTAGGAAACACAGTTCTTTTGTTCTGAGCACTCTCACGTTTCCCGCCTTATTAGAGACTCTAGAAAGCAAGAGCGTGCGTCTTGCTCTAAAGCAGAGTGTGTTTCATGGATGAGAACTGTGCTGTGTGTTTCCCTTCAGAAACGGAGTTAAATGCCAGGCTCTGTGTCTTCCTACAAGCGAGACTTCGTTTCAGGTAAACGCAGTCACTTTTCAGCTCAAACGAAGCTATATTGTACACGAAGCTCACACGTTTCTCGCTCTTCACTGAAACGCATTGGATGTTAGAGGGCCCGTGGTTTGTATCAGTTTCAGAAGCAGAGTTGAACTAGATATGGTCCGTGTGTGTAGGAAACACAGTTCTTTTGTTCTGAGCACTCTCACGTTTCCCGCCTTATTAGAGACTCTAGAAAGCAAGAGCGTGCTTCTTGCTCTAAAGCAGAGTGTGTTTCATGGATGAGAACTGTGCTGTGTGTTTCCCTTCAGAAACGGAGTTAAATGCCAGGCGCTGTGTCTTCCTACAAGCGAGACTTCGTTTCAGGTAAACTCAGTCACTTTTCAGCTCAAACGAAGCTATATTGTACACGAAGCTCACACGTTTCTCGCTCTTCACTGAAACGCATTGGATGTTAGAGGGCCTGTGGTTTGTATCAGTTTCAGAAGCAGAGTTGAACTAGATATGGTCCGTGTGTGTAGGAAACACAGTTCTTTTGTTCTGAGCACTCTCACGTTTCCCGCCTTATTAGAGACTCTAGAAAGCAAGAGCGTGCTTCTTGCTCTAAAGCAGAGTGTGTTTCATGGATGAGAACTGTGCTGTGTGTTTCCCTTCAGAAACGGAGTTAAATGCCAGGCGCTGTGTCTTCCTACAAGCGAGACTTCGTTTCAGGTAAACGCAGTCACTTTTCAGCTCAAACCAAGCTATATTGTACACGAAGCTCACACGTTTCTCGCTCTTCACTGAAACGCATTGGATGTTAGAGGGCCTGTGGTTTGTATCAGTTTCAGAAGCAGAGTTGAACTAGATATGGTCCGTGTGTGTAGGAAACACAGTTCTTTTGTTCTGAGCACTCTCACGTTTCCCGCCTTATTAGAGACTCTAGAAAGCAAGAGCGTGCTTCTTGCTCTAAAGCAGAGTGTGTTTCATGGATGAGAACTGTGCTGTGTGTTTCCCTTCAGAAACGGAGTTAAATGCCAGGCTCTGTGTCTTCCTACAAGCGAGACTTCGTTTCAGGTAAACGCAGTCACTTTTCAGCTCAAACGAAGCTATATTGTACACGAAGCTCACACGTTTCTCGCTCTTCACTGAAACGCATTGGATGTTAGAGGGCCTGTGGTTTGTATCAGTTTCAGAAGCAGAGTTGAACTAGATATGGTCCGTGTGTGTAGGAAACACAGTTCTTTTGTTCTGAGCACTCTCACGTTTCCCGCCTTATTAGAGACTCTAGAAAGCAAGAGCGTGCTTCTTGCTCTAAAGCAGAGTGTGTTTCATGGATGAGAACTGTGCTGTGTGTTTCCCTTCAGAAACGGAGTTAAATGCCAGGCGCTGTGTCTTCCTACAAGCGAGACTTCGTTTCAGGTAAACGCAGTCACTTTTCAGCTCAAACGAACCTATATTGTACACGAAGCTCACACGTTTCTCGCTCTTCACTGAAACGCATTGGATGTTAGAGGGCCTGTGGTTTGTATCAGTTTCAGAAGCAGAGTTGAACTAGATATGGTCCGTGTGTGTAGGAAACACAGTTCTTTTGTTCTGAGCACTCTCACGTTTCCCGCCTTATTAGAGACTCTAGAAAGCAAGAGCGTGCTTCTTGCTCTAAAGCAGAGTGTGTTTCATGGATGAGAACTGTGCTGTGTGTTTCCCTTCAGAAACGGAGTTAAATGCCAGGCGCTGTGTCTTCCTACAAGCGAGACTTCGTTTCAGGTAAACGCAGTCACTTTTCAGCTCAAACGAAGCTATATTGTACACGAAGCTCACACGTTTCTCGCTCTTCACTGAAACGCATTGGATGTTAGAGGGCCTGTGGTTTGTATCAGTTTCAGAAGCAGAGTTGAACTAGATATGGTCCGTGTGTGTAGGAAACACAGTTCTTTTGTTCTGAGCACTCTCACGTTTCCTGCCTTATTAGAGACTCTAGAAAGCAAGAGCGTGCTTCTTGCTCTAAAGCAGAGTGTGTTTCATGGATGAGAACTGTGCTGTGTGTTTCCCTTCAGAAACGGAGTTAAATGCCAGGCTCTGTGTCTTCCTACAAGCGAGACTTCGTTTCAGGTAAACGCAGTCACTTTTTAGCTCAAACCAAGCTATATTGTACACGAAGCTCACACGTTTCTCGCTCTTCACTGAAACGCATTGGATGTTAGAGGGCCTGTGGTTTGTATCAGTTTCAGAAGCAGAGTTGAACTAGATATGGTCCGTGTGTGTAGGAAACACAGTTCTTTTGTTCTGAGCACTCTCACGTTTCCCGCCTTATTAGAGACTCTAGAAAGCAAGAGCGTGCTTCTTGCTCTAAAGCAGAGTGTGTTTCATGGATGAGAACTGTGCTGTGTGTTTCCCTTCAGAAACGGAGTTAAATGCCAGGCTCTGTGTCTTCCTACAAGCGAGACTTCGTTTCAGGTAAACGCAGTCACTTTTCAGCTCAAACGAAGCTATATTGTACACGAAGCTCACACGTTTCTCGCTCTTCACTGAAACGCATTGGATGTTAGAGGGCCTGTGGTTTGTATCAGTTTCAGAAGCAGAGTTGAACTAGATATGGTCCGTGTGTGTAGGAAACACAGTTCTTTTGTTCTGAGCACTCTCACGTTTCCCGCCTTATTAGAGACTCTAGAAAGCAAGAGCGTGCTTCTTGCTCTAAAGCAGAGTGTGTTTCATGGATGAGAACTGTGCTGTGTGTTTCCCTTCAGAAACGGAGTTAAATGCCAGGCGCTGTGTCTTCCTACAAGCGAGACTTCGTTTCAGGTAAACGCAGTCACTTTTCAGCTCAAACGAAGCTATATTGTACACGAAGCTCACACGTTTCTCGCTCTTCACTGAAACGCATTGGATGTTAGAGGGCCTGTGGTTTGTATCAGTTTCAGAAGCAGAGTTGAACTAGATATGGTCCGTGTGTGTAGGAAACACAGTTCTTTTGTTCTGAGCACTCTCACGTTTCCCGCCTTATTAGAGACTCTAGAAAGCAAGAGCGTGCTTCTTGCTCTAAAGCAGAGTGTGTTTCATGGATGAGAACTGTGCTGTGTGTTTCCCTTCAGAAACGGAGTTAAATGCCAGGCGCTGTGTCTTCCTACAAGCGAGACTTCGTTTCAGGTAAACGCAGTCACTTTTCAGCTCAAACGAAGCTATATTGTACACGAAGCTCACACGTTTCTCGCTCTTCACTGAAACGCATTGGATGTTAGAGGGCCTGTGGTTTGTATCAGTTTCAGAAGCAGAGTTGAACTAGATATGGTCCGTGTGTGTAGGAAACACAGTTCTTTTGTTCTGAGCACTCTCACGTTTCCCGCCTTATTAGAGACTCTAGAAAGCAAGAGCGTGCTTCTTGCTCTAAAGCAGAGTGTGTTTCATGGATGAGAACTGTGCTGTGTGTTTCCCTTCAGAAACGGAGTTAAATGCCAGGTGCTGTGTCTTCCTACAAGCGAGACTTCGTTTCAGGTAAACGCAGTCACTTTTCAGCTCAAACGAAGCTATATTGTACACGAAGCTCACACGTTTCTCGCTCTTCACTGAAACGCATTGGATGTTAGAGGGCCTGTGGTTTGTATCAGTTTCAGAAGCAGAGTTGAACTAGATATGGTCCGTGTGTGTAGGAAACACAGTTCTTTTGTTCTGAGCACTCTCACGTTTCCCGCCTTATTAGAGACTCTAGAAAGCAAGAGCGTGCTTCTTGCTCTAAAGCAGAGTGTGTTTCATGGATGAGAACTGTGCTGTGTGTTTCCCTTCAGAAACGGAGTTAAATGCCAGGCTCTGTGTCTTCCTACAAGCGAGACTTTGTTTCAGGTAAACGCAGTCACTTTTCAGCTCAAACGAAGCTATATTGTACACGAAGCTCACACGTTTCTCGCTCTTCACTGAAACGCATTGGATGTTACAGGGCCTGTGGTTTGTATCAGTTTCAGCAGCAGAGTTGAACTAGATATGGTCCGTGTGTGTAGGAAACACAGTTCTTTTGTTCTGAGCACTCTCACGTTTCCCGCCTTATTAGAGACTCTAGAAAGCAAGAGCGTGCTTCTTGCTCTAAAGCAGAGTGTGTTTCATGGATGAGAACTGTGCTGTGTGTTTCCCTTCAGAAACGGAGTTAAATGCCAGGCGCTGTGTCTTCCTACAAGCGAGACTTCGTTTCAGGTAAACGCAGTCACTTTTCAGCTCAAACGAAGCTATATTGTACACGAAGCTCACACGTTTCTCGCTCTTCACTGAAACGCATTGGATGTTAGAGGGCCTGTGGTTTGTATCAGTTTCAGAAGCAGAGTTGAACTAGATATGGTCCGTGTGTGTAGGAAACACAGTTCTTTTGTTCTGAGCACTCTCACGTTTCCCGCCTTATTAGAGACTCTAGAAAGCAAGAGCGTGCTTCTTGCTCTAAAGCAGAGTGTGTTTCATGGATGAGAACTGTGCTGTGTGTTTCCCTTCAGAAACGGAGTTAAATGCCAGGCGCTGTGTCTTCCTACAAGCGAGACTTCGTTTCAGGTAAACGCAGTCACTTTTCAGCTCAAACGAAGCTATATTGTACACGAAGCTCACACGTTTCTCGCTCTTCACTGAAACGCATTGGATGTTAGAGGGCCTGTGGTTTGTATCAGTTTCAGAAGCAGAGTTGAACTAGATATGGTCCGTGTGTGTAGGAAACACAGTTCTTTTGTTCTGAGCACTCTCACGTTTCCCGCCTTATTAGAGACTCTAGAAAGCAAGAGCGTGCTTCTTGCTCTAAAGCAGAGTGTGTTTCATGGATGAGAACTGTGCTGTGTGTTTCCCTTCAGAAACGGAGTTAAATGCCAGGCTCTGTGTCTTCCTACAAGCGAGACTTCGTTTCAGGTAAACGCAGTCACTTTTCAGCTCAAACGAAGCTATATTGTACACGAAGCTCACACGTTTCTCGCTCTTCACTGAAACGCATTGGATGTTAGAGGGCCTGTGGTTTGTATCAGTTTCAGAAGCAGAGTTGAACTAGATATGGTCCGTGTGTGTAGGAAACACAGTTCTTTTGTTCTGAGCACTCTCACGTTTCCCGCCTTATTAGAGACTCTAGAAAGCAAGAGCGTGCTTCTTGCTCTAAAGCAGAGTGTGTTTCATGGATGAGAACTGTGCTGTGTGTTTCCCTTCAGAAACGGAGTTAAATGCCAGGCGCTGTGTCTTCCTACAAGCGAGACTTCGTTTCAGGTAAACGCAGTCACTTTTCAGCTCAAACGAAGCTATATTGTACACGAAGCTCACACGTTTCTCGCTCTTCACTGAAACGCATTGGATGTTAGAGGGCCTGTGGTTTGTATCAGTTTCAGAAGCAGAGTTGAACTAGATATGGTCCGTGTGTGTAGGAAACACAGTTCTTTTGTTCTGAGCACTCTCACGTTTCCCGCCTTATTAGAGACTCTAGAAAGCAAGAGCGTGCTTCTTGCTCTAAAGCAGAGTGTGTTTCATGGATGAGAACTGTGCTGTGTGTTTCCCTTCAGAAACGGAGTTAAATGCCAGGCGCTGTGTCTTCCTACAAGCGAGACTTCGTTTCAGGTAAACGCAGTCACTTTTCAGCTCAAACGAAGCTATATTGTACACGAAGCTCACACGTTTCTCGCTCTTCACTGAAACGCATTGGATGTTAGAGGGCCTGTGGTTTGTATCAGTTTCAGAAGCAGAGTTGAACTAGATATGGTCCGTGTGTGTAGGAAACACAGTTCTTTTGTTCTGAGCACTCTCACGTTTCCCGCCTTATTAGAGACTCTAGAAAGCAAGAGCGTGCTTCTTGCTCTAAAGCAGAGTGTGTTTCATGGATGAGAACTGTGCTGTGTGTTTCCCTTCAGAAACGGAGTTAAATGCCAGGCTCTGTGTCTTCCTACAAGCGAGACTTCGTTTCAGGTAAACGCAGTCACTTTTCAGCTCAAACGAAGCTATATTGTACACGAAGCTCACACGTTTCTCGCTCTTCACTGAAACGCATTCGATGTTAGAGGGTCCGTGGTTTGTATCAGTTTCAGAAGCAGAGTTGAACTAGATATGGTCCGTGTGTGTAGGAAACACAGTTCTTTTGTTCTGAGCACTCTCACGTTTCCCGCCTTATTAGAGACTCTAGAAAGCAAGAGCGTGCGTCTTGCTCTAAAGCAGAGTGTGTTTCATGGATGAGAACTGTGCTGTGTGTTTCCCTTCAGAAACGGAGTTAAATGCCAGGCTCTGTGTCTTCCTACAAGCGAGACTTCGTTTCAGGTAAACGCAGTCACTTTTCAGCTCAAACCAAGCTATATTGTACACGAAGCTCACACGTTTCTCGCTCTTCACTGAAACGCATTGGATGTTAGAGGGCCCGTGGTTTGTATCAGTTTCAGAAGCAGAGTTGAACTAGATATGGTCCGTGTGTGTAGGAAACACAGTTCTTTTGTTCTGAGCACTCTCACGTTTCCCGCCTTATTAGAGACTCTAGAAAGCAAGAGCGTGCTTCTTGCTCTAAAGCAGAGTGTGTTTCATGGATGAGAACTGTGCTGTGTGTTTCCCTTCAGAAACGGAGTTAAATGCCAGGCGCTGTGTCTTCCTACAAGCGAGACTTCGTTTCAGGTAAACGCAGTCACTTTTCAGCTCAAACGAAGCTATATTGTACACGAAGCTCACACGTTTCTCACTCTTCACTGAAACGCATTGGATGTTAGAGGGCCTGTGGTTTGTATCAGTTTCAGAAGCAGAGTTGAACTAGATATGGTCCGTGTGTGTAGGAAACACAGTTCTTTTGTTCTGAGCACTCTCACGTTTCCCGCCTTATTAGAGACTCTAGAAAGCAAGAGCGTGCTTCTTGCTCTAAAGCAGAGTGTGTTTCATGGATGAGAACTGTGCTGTGTGTTTCCCTTCAGAAACGGAGTTAAATGCCAGGCGCTGTGTCTTCCTACAAGCGAGACTTCGTTTCAGGTAAACGCAGTCACTTTTCAGCTCAAACGAAGCTATATTGTACACGAAGCTCACACGTTTCTCGCTCTTCACTGAAACGCATTGGATGTTAGAGGGCCTGTGGTTTGTATCAGTTTCAGAAGCAGAGTTGAACTAGATATGGTCCGTGTGTGTAGGAAACACAGTTCTTTTGTTCTGAGCACTCTCACGTTTCCCGCCTTATTAGAGACTCTAGAAAGCAAGAGCGTGCTTCTTGCTCTAAAGCAGAGTGTGTTTCATGGATGAGAACTGTGCTGTGTGTTTCCCTTCAGAAACGGAGTTAAATGCCAGGCTCTGTGTCTTCCTACAAGCGAGACTTCGTTTCAGGTAAACGCAGTCACTTTTCAGCTCAAACGAAGCTATATTGTACACGAAGCTCACACGTTTCTCGCTCTTCACTGAAACGCATTGGATGTTAGAGGGCCTGTGGTTTGTATCAGTTTCAGAAGCAGAGTTGAACTAGATATGGTCCGTGTGTGTAGGAAACACAGTTCTTTTGTTCTGAGCACTCTCACGTTTCCCGCCTTATTAGAGACTCTAGAAAGCAAGAGCGTGCTTCTTGCTCTAAAGCAGAGTGTGTTTCATGGATGAGAACTGTGCTGTGTGTTTCCCTTCAGAAACGGAGTTAAATGCCAGGCTCTGTGTCTTCCTACAAGCGAGACTTCGTTTCAGGTAAACGCAGTCACTTTTCAGCTCAAACGAAGCTATATTGTACACGAAGCTCACACGTTTCTCGCTCTTCACTGAAACGCATTGGATGTTAGAGGGCCCGTGGTTTGTATCAGTTTCAGAAGCAGAGTTGAACTAGATATGGTCCGTGTGTGTAGGAAACACAGTTCTTTTGTTCTGAGCACTCTCACGTTTCCCGCCTTATTAGAGACTCTAGAAAGCAAGAGCGTGCGTCTTGCTCTAAAGCAGAGTGTGTTTCATGGATGAGAACTGTGCTGTGTGTTTCCCTTCAGAAACGGAGTTAAATGCCAGGCTCTGTGTCTTCCTACAAGCGAGACTTCGTTTCAGGTAAACGCAGTCACTTTTCAGCTCAAACCAAGCTATATTGTACACGAAGCTCACACGTTTCTCGCTCTTCACTGAAACGCATTGGATGTTAGAGGGCCCGTGGTTTGTATCAGTTTCAGAAGCAGAGTTGAACTAGATATGGTCCGTGTGTGTAGGAAACACAGTTCTTTTGTTCTGAGCACTCTCACGTTTCCCGCCTTATTAGAGACTCTAGAAAGCAAGAGCGTGCTTCTTGCTCTAAAGCAGAGTGTGTTTCATGGATGAGAACTGTGCTGTGTGTTTCCCTTCAGAAACGGAGTTAAATGCCAGGCGCTGTGTCTTCCTACAAGCGAGACTTCGTTTCAGGTAAACGCAGTCACTTTTCAGCTCAAACGAAGCTATATTGTACACGAAGCTCACACGTTTCTCACTCTTCACTGAAACGCATTGGATGTTAGAGGGCCTGTGGTTTGTATCAGTTTCAGAAGCAGAGTTGAACTAGATATGGTCCGTGTGTGTAGGAAACACAGTTCTTTTGTTCTGAGCACTCTCACGTTTCCCGCCTTATTAGAGACTCTAGAAAGCAAGAGCGTGCTTCTTGCTCTAAAGCAGAGTGTGTTTCATGGATGAGAACTGTGCTGTGTGTTTCCCTTCAGAAACGGAGTTAAATGCCAGGCGCTGTGTCTTCCTACAAGCGAGACTTCGTTTCAGGTAAACGCAGTCACTTTTCAGCTCAAACGAAGCTATATTGTACACGAAGCTCACACGTTTCTCGCTCTTCACTGAAACGCATTGGATGTTAGAGGGCCTGTGGTTTGTATCAGTTTCAGAAGCAGAGTTGAACTAGATATGGTCCGTGTGTGTAGGAAACACAGTTCTTTTGTTCTGAGCACTCTCACGTTTCCCGCCTTATTAGAGACTCTAGAAAGCAAGAGCGTGCTTCTTGCTCTAAAGCAGAGTGTGTTTCATGGATGAGAACTGTGCTGTGTGTTTCCCTTCAGAAACGGAGTTAAATGCCAGGCTCTGTGTCTTCCTACAAGCGAGACTTCGTTTCAGGTAAACGCAGTCACTTTTCAGCTCAAACGAAGCTATATTGTACACGAAGCTCACACGTTTCTCGCTCTTCACTGAAACGCATTGGATGTTAGAGGGCCTGTGGTTTGTATCAGTTTCAGAAGCAGAGTTGAACTAGATATGGTCCGTGTGTGTAGGAAACACAGTTCTTTTGTTCTGAGCACTCTCACGTTTCCCGCCTTATTAGAGACTCTAGAAAGCAAGAGCGTGCTTCTTGCTCTAAAGCAGAGTGTGTTTCATGGATGAGAACTGTGCTGTGTGTTTCCCTTCAGAAACGGAGTTAAATGCCAGGCGCTGTGTCTTCCTACAAGCGAGACTTCGTTTCAGGTAAACGCAGTCACTTTTCAGCTCAAACGAAGCTATATTGTACACGAAGCTCACACGTTTCTCGCTCTTCACTGAAACGCATTGGATGTTAGAGGGCCTGTGGTTTGTATCAGTTTCAGAAGCAGAGTTGAACTAGATATGGTCCGTGTGTGTAGGAAACACAGTTCTTTTGTTCTGAGCACTCTCACGTTTCCCGCCTTATTAGAGACTCTAGAAAGCAAGAGCGTGCGTCTTGCTCTAAAGCAGAGTGTGTTTCATGGATGAGAACTGTGCTGTGTGTTTCCCTTCAGAAACGGAGTTAAATGCCAGGCTCTGTGTCTTCCTACAAGCGAGACTTGGTTTCAGGTAAACGCAGTCACTTTTCAGCTCAAACCAAGCTATATTGTACACGAAGCTCACACGTTTCTCGCTCTTCACTGAAACGCATTGGATGTTAGAGGGCCCGTGGTTTGTATCAGTTTCAGAAGCAGAGTTGAACTAGATATGGTCCGTGTGTGTAGGAAACACAGTTCTTTTGTTCTGAGCACTCTCACGTTTCCCGCCTTATTAGAGACTCTAGAAAGCAAGAGCGTGCTTCTTGCTCTAAAGCAGAGTGTGTTTCATGGATGAGAACTGTGCTGTGTGTTTCCCTTCAGAAACGGAGTTAAATGCCAGGCGCTGTGTCTTCCTACAAGCGAGACTTCGTTTCAGGTAAACGCAGTCACTTTTCAGCTCAAACGAAGCTATATTGTACACGAAGCTCACACGTTTCTCGCTCTTCACTGAAACGCATTGGATGTTAGAGGGCCTGTGGTTTGTATCAGTTTCAGAAGCAGAGTTGAACTAGATATGGTCCGTGTGTGTAGGAAACACAGTTCTTTTGTTCTGAGCACTCTCACGTTTCCCGCCTTATTAGAGACTCTAGAAAGCAAGAGCGTGCTTCTTGCTCTAAAGCAGAGTGTGTTTCATGGATGAGAACTGTGCTGTGTGTTTCCCTTCAGAAACGGAGTTAAATGCCAGGCGCTGTGTCTTCCTACAAGCGAGACTTCGTTTCAGGTAAACGCAGTCACTTTTCAGCTCAAACGAAGCTATATTGTACACGAAGCTCACACGTTTCTCGCTCTTCACTGAAACGCATTGGATGTTAGAGGGCCTGTGGTTTGTATCAGTTTCAGAAGCAGAGTTGAACTAGATATGGTCCGTGTGTGTAGGAAACACAGTTCTTTTGTTCTGAGCACTCTCACGTTTCCCGCCTTATTAGAGACTCTAGAAAGCAAGAGCGTGCTTCTTGCTCTAAAGCAGAGTGTGTTTCATGGATGAGAACTGTGCTGTGTGTTTCCCTTCAGAAACGGAGTTAAATGCCAGGCTCTGTGTCTTCCTACAAGCGAGACTTCGTTTCAGGTAAACGCAGTCACTTTTCAGCTCAAACGAAGCTATATTGTACACGAAGCTCACACGTTTCTCGCTCTTCACTGAAACGCATTGGATGTTAGAGGGCCTGTGGTTTGTATCAGTTTCAGAAGCAGAGTTGAACTAGATATGGTCCGTGTGTGTAGGAAACACAGTTCTTTTGTTCTGAGCACTCTCACGTTTCCCGCCTTATTAGAGACTCTAGAAAGCAAGAGCGTGCTTCTTGCTCTAAAGCAGAGTGTGTTTCATGGATGAGAACTGTGCTGTGTGTTTCCCTTCAGAAACGGAGTTAAATGCCAGGCGCTGTGTCTTCCTACAAGCGAGACTTCGTTTCAGGTAAACGCAGTCACTTTTCAGCTCAAACGAAGCTATATTGTACACGAAGCTCACACGTTTCTCGCTCTTCACTGAAACGCATTGGATGTTAGAGGGCCTGTGGTTTGTATCAGTTTCAGAAGCAGAGTTGAACTAGATATGGTCCGTGTGTGTAGGAAACACAGTTCTTTTGTTCTGAGCACTCTCACGTTTCCCGCCTTATTAGAGACTCTAGAAAGCAAGAGCGTGCTTCTTGCTCTAAAGCAGAGTGTGTTTCATGGATGAGAACTGTGCTGTGTGTTTCCCTTCAGAAACGGAGTTAAATGCCAGGCGCTGTGTCTTCCTACAAGCGAGACTTCGTTTCAGGTAAACGCAGTCACTTTTCAGCTCAAACCAAGCTATATTGTACACGAAGCTCACACGTTTCTCGCTCTTCACTGAAACGCATTGGATGTTAGAGGGCCCGTGGTTTGTATCAGTTTCAGAAGCAGAGTTGAACTAGATATGGTCCGTGTGTGTAGGAAACACAGTTCTTTTGTTCTGAGCACTCTCACGTTTCCCGCCTTATTAGAGACTCTAGAAAGCAAGAGCGTGCTTCTTGCTCTAAAGCAGAGTGTGTTTCATGGATGAGAACTGTGCTGTGTGTTTCCCTTCAGAAACGGAGTTAAATGCCAGGCGCTGTGTCTTCCTACAAGCGAGACTTCGTTTCAGGTAAACGCAGTCACTTTTCAGCTCAAACGAAGCTATATTGTACACGAAGCTCACACGTTTCTCACTCTTCACTGAAACGCATTGGATGTTAGAGGGCCTGTGGTTTGTATCAGTTTCAGAAGCAGAGTTGAACTAGATATGGTCCGTGTGTGTAGGAAACACAGTTCTTTTGTTCTGAGCACTCTCACGTTTCCCGCCTTATTAGAGAATCTAGAAAGCAAGAGCGTGCTTCTTGCTCTAAAGCAGAGTGTGTTTCATGGATGAGAACTGTGCTGTGTGTTTCCCTTCAGAAACGGAGTTAAATGCCAGGCGCTGTGTCTTCCTACAAGCGAGACTTCGTTTCAGGTAAACGCAGTCACTTTTCAGCTCAAACGAAGCTATATTGTACACGAAGCTCACACGTTTCTCGCTCTTCACTGAAACGCATTGGATGTTAGAGGGCCTGTGGTTTGTATCAGTTTCAGAAGCAGAGTTGAACTAGATATGGTCCGTGTGTGTAGGAAACACAGTTCTTTTGTTCTGAGCACTCTCACGTTTCCCGCCTTATTAGAGACTCTAGAAAGCAAGAGCGTGCTTCTTGCTCTAAAGCAGAGTGTGTTTCATGGATGAGAACTGTGCTGTGTGTTTCCCTTCAGAAACGGAGTTAAATGCCAGGCTCTGTGTCTTCCTACAAGCGAGACTTCGTTTCAGGTAAACGCAGTCACTTTTCAGCTCAAACGAAGCTATATTGTACACGAAGCTCACACGTTTCTCGCTCTTCACTGAAACGCATTGGATGTTAGAGGGCCTGTGGTTTGTATCAGTTTCAGAAGCAGAGTTGAACTAGATATGGTCCGTGTGTGTAGGAAACACAGTTCTTTTGTTCTGAGCACTCTCACGTTTCCCGCCTTATTAGAGACTCTAGAAAGCAAGAGCGTGCTTCTTGCTCTAAAGCAGAGTGTGTTTCATGGATGAGAACTGTGCTGTGTGTTTCCCTTCAGAAACGGAGTTAAATGCCAGGCTCTGTGTCTTCCTACAAGCGAGACTTCGTTTCAGGTAAACGCAGTCACTTTTCAGCTCAAACGAAGCTATATTGTACACGAAGCTCACACGTTTCTCGCTCTTCACTGAAACGCATTGGATGTTAGAGGGCCCGTGGTTTGTATCAGTTTCAGAAGCAGAGTTGAACTAGATATGGTCCGTGTGTGTAGGAAACACAGTTCTTTTGTTCTGAGCACTCTCACGTTTCCCGCCTTATTAGAGACTCTAGAAAGCAAGAGCGTGCGTCTTGCTCTAAAGCAGAGTGTGTTTCATGGATGAGAACTGTGCTGTGTGTTTCCCTTCAGAAACGGAGTTAAATGCCAGGCTCTGTGTCTTCCTACAAGCGAGACTTCGTTTCAGGTAAACGCAGTCACTTTTCAGCTCAAACCAAGCTATATTGTACACGAAGCTCACACGTTTCTCGCTCTTCACTGAAACGCATTGGATGTTAGAGGGCCCGTGGTTTGTATCAGTTTCAGAAGCAGAGTTGAACTAGATATGGTCCGTGTGTGTAGGAAACACAGTTCTTTTGTTCTGAGCACTCTCACGTTTCCCGCCTTATTAGAGACTCTAGAAAGCAAGAGCGTGCTTCTTGCTCTAAAGCAGAGTGTGTTTCATGGATGAGAACTGTGCTGTGTGTTTCCCTTCAGAAACGGAGTTAAATGCCAGGCGCTGTGTCTTCCTACAAGCGAGACTTCGTTTCAGGTAAACGCAGTCACTTTTCAGCTCAAACGAAGCTATATTGTACACGAAGCTCACACGTTTCTCACTCTTCACTGAAACGCATTGGATGTTAGAGGGCCTGTGGTTTGTATCAGTTTCAGAAGCAGAGTTGAACTAGATATGGTCCGTGTGTGTAGGAAACACAGTTCTTTTGTTCTGAGCACTCTCACGTTTCCCGCCTTATTAGAGACTCTAGAAAGCAAGAGCGTGCTTCTTGCTCTAAAGCAGAGTGTGTTTCATGGATGAGAACTGTGCTGTGTGTTTCCCTTCAGAAACGGAGTTAAATGCCAGGCGCTGTGTCTTCCTACAAGCGAGACTTCGTTTCAGGTAAACGCAGTCACTTTTCAGCTCAAACGAAGCTATATTGTACACGAAGCTCACACGTTTCTCGCTCTTCACTGAAACGCATTGGATGTTAGAGGGCCTGTGGTTTGTATCAGTTTCAGAAGCAGAGTTGAACTAGATATGGTCCGTGTGTGTAGGAAACACAGTTCTTTTGTTCTGAGCACTCTCACGTTTCCCGCCTTATTAGAGACTCTAGAAAGCAAGAGCGTGCTTCTTGCTCTAAAGCAGAGTGTGTTTCATGGATGAGAACTGTGCTGTGTGTTTCCCTTCAGAAACGGAGTTAAATGCCAGGCTCTGTGTCTTCCTACAAGCGAGACTTCGTTTCAGGTAAACGCAGTCACTTTTCAGCTCAAACGAAGCTATATTGTACACGAAGCTCACACGTTTCTCGCTCTTCACTGAAACGCATTGGATGTTAGAGGGCCTGTGGTTTGTATCAGTTTCAGAAGCAGAGTTGAACTAGATATGGTCCGTGTGTGTAGGAAACACAGTTCTTTTGTTCTGAGCACTCTCACGTTTCCCGCCTTATTAGAGACTCTAGAAAGCAAGAGCGTGCTTCTTGCTCTAAAGCAGAGTGTGTTTCATGGATGAGAACTGTGCTGTGTGTTTCCCTTCAGAAACGGAGTTAAATGCCAGGCGCTGTGTCTTCCTACAAGCGAGACTTCGTTTCAGGTAAACGCAGTCACTTTTCAGCTCAAACGAAGCTATATTGTACACGAAGCTCACACGTTTCTCGCTCTTCACTGAAACGCATTGGATGTTAGAGGGCCTGTGGTTTGTATCAGTTTCAGAAGCAGAGTTGAACTAGATATGGTCCGTGTGTGTAGGAAACACAGTTCTTTTGTTCTGAGCACTCTCACGTTTCCCGCCTTATTAGAGACTCTAGAAAGCAAGAGCGTGCGTCTTGCTCTAAAGCAGAGTGTGTTTCATGGATGAGAACTGTGCTGTGTGTTTCCCTTCAGAAACGGAGTTAAATGCCAGGCTCTGTGTCTTCCTACAAGCGAGACTTGGTTTCAGGTAAACGCAGTCACTTTTCAGCTCAAACCAAGCTATATTGTACACGAAGCTCACACGTTTCTCGCTCTTCACTGAAACGCATTGGATGTTAGAGGGCCCGTGGTTTGTATCAGTTTCAGAAGCAGAGTTGAACTAGATATGGTCCGTGTGTGTAGGAAACACAGTTCTTTTGTTCTGAGCACTCTCACGTTTCCCGCCTTATTAGAGACTCTAGAAAGCAAGAGCGTGCTTCTTGCTCTAAAGCAGAGTGTGTTTCATGGATGAGAACTGTGCTGTGTGTTTCCCTTCAGAAACGGAGTTAAATGCCAGGCGCTGTGTCTTCCTACAAGCGAGACTTCGTTTCAGGTAAACGCAGTCACTTTTCAGCTCAAACGAAGCTATATTGTACACGAAGCTCACACGTTTCTCGCTCTTCACTGAAACGCATTGGATGTTAGAGGGCCTGTGGTTTGTATCAGTTTCAGAAGCAGAGTTGAACTAGATATGGTCCGTGTGTGTAGGAAACACAGTTCTTTTGTTCTGAGCACTCTCACGTTTCCCGCCTTATTAGAGACTCTAGAAAGCAAGAGCGTGCTTCTTGCTCTAAAGCAGAGTGTGTTTCATGGATGAGAACTGTGCTGTGTGTTTCCCTTCAGAAACGGAGTTAAATGCCAGGCGCTGTGTCTTCCTACAAGCGAGACTTCGTTTCAGGTAAACGCAGTCACTTTTCAGCTCAAACGAAGCTATATTGTACACGAAGCTCACACGTTTCTCGCTCTTCACTGAAACGCATTGGATGTTAGAGGGCCTGTGGTTTGTATCAGTTTCAGAAGCAGAGTTGAACTAGATATGGTCCGTGTGTGTAGGAAACACAGTTCTTTTGTTCTGAGCACTCTCACGTTTCCCGCCTTATTAGAGACTCTAGAAAGCAAGAGCGTGCTTCTTGCTCTAAAGCAGAGTGTGTTTCATGGATGAGAACTGTGCTGTGTGTTTCCCTTCAGAAACGGAGTTAAATGCCAGGCTCTGTGTCTTCCTACAAGCGAGACTTCGTTTCAGGTAAACGCAGTCACTTTTCAGCTCAAACGAAGCTATATTGTACACGAAGCTCACACGTTTCTCGCTCTTCACTGAAACGCATTGGATGTTAGAGGGCCTGTGGTTTGTATCAGTTTCAGAAGCAGAGTTGAACTAGATATGGTCCGTGTGTGTAGGAAACACAGTTCTTTTGTTCTGAGCACTCTCACGTTTCCCGCCTTATTAGAGACTCTAGAAAGCAAGAGCGTGCTTCTTGCTCTAAAGCAGAGTGTGTTTCATGGATGAGAACTGTGCTGTGTGTTTCCCTTCAGAAACGGAGTTAAATGCCAGGCGCTGTGTCTTCCTACAAGCGAGACTTCGTTTCAGGTAAACGCAGTCACTTTTCAGCTCAAACGAAGCTATATTGTACACGAAGCTCACACGTTTCTCGCTCTTCACTGAAACGCATTGGATGTTAGAGGGCCTGTGGTTTGTATCAGTTTCAGAAGCAGAGTTGAACTAGATATGGTCCGTGTGTGTAGGAAACACAGTTCTTTTGTTCTGAGCACTCTCACGTTTCCCGCCTTATTAGAGACTCTAGAAAGCAAGAGCGTGCTTCTTGCTCTAAAGCAGAGTGTGTTTCATGGATGAGAACTGTGCTGTGTGTTTCCCTTCAGAAACGGAGTTAAATGCCAGGCGCTGTGTCTTCCTACAAGCGAGACTTCGTTTCAGGTAAACGCAGTCACTTTTCAGCTCAAACGAAGCTATATTGTACACGAAGCTCACACGTTTCTCGCTCTTCACTGAAACGCATTGGATGTTAGAGGGCCTGTGGTTTGTATCAGTTTCAGAAGCAGAGTTGAACTAGATATGGTCCGTGTGTGTAGGAAACACAGTTCTTTTGTTCTGAGCACTCTCACGTTTCCCGCCTTATTAGAGACTCTAGAAAGCAAGAGCGTGCTTCTTGCTCTAAAGCAGAGTGTGTTTCATGGATGAGAACTGTGCTGTGTGTTTCCCTTCAGAAACGGAGTTAAATGCCAGGCTCTGTGTCTTCCTACAAGCGAGACTTCGTTTCAGGTAAACGCAGTCACTTTTTAGCTCAAACCAAGCTATATTGTACACGAAGCTCACACGTTTCTCGCTCTTCACTGAAACGCATTGGATGTTAGAGGGCCTGTGGTTTGTATCAGTTTCAGAAGCAGAGTTGAACTAGATATGGTCCGTGTGTGTAGGAAACACAGTTCTTTTGTTCTGAGCACTCTCACGTTTCCCGCCTTATTAGAGACTCTAGAAAGCAAGAGCGTGCTTCTTGCTCTAAAGCAGAGTGTGTTTCATGGATGAGAACTGTGCTGTGTGTTTCCCTTCAGAAACGGAGTTAAATGCCAGGCTCTGTGTCTTCCTACAAGCGAGACTTCGTTTCAGGTAAACGCAGTCACTTTTCAGCTCAAACCAAGCTATATTGTACACGAAGCTCACACGTTTCTCGCTCTTCACTGAAACGCATTGGATGTTAGAGGGCCTGTGGTTTGTATCAGTTTCAGAAGCAGAGTTGAACTAGATATGGTCCGTGTGTGTAGGAAACACAGTTCTTTTGTTCTGAGCACTCTCACGTTTCCCGCCTTATTAGAGACTCTAGAAAGCAAGAGCGTGCTTCTTGCTCTAAAGCAGAATGTGTTTCATGGATGAGAACTGTGCTGTGTGTTTCCCTTCAGAAACGGAGTTAAATGCCAGGCTCTGTGTCTTCCTACAAGCGAGACTTCGTTTCAGGTAAACGCAGTCACTTTTCAGCTCAAACGAAGCTATATTGTACACGAAGCTCACACGTTTCTCGCTCTTCACTGAAACGCATTGGATGTTAGAGGGCCCGTGGTTTGTATCAGTTTCAGAAGCAGAGTTGAACTAGATATGGTCCGTGTGTGTAGGAAACACAGTTCTTTTGTTCTGAGCACTCTCACGTTTCCCTCCTTATTAGAGACTCTAGAAAGCAAGAGCGTGCGTCTTGCTCTAAAGCAGAGTGTGTTTCATGGATGAGAACTGTGCTGTGTGTTTCCCTTCAGAAACGGAGTTAAATGCCAGGCTCTGTGTCTTCCTACAAGCGAGACTTCGTTTCAGGTAAACGCAGTCACTTTTCAGCTCAAACCAAGCTATATTGTACACGAAGCTCACACGTTTCTCGCTCTTCACTGAAACGCATTGGATGTTAGAGGGCCCGTGGTTTGTATCAGTTTCAGAAGCAGAGTTGAACTAGATATGGTCCGTGTGTGTAGGAAACACAGTTCTTTTGTTCTGAGCACTCTCACGTTTCCCGCCTTATTAGAGACTCTAGAAAGCAAGAGCGTGCTTCTTGCTCTAAAGCAGAGTGTGTTTCATGGATGAGAACTGTGCTGTGTGTTTCCCTTCAGAAACGGAGTTAAATGCCAGGCGCTGTGTCTTCCTACAAGCGAGACTTCGTTTCAGGTAAACGCAGTCACTTTTCAGCTCAAACGAAGCTATATTGTACACGAAGCTCACACGTTTCTCGCTCTTCACTGAAACGCATTGGATGTTAGAGGGCCTGTGGTTTGTATCAGTTTCAGAAGCAGAGTTGAACTAGATATGGTCCGTGTGTGTAGGAAACACAGTTCTTTTGTTCTGAGCACTCTCACGTTTCCCGCCTTATTAGAGACTCTAGAAAGCAAGAGCGTGCTTCTTGCTCTAAAGCAGAGTGTGTTTCATGGATGAGAACTGTGCTGTGTGTTTCCCTTCAGAAACGGAGTTAAATGCCAGGCGCTGTGTCTTCCTACAAGCGAGACTTCGTTTCAGGTAAACGCAGTCACTTTTCAGCTCAAACGAAGCTATATTGTACACGAAGCTCACACGTTTCTCGCTCTTCACTGAAACGCATTGGATGTTAGAGGGCCTGTGGTTTGTATCAGTTTCAGAAGCAGAGTTGAACTAGATATGGTCCGTGTGTGTAGGAAACACAGTTCTTTTGTTCTGAGCACTCTCACGTTTCCCGCCTTATTAGAGACTCTAGAAAGCAAGAGCGTGCTTCTTGCTCTAAAGCAGAGTGTGTTTCATGGATGAGAACTGTGCTGTGTGTTTCCCTTCAGAAACGGAGTTAAATGCCAGGCTCTGTGTCTTCCTACAAGCGAGACTTCGTTTCAGGTAAACGCAGTCACTTTTCAGCTCAAACGAAGCTATATTGTACACGAAGCTCACACGTTTCTCGCTCTTCACTGAAACGCATTGGATGTTAGAGGGCCTGTGGTTTGTATCAGTTTCAGAAGCAGAGTTGAACTAGATATGGTCCGTGTGTGTAGGAAACACAGTTCTTTTGTTCTGAGCACTCTCACGTTTCCCGCCTTATTAGAGACTCTAGAAAGCAAGAGCGTGCTTCTTGCTCTAAAGCAGAGTGTGTTTCATGGATGAGAACTGTGCTGTGTGTTTCCCTTCAGAAACGGAGTTAAATGCCAGGCGCTGTGTCTTCCTACAAGCGAGACTTCGTTTCAGGTAAACGCAGTCACTTTTCAGCTCAAACGAAGCTATATTGTACACGAAGCTCACACGTTTCTCGCTCTTCACTGAAACGCATTGGATGTTAGAGGGCCTGTGGTTTGTATCAGTTTCAGAAGCAGAGTTGAACTAGATATGGTCCGTGTGTGTAGGAAACACAGTTCTTTTGTTCTGAGCACTCTCACGTTTCCCGCCTTATTAGAGACTCTAGAAAGCAAGAGCGTGCTTCTTGCTCTAAAGCAGAGTGTGTTTCATGGATGAGAACTGTGCTGTGTGTTTCCCTTCAGAAACGGAGTTAAATGCCAGGCGCTGTGTCTTCCTACAAGCGAGACTTCGTTTCAGGTAAACGCAGTCACTTTTCAGCTCAAACGAAGCTATATTGTACACGAAGCTCACACGTTTCTCGCTCTTCACTGAAACGCATTGGATGTTAGAGGGCCTGTGGTTTGTATCAGTTTCAGAAGCAGAGTTGAACTAGATATGGTCCGTGTGTGTAGGAAACACAGTTCTTTTGTTCTGAGCACTCTCACGTTTCCCGCCTTATTAGAGACTCTAGAAAGCAAGAGCGTGCTTCTTGCTCTAAAGCAGAGTGTGTTTCATGGATGAGAACTGTGCTGTGTGTTTCCCTTCAGAAACGGAGTTAAATGCCAGGCTCTGTGTCTTCCTACAAGCGAGACTTCGTTTCAGGTAAACGCAGTCACTTTTTAGCTCAAACCAAGCTATATTGTACACGAAGCTCACACGTTTCTCGCTCTTCACTGAAACGCATTGGATGTTAGAGGGCCCGTGGTTTGTATCAGTTTCAGAAGCAGAGTTGAACTAGATATGGTCCGTGTGTGTAGGAAACACAGTTCTTTTGTTCTGAGCACTCTCACGTTTCCCGCCTTATTAGAGACTCTAGAAAGCAAGAGCGTGCTTCTTGCTCTAAAGCAGAGTGTGTTTCATGGATGAGAACTGTGCTGTGTGTTTCCCTTCAGAAACGGAGTTAAATGCCAGGCGCTGTGTCTTCCTACAAGCGAGACTTCGTTTCAGGTAAACGCAGTCACTTTTCAGCTCAAACGAAGCTATATTGTACACGAAGCTCACACGTTTCTCGCTCTTCACTGAAACGCATTGGATGTTAGAGGGCCTGTGGTTTGTATCAGTTTCAGAAGCAGAGTTGAACTAGATATGGTCCGTGTGTGTAGGAAACACAGTTCTTTTGTTCTGAGCACTCTCACGTTTCCCGCCTTATTAGAGACTCTAGAAAGCAAGAGCGTGCTTCTTGCTCTAAAGCAGAGTGTGTTTCATGGATGAGAACTGTGCTGTGTGTTTCCCTTCAGAAACGGAGTTAAATGCCAGGCGCTGTGTCTTCCTACAAGCGAGACTTCGTTTCAGGTAAACGCAGTCACTTTTCAGCTCAAACGAAGCTATATTGTACACGAAGCTCACACGTTTCTCGCTCTTCACTGAAACGCATTGGATGTTAGAGGGCCTGTGGTTTGTATCAGTTTCAGAAGCAGAGTTGAACTAGATATGGTCCGTGTGTGTAGGAAACACAGTTCTTTTGTTCTGAGCACTCTCACGTTTCCCGCCTTATTAGAGACTCTAGAAAGCAAGAGCGTGCTTCTTGCTCTAAAGCAGAGTGTGTTTCATGGATGAGAACTGTGCTGTGTGTTTCCCTTCAGAAACGGAGTTAAATGCCAGGCTCTGTGTCTTCCTACAAGCGAGACTTCGTTTCAGGTAAACGCAGTCACTTTTCAGCTCAAACGAAGCTATATTGTACACGAAGCTCACACGTTTCTCGCTCTTCACTGAAACGCATTGGATGTTAGAGGGCCTGTGGTTTGTATCAGTTTCAGAAGCAGAGTTGAACTAGATATGGTCCGTGTGTGTAGGAAACACAGTTCTTTTGTTCTGAGCACTCTCACGTTTCCCGCCTTATTAGAGACTCTAGAAAGCAAGAGCGTGCTTCTTGCTCTAAAGCAGAGTGTGTTTCATGGATGAGAACTGTGCTGTGTGTTTCCCTTCAGAAACGGAGTTAAATGCCAGGCGCTGTGTCTTCCTACAAGCGAGACTTCGTTTCAGGTAAACGCAGTCACTTTTCAGCTCAAACGAAGCTATATTGTACACGAAGCTCACACGTTTCTCGCTCTTCACTGAAACGCATTGGATGTTAGAGGGCCTGTGGTTTGTATCAGTTTCAGAAGCAGAGTTGAACTAGATATGGTCCGTGTGTGTAGGAAACACAGTTCTTTTGTTCTGAGCACTCTCACGTTTCCCGCCTTATTAGAGACTCTAGAAAGCAAGAGCGTGCTTCTTGCTCTAAAGCAGAGTGTGTTTCATGGATGAGAACTGTGCTGTGTGTTTCCCTTCAGAAACGGAGTTAAATGCCAGGCTCTGTGTCTTCCTACAAGCGAGACTTCGTTTCAGGTAAACGCAGTCACTTTTCAGCTCAAACGAAGCTATATTGTACACGAAGCTCACACGTTTCTCGCTCTTCACTGAAACGCATTGGATGTTAGAGGGCCTGTGGTTTGTATCAGTTTCAGAAGCAGAGTTGAACTAGATATGGTCCGTGTGTGTAGGAAACACAGTTCTTTTGTTCTGAGCACTCTCACGTTTCCCGCCTTATTAGAGACTCTAGAAAGCAAGAGCGTGCTTCTTGCTCTAAAGCAGAGTGTGTTTCATGGATGAGAACTGTGCTGTGTGTTTCCCTTCAGAAACGGAGTTAAATGCCAGGCGCTGTGTCTTCCTACAAGCGAGACTTCGTTTCAGGTAAACGCAGTCACTTTTCAGCTCAAACGAAGCTATATTGTACACGAAGCTCACACGTTTCTCGCTCTTCACTGAAACGCATTGGATGTTAGAGGGCCTGTGGTTTGTATCAGTTTCAGAAGCAGAGTTGAACTAGATATGGTCCGTGTGTGTAGGAAACACAGTTCTTTTGTTCTGAGCACTCTCACGTTTCCCGCCTTATTAGAGACTCTAGAAAGCAAGAGCGTGCTTCTTGCTCTAAAGCAGAGTGTGTTTCATGGATGAGAACTGTGCTGTGTGTTTCCCTTCAGAAACGGAGTTAAATGCCAGGCGCTGTGTCTTCCTACAAGCGAGACTTCGTTTCAGGTAAACGCAGTCACTTTTCAGCTCAAACGAAGCTATATTGTACACGAAGCTCACACGTTTCTCGCTCTTCACTGAAACGCATTGGATGTTAGAGGGCCTGTGGTTTGTATCAGTTTCAGAAGCAGAGTTGAACTAGATATGGTCCGTGTGTGTAGGAAACACAGTTCTTTTGTTCTGAGCACTCTCACGTTTCCCGCCTTATTAGAGAATCTAGAAAGCAAGAGCGTGCTTCTTGCTCTAAAGCAGAGTGTGTTTCATGGATGAGAACTGTGCTGTGTGTTTCCCTTCAGAAACGGAGTTAAATGCCAGGCTCTGTGTCTTCCTACAAGCGAGACTTCGTTTCAGGTAAACGCAGTCACTTTTTAGCTCAAACCAAGCTATATTGTACACGAAGCTCACACGTTTCTCGCTCTTCACTGAAACGCATTGGATGTTAGAGGGCCTGTGGTTTGTATCAGTTTCAGAAGCAGAGTTGAACTAGATATGGTCCGTGTGTGTAGGAAACACAGTTCTTTTGTTCTGAGCACTCTCACGTTTCCCGCCTTATTAGAGACTCTAGAAAGCAAGAGCGTGCTTCTTGCTCTAAAGCAGAGTGTGTTTCATGGATGAGAACTGTGCTGTGTGTTTCCCTTCAGAAACGGAGTTAAATGCCAGGCGCTGTGTCTTCCTACAAGCGAGACTTCGTTTCAGGTAAACGCAGTCACTTTTCAGCTCAAACGAAGCTATATTGTACACGAAGCTCACACGTTTCTCGCTCTTCACTGAAACGCATTGGATGTTAGAGGGCCTGTGGTTTGTATCAGTTTCAGAAGCAGAGTTGAACTAGATATGGTCCGTGTGTGTAGGAAACACAGTTCTTTTGTTCTGAGCACTCTCACGTTTCCCGCCTTATTAGAGACTCTAGAAAGCAAGAGCGTGCTTCTTGCTCTAAAGCAGAGTGTGTTTCGTGGATGAGAACTGTGCTGTGTGTTTCCCTTCAGAAACGGAGTTAAATGCCAGGCGCTGTGTCATCCTACAAGCGAGACTTCGTTTCAGGTAAACGCAGTCACTTTTCAGCTCAAACCAAGCTATATTGTACACGAAGCTCACACGTTTCTCGCTCTTCACTGAAACGCATTGGATGTTAGAGGGCCTGTGGTTTGTATCAGTTTCAGAAGCAGAGTTGAACTAGATATGGTCCGTGTGTGTAGGAAACACAGTTCTTTTGTTCTGAGCACTCTCACGTTTCCCGCCTTATTAGAGACTCTAGAAAGCAAGAGCGTGCTTCTTGCTCTAAAGCAGAGTGTGTTTCATGGATGAGAACTGTGCTGTGTGTTTCCCTTCAGAAACGGAGTTAAATGCCAGGCGCTGTGTCTTCCTACAAGCGAGACTTCGTTTCAGGTAAACGCAGTCACTTTTCAGCTCAAACGAAGCTATATTGTACACGAAGCTCACACGTTTCTCGCTCTTCACTGAAACGCATTGGATGTTAGAGGGCCTGTGGTTTGTATCAGTTTCAGAAGCAGAGTTGAACTAGATATGGTCCGTGTGTGTAGGAAACACAGTTCTTTTGTTCTGAGCACTCTCACGTTTCCCGCCTTATTAGAGACTCTAGAAAGCAAGAGCGTGCTTCTTGCTCTAAAGCAGAGTGTGTTTCATGGATGAGAACTGTGCTGTGTGTTTCCCTTCAGAAACGGAGTTAAATGCCAGGCGCTGTGTCTTCCTACAAGCGAGACTTCGTTTCAGGTAAACGCAGTCACTTTTCAGCTCAAACGAAGCTATATTGTACACGAAGCTCACACGTTTCTCGCTCTTCACTGAAACGCATTGGATGTTAGAGGGCCTGTGGTTTGTATCAGTTTCAGAAGCAGAGTTGAACTAGATATGGTCCGTGTGTGTAGGAAACACAGTTCTTTTGTTCTGAGCACTCTCACGTTTCCCGCCTTATTAGAGACTCTAGAAAGCAAGAGCGTGCTTCTTGCTCTAAAGCAGAGTGTGTTTCATGGATGAGAACTGTGCTGTGTGTTTCCCTTCAGAAACGGAGTTAAATGCCAGGCGCTGTGTCTTCCTACAAGCGAGACTTCGTTTCAGGTAAACGCAGTCACTTTTCAGCTCAAACGAAGCTATATTGTACACGAAGCTCACACGTTTCTCGCTCTTCACTGAAACGCATTGGATGTTAGAGGGCCTGTGGTTTGTATCAGTTTCAGAAGCAGAGTTGAACTAGATATGGTCCGTGTGTGTAGGAAACACAGTTCTTTTGTTCTGAGCACTCTCACGTTTCCCGCCTTATTAGAGACTCTAGAAAGCAAGAGCGTGCTTCTTGCTCTAAAGCAGAGTGTGTTTCATGGATGAGAACTGTGCTGTGTGTTTCCCTTCAGAAACGGAGTTAAATGCCAGGCTCTGTGTCTTCCTACAAGCGAGACTTCGTTTCAGGTAAACGCAGTCACTTTTCAGCTCAAACGAAGCTATATTGTACACGAAGCTCACACGTTTCTCGCTCTTCACTGAAACGCATTGGATGTTAGAGGGCCTGTGGTTTGTATCAGTTTCAGAAGCAGAGTTGAACTAGATATGGTCCGTGTGTGTAGGAAACACAGTTCTTTTGTTCTGAGCACTCTCACGTTTCCCGCCTTATTAGAGACTCTAGAAAGCAAGAGCGTGCTTCTTGCTCTAAAGCAGAGTGTGTTTCATGGATGAGAACTGTGCTGTGTGTTTCCCTTCAGAAACGGAGTTAAATGCCAGGCTCTGTGTCTTCCTACAAGCGAGACTTCGTTTCAGGTAAACGCAGTCACTTTTCAGCTCAAACCAAGCTATATTGTACACGAAGCTCACACGTTTCTCGCTCTTCACTGAAACGCATTGGATGTTAGAGGGCCTGTGGTTTGTATCAGTTTCAGAAGCAGAGTTGAACTAGATATGGTCCGTGTGTGTAGGAAACACAGTTCTTTTGTTCTGAGCACTCTCACGTTTCCCGCCTTATTAGAGACTCTAGAAAGCAAGAGCGTGCTTCTTGCTCTAAAGCAGAATGTGTTTCATGGATGAGAACTGTGCTGTGTGTTTCCCTTCAGAAACGGAGTTAAATGCCAGGCTCTGTGTCTTCCTACAAGCGAGACTTCGTTTCAGGTAAACGCAGTCACTTTTCAGCTCAAACGAAGCTATATTGTACACGAAGCTCACACGTTTCTCGCTCTTCACTGAAACGCATTGGATGTTAGAGGGCCCGTGGTTTGTATCAGTTTCAGAAGCAGAGTTGAACTAGATATGGTCCGTGTGTGTAGGAAACACAGTTCTTTTGTTCTGAGCACTCTCACGTTTCCCGCCTTATTAGAGACTCTAGAAAGCAAGAGCGTGCTTCTTGCTCTAAAGCAGAGTGTGTTTCATGGATGAGAACTGTGCTGTGTGTTTCCCTTCAGAAACGGAGTTAAATGCCAGGCTCTGTGTCTTCCTACAAGCGAGACTTCGTTTCAGGTAAACGCAGTCACTTTTCAGCTCAAACCAAGCTATATTGTACACGAAGCTCACACGTTTCTCGCTCTTCACTGAAACGCATTGGATGTTAGAGGGCCTGTGGTTTGTATCAGTTTCAGAAGCAGAGTTGAACTAGATATGGTCCGTGTGTGTAGGAAACACAGTTCTTTTGTTCTGAGCACTCTCACGTTTCCCGCCTTATTAGAGACTCTAGAAAGCAAGAGCGTGCTTCTTGCTCTAAAGCAGAGTGTGTTTCATGGATGAGAACTGTGCTGTGTGTTTCCCTTCAGAAACGGAGTTAAATGCCAGGCGCTGTGTCTTCCTACAAGCGAGACTTCGTTTCAGGTAAACGCAGTCACTTTTCAGCTCAAACGAAGCTATATTGTACACGAAGCTCACACGTTTCTCGCTCTTCACTGAAACGCATTGGATGTTAGAGGGCCTGTGGTTTGTATCAGTTTCAGAAGCAGAGTTGAACTAGATATGGTCCGTGTGTGTAGGAAACACAGTTCTTTTGTTCTGAGCACTCTCACGTTTCCCGCCTTATTAGAGACTCTAGAAAGCAAGAGCGTGCTTCTTGCTCTAAAGCAGAGTGTGTTTCATGGATGAGAACTGTGCTGTGTGTTTCCCTTCAGAAACGGAGTTAAATGCCAGGCGCTGTGTCATCCTACAAGCGAGACTTCGTTTCAGGTAAACGCAGTCACTTTTCAGCTCAAACCAAGCTATATTGTACACGAAGCTCACACGTTTCTCGCTCTTCACTGAAACGCATTGGATGTTAGAGGGCCTGTGGTTTGTATCAGTTTCAGAAGCAGAGTTGAACTAGATATGGTCCGTGTGTGTAGGAAACACAGTTCTTTTGTTCTGAGCACTCTCACGTTTCCCGCCTTATTAGAGACTCTAGAAAGCAAGAGCGTGCTTCTTGCTCTAAAGCAGAGTGTGTTTCATGGATGAGAACTGTGCTGTGTGTTTCCCTTCAGAAACGGAGTTAAATGCCAGGCGCTGTGTCTTCCTACAAGCGAGACTTCGTTTCAGGTAAACGCAGTCACTTTTCAGCTCAAACGAAGCTATATTGTACACGAAGCTCACACGTTTCTCGCTCTTCACTGAAACGCATTGGATGTTAGAGGGCCTGTGGTTTGTATCAGTTTCAGAAGCAGAGTTGAACTAGATATGGTCCGTGTGTGTAGGAAACACAGTTCTTTTGTTCTGAGCACTCTCACGTTTCCCGCCTTATTAGAGACTCTAGAAAGCAAGAGCGTGCTTCTTGCTCTAAAGCAGAGTGTGTTTCATGGATGAGAACTGTGCTGTGTGTTTCCCTTCAGAAACGGAGTTAAATGCCAGGCGCTGTGTCTTCCTACAAGCGAGACTTCGTTTCAGGTAAACGCAGTCACTTTTCAGCTCAAACGAAGCTATATTGTACACGAAGCTCACACGTTTCTCGCTCTTCACTGAAACGCATTGGATGTTAGAGGGCCTGTGGTTTGTATCAGTTTCAGAAGCAGAGTTGAACTAGATATGGTCCGTGTGTGTAGGAAACACAGTTCTTTTGTTCTGAGCACTCTCACGTTTCCCGCCTTATTAGAGACTCTAGAAAGCAAGAGCGTGCTTCTTGCTCTAAAGCAGAGTGTGTTTCATGGATGAGAACTGTGCTGTGTGTTTCCCTTCAGAAACGGAGTTAAATGCCAGGCGCTGTGTCTTCCTACAAGCGAGACTTCGTTTCAGGTAAACGCAGTCACTTTTCAGCTCAAACGAAGCTATATTGTACACGAAGCTCACACGTTTCTCGCTCTTCACTGAAACGCATTGGATGTTAGAGGGCCTGTGGTTTGTATCAGTTTCAGAAGCAGAGTTGAACTAGATATGGTCCGTGTGTGTAGGAAACACAGTTCTTTTGTTCTGAGCACTCTCACGTTTCCCGCCTTATTAGAGACTCTAGAAAGCAAGAGCGTGCTTCTTGCTCTAAAGCAGAGTGTGTTTCATGGATGAGAACTGTGCTGTGTGTTTCCCTTCAGAAACGGAGTTAAATGCCAGGCGCTGTGTCTTCCTACAAGCGAGACTTCGTTTCAGGTAAACGCAGTCACTTTTCAGCTCAAACGAAGCTATATTGTACACGAAGCTCACACGTTTCTCGCTCTTCACTGAAACGCATTGGATGTTAGAGGGCCTGTGGTTTGTATCAGTTTCAGAAGCAGAGTTGAACTAGATATGGTCCGTGTGTGTAGGAAACACAGTTCTTTTGTTCTGAGCACTCTCACGTTTCCCGCCTTATTAGAGACTCTAGAAAGCAAGAGCATGCTTCTTGCTCTAAAGCAGAGTGTGTTTCATGGATGAGAACTGTGCTGTGTGTTTCCCTTCAGAAACGGAGTTAAATGCCAGGCTCTGTGTCTTCCTACAAGCGAGACTTCGTTTCAGGTAAACGCAGTCACTTTTCAGCTCAAACGAAGCTATATTGCACACGAAGCTCACACGTTTCTCGCTCTTCACTGAAACGCATTGGATGTTAGAGGGCCCGTGGTTTGTATCAGTTTCAGAAGCAGAGTTGAACTAGATATGGTCCGTGTGTGTAGGAAACACAGTTCTTTTGTTCTGAGCACTCTCACGTTTCCCGCCTTATTAGAGACTCTAGAAAGCAAGAGCGTGCTTCTTGCTCTAAAGCAGAGTGTGTTTCATGGATGAGAACTGTGCTGTGTGTTTCCCTTCAGAAACGGAGTTAAATGCCAGGTGCTGTGTCTTCCTACAAGCGAGACTTCGTTTCAGGTAAACGCAGTCACTTTTCAGCTCAAACGAAGCTATATTGTACACGAAGCTCACACGTTTCTCGCTCTTCACTGAAACGCATTGGATGTTAGAGGGCCTGTGGTTTGTATCAGTTTCAGAAGCAGAGTTGAACTAGATATGGTCCGTGTGTGTAGGAAACACAGTTCTTTTGTTCTGAGCACTCTCACGTTTCCCGCCTTATTAGAGACTCTAGAAAGCAAGAGCGTGCTTCTTGCTCTAAAGCAGAGTGTGTTTCATGGATGAGAACTGTGCTGTGTGTTTCCCTTCAGAAACGGAGTTAAATGCCAGGCGCTGTGTCTTCCTACAAGCGAGACTTCGTTTCAGGTAAACGCAGTCACTTTTCAGCTCAAACGAAGCTATATTGTACACGAAGCTCACACGTTTCTCGCTCTTCACTGAAACGCATTGGATGTTAGAGGGCCTGTGGTTTGTATCAGTTTCAGAAGCAGAGTTGAACTAGATATGGTCCGTGTGTGTAGGAAACACAGTTCTTTTGTTCTGAGCACTCTCACGTTTCCCGCCTTATTAGAGACTCTAGAAAGCAAGAGCGTGCTTCTTGCTCTAAAGCAGAGTGTGTTTCATGGATGAGAACTGTGCTGTGTGTTTCCCTTCAGAAACGGAGTTAAATGCCAGGCGCTGTGTCTTCCTACAAGCGAGACTTCGTTTCAGGTAAACACAGTCACTTTTCAGCTCAAACGAAGCTATATTGTACACGAAGCTCACACGTTTCTCGCTCTTCACTGAAACGCATTGGATGTTAGAGGGCCTGTGGTTTGTATCAGTTTCAGAAGCAGAGTTGAACTAGATATGGTCCGTGTGTGTAGGAAACACAGTTCTTTTGTTCTGAGCACTCTCACGTTTCCCGCCTTATTAGAGACTCTAGAAAGCAAGAGCGTGCTTCTTGCTCTAAAGCAGAGTGTGTTTCATGGATGAGAACTGTGCTGTGTGTTTCCCTACAGAAACGGAGTTAAATGCCAGGCGCTGTGTCTTCCTACAAGCGAGACTTCGTTTCAGGTAAACGCAGTCACTTTTCAGCTCAAACGAAGCTATATTGTACACGAAGCTCACACGTTTCTCGCTCTTCACTGAAACGCATTGGATGTTAGAGGGCCTGTGGTTTGTATCAGTTTCAGAAGCAGAGTTGAACTAGATATGGTCCGTGTGTGTAGGAAACACAGTTCTTTTGTTCTGAGCACTCTCACGTTTCCCGCCTTATTAGAGACTCTAGAAAGCAAGAGCGTGCTTCTTGCTCTAAAGCAGAGTGTGTTTCATGGATGAGAACTGTGCTGTGTGTTTCCCTTCAGAAACGGAGTTAAATGCCAGGCTCTGTGTCTTCCTACAAGCGAGACTTCGTTTCAGGTAAACGCAGTCACTTTTCAGCTCAAACCAAGCTATATTGTACACGAAGCTCACACGTTTCTCGCTCTTCACTGAAACGCATTGGATGTTAGAGGGCCTGTGGTTTGTATCAGTTTCAGAAGCAGAGTTGAACTAGATATGGTCCGTGTGTGTAGGAAACACAGTTCTTTTGTTCTGAGCACTCTCACGTTTCCCGCCTTATTAGAGACTCTAGAAAGCAAGAGCGTGCTTCTTGCTCTAAAGCAGAGTGTGTTTCATGGATGAGAACTGTGCTGTGTGTTTCCCTTCAGAAACGGAGTTAAATGCCAGGCTCTGTGTCTTCCTACAAGCGAGACTTCGTTTCAGGTAAACGCAGTCACTTTTCAGCTCAAACGAAGCTATATTGTACACGAAGCTCACACGTTTCTCGCTCTTCACTGAAACGCATTGGATGTTAGAGGGCCTGTGGTTTGTATCAGTTTCAGAAGCAGAGTTGAACTAGATATGGTCCGTGTGTGTAGGAAACACAGTTCTTTTGTTCTGAGCACTCTCACGTTTCCCGCCTTATTAGAGACTCTAGAAAGCAAGAGCGTGCTTCTTGCTCTAAAGCAGAGTGTGTTTCATGGATGAGAACTGTGCTGTGTGTTTCCCTTCAGAATCGGAGTTAAATGCCAGGCTCTGTGTCTTCCTACAAGCGAGACTTCGTTTCAGGTAAACGCAGTCACTTTTCAGCTCAAACGAAGCTATATTGTACACGAAGCTCACACGTTTCTCGCTCTTCACTGAAACGCATTGGATGTTAGAGGGCCTGTGGTTTGTATCAGTTTCAGAAGCAGAGTTGAACTAGATATGGTCCGTGTGTGTAGGAAACACAGTTCTTTTGTTCTGAGCACTCTCACGTTTCCCGCCTTATTAGAGACTCTAGAAAGCAAGAGCGTGCTTCTTGCTCTAAAGCAGAGTGTGTTTCATGGATGAGAACTGTGCTGTGTGTTTCCCTTCAGAAACGGAGTTAAATGCCAGGCGCTGTGTCTTCCTACAAGCGAGACTTCGTTTCAGGTAAACGCAGTCACTTTTCAGCTCAAACGAAGCTATATTGTACACGAAGCTCACACGTTTCTCGCTCTTCACTGAAATGCATTGGATGTTAGAGGGCCTGTGGTTTGTATCAGTTTCAGAAGCAGAGTTGAACTAGATATGGTCCGTGTGTGTAGGAAACACAGTTCTTTTGTTCTGAGCACTCTCACGTTTCCCGCCTTATTAGAGACTCTAGAAAGCAAGAGCGTGCTTCTTGCTCTAAAGCAGAGTGTGTTTCATGGATGAGAACTGTGCTGTGTGTTTCCCTTCAGAAACGGAGTTAAATGCCAGGCGCTGTGTCTTCCTACAAGCGAGACTTCGTTTCAGGTAAACGCAGTCACTTTTCAGCTCAAACGAAGCTATATTGTACACGAAGCTCACACGTTTCTCGCTCTTCACTGAAACGCATTGGATGTTAGAGGGCCTGTGGTTTGTATCAGTTTCAGAAGCAGAGTTGAACTAGATATGGTCCGTGTGTGTAGGAAACACAGTTCTTTTGTTCTGAGCACTCTCACGTTTCCCGCCTTATTAGAGACTCTAGAAAGCAAGAGCGTGCTTCTTGCTCTAAAGCAGAGTGTGTTTCATGGATGAGAACTGTGCTGTGTGTTTCCCTACAGAAACGGAGTTAAATGCCAGGCGCTGTGTCTTCCTACAAGCGAGACTTCGTTTCAGGTAAACGCAGTCACTTTTCAGCTCAAACGAAGCTATATTGTACACGAAGCTCACACGTTTCTCGCTCTTCACTGAAACGCATTGGATGTTAGAGGGCCTGTGGTTTGTATCAGTTTCAGAAGCAGAGTTGAACTAGATATGGTCCGTGTGTGTAGGAAACACAGTTCTTTTGTTCTGAGCACTCTCACGTTTCCCGCCTTATTAGAGACTCTAGAAAGCAAGAGCGTGCTTCTTGCTCTAAAGCAGAGTGTGTTTCATGGATGAGAACTGTGCTGTGTGTTTCCCTTCAGAAACGGAGTTAAATGCCAGGCTCTGTGTCTTCCTACAAGCGAGACTTCGTTTCAGGTAAACGCAGTCACTTTTCAGCTCAAACGAAGCTATATTGTACACGAAGCTCACACGTTTCTCGCTCTTCACTGAAACGCATTGGATGTTAGAGGGCCTGTGGTTTGTATCAGTTTCAGAAGCAGAGTTGAACTAGATATGGTCCGTGTGTGTAGGAAACACAGTTCTTTTGTTCTGAGCACTCTCACGTTTCCCGCCTTATTAGAGACTCTAGAAAGCAAGAGCGTGCTTCTTGCTCTAAAGCAGAGTGTGTTTCATGGATGAGAACTGTGCTGTGTGTTTCCCTTCAGAAACGGAGTTAAATGCCAGGCTCTGTGTCTTCCTACAAGCGAGACTTCGTTTCAGGTAAACGCAGTCACTTTTCAGCTCAAACGAAGCTATATTGTACACGAAGCTCACACGTTTCTCGCTCTTCACTGAAACGCATTGGATGTTAGAGGGCCTGTGGTTTGTATCAGTTTCAGAAGCAGAGTTGAACTAGATATGGTCCGTGTGTGTAGGAAACACAGTTCTTTTGTTCTGAGCACTCTCACGTTTCCCGCCTTATTAGAGACTCTAGAAAGCAAGAGCGTGCTTCTTGCTCTAAAGCAGAGTGTGTTTCATGGATGAGAACTGTGCTGTGTGTTTCCCTTCAGAACCGGAGTTAAATGCCAGGCGCTGTGTCTTCCTACAAGCGAGACTTCGTTTCAGGTAAACGCAGTCACTTTTCAGCTCAAACGAAGCTATATTGTACACGAAGCTCACACGTTTCTCGCTCTTCACTGAAACGCATTGGATGTTAGAGGGCCTGTGGTTTGTATCAGTTTCAGAAGCAGAGTTGAACTAGATATGGTCCGTGTGTGTAGGAAACACAGTTCTTTTGTTCTGAGCACTCTCACGTTTCCCGCCTTATTAGAGACTCTAGAAAGCAAGAGCGTGCTTCTTGCTCTAAAGCAGAGTGTGTTTCATGGATGAGAACTGTGCTGTGTGTTTCCCTTCAGAAACGGAGTTAAATGCCAGGCGCTGTGTCTTCCTACAAGCGAGACTTCGTTTCAGGTAAACGCAGTCACTTTTCAGCTCAAACGAAGCTATATTGTACACGAAGCTCACACGTTTCTCGCTCTTCACTGAAATGCATTGGATGTCAGAGGGCCTGTGGTTTGTATCAGTTTCAGAAGCAGAGTTGAACTAGATATGGTCCGTGTGTGTAGGAAACACAGTTCTTTTGTTCTGAGCACTCTCACGTTTCCCGCCTTATTAGAGACTCTAGAAAGCAAGAGCGTGCTTCTTGCTCTAAAGCAGAGTGTGTTTCATGGATGAGAACTGTGCTGTGTGTTTCCCTTCAGAAACGGAGTTAAATGCCAGGCGCTGTGTCTTCCTACAAGCGAGACTTCGTTTCAGGTAAACGCAGTCACTTTTCAGCTCAAACGAAGCTATATTGTACACGAAGCTCACACGTTTCTCGCTCTTCACTGAAACGCATTGGATGTTAGAGGGCCTGTGGTTTGTATCAGTTTCAGAAGCAGAGTTGAACTAGATATGGTCCGTGTGTGTAGGAAACACAGTTCTTTTGTTCTGAGCACTCTCACGTTTCCCGCCTTATTAGAGACTCTAGAAAGCAAGAGCGTGCTTCTTGCTCTAAAGCAGAGTGTGTTTCATGGATGAGAACTGTGCTGTGTGTTTCCCTTCAGAAACGGAGTTAAATGCCAGGCGCTGTGTCTTCCTACAAGCGAGACTTCGTTTCAGGTAAACGCAGTCACTTTTCAGCTCAAACGAAGCTATATTGTACACGAAGCTCACACGTTTCTCGCTCTTCACTGAAACGCATTGGATGTTAGAGGGCCTGTGGTTTGTATCAGTTTCAGAAGCAGAGTTGAACTAGATATGGTCCGTGTGTGTAGGAAACACAGTTCTTTTGTTCTGAGCACTCTCACGTTTCCCGCCTTATTAGAGACTCTAGAAAGCAAGAGCGTGCTTCTTGCTCTAAAGCAGAGTGTGTTTCATGGATGAGAACTGTGCTGTGTGTTTCCCTTCAGAAACGGAGTTAAATGCCAGGCGCTGTGTCTTCCTACAAGCGAGACTTCGTTTCAGGTAAACGCAGTCACTTTTCAGCTCAAACCAAGCTATATTGTACACGAAGCTCACACGTTTCTCGCTCTTCACTGAAACGCATTGGATGTTAGAGGGCCTGTGGTTTGTATCAGTTTCAGAAGCAGAGTTGAACTAGATATGGTCCGTGTGTGTAGGAAACACAGTTCTTTTGTTCTGAGCACTCTCACGTTTCCCGCCTTATTAGAGACTCTAGAAAGCAAGAGCGTGCTTCTTGCTCTAAAGCAGAGTGTGTTTCATGGATGAGAACTGTGCTGTGTGTTTCCCTTCAGAAACGGAGTTAAATGCCAGGCGCTGTGTCTTCCTACAAGCGAGACTTCGTTTCAGGTAAACGCAGTCACTTTTCAGCTCAAACGAAGCTATATTGTACACGAAGCTCACACGTTTCTCGCTCTTCACTGAAACGCATTGGATGTTAGAGGGCCTGTGGTTTGTATCAGTTTCAGAAGCAGAGTTGAACTAGATATGGTCCGTGTGTGTAGGAAACACAGTTCTTTTGTTCTGAGCACTCTCACGTTTCCCGCCTTATTAGAGACTCTAGAAAGCAAGAGCGTGCTTCTTGCTCTAAAGCAGAGTGTGTTTCATGGATGAGAACTGTGCTGTGTGTTTCCCTTCAGAAACGGAGTTAAATGCCAGGCTCTGTGTCTTCCTACAAGCGAGACTTCGTTTCAGGTAAACGCAGTCACTTTTCAGCTCAAACCAAGCTATATTGTACACGAAGCTCACACGTTTCTCGCTCTTCACTGAAACGCATTGGATGTTAGAGGGCCTGTGGTTTGTATCAGTTTCAGAAGCAGAGTTGAACTAGATATGGTCCGTGTGTGTAGGAAACACAGTTCTTTTGTTCTGAGCACTCTCACGTTTCCCGCCTTATTAGAGACTCTAGAAAGCAAGAGCGTGCTTCTTGCTCTAAAGCAGAGTGTGTTTCATGGATGAGAACTGTGCTGTGTGTTTCCCTTCAGAAACGGAGTTAAATGCCAGGCTCTGTGTCTTCCTACAAGCGAGACTTCGTTTCAGGTAAACACAGTCACTTTTCAGCTCAAACGAAGCTATATTGTACACGAAGCTCACACGTTTCTCGCTCTTCACTGAAACGCATTGGATGTTAGAGGGCCTGTGGTTTGTATCAGTTTCAGAAGCAGAGTTGAACTAGATATGGTCCGTGTGTGTAGGAAACACAGTTCTTTTGTTCTGAGCACTCTCACGTTTCCCGCCTTATTAGAGACTCTAGAAAGCAAGAGCGTGCTTCTTGCTCTAAAGCAGAGTGTGTTTCATGGATGAGAACTGTGCTGTGTGTTTCCCTTCAGAAACGGAGTTAAATGCCAGGCGCTGTGTCTTCCTACAAGCGAGACTTCGTTTCAGGTAAACGCAGTCACTTTTCAGCTCAAACGAAGCTATATTGTACACGAAGCTCACACGTTTCTCGCTCTTCACTGAAACGCATTGGATGTTAGAGGGCCTGTGGTTTGTATCAGTTTCAGAAGCAGAGTTGAACTAGATATGGTCCGTGTGTGTAGGAAACACAGTTCTTTTGTTCTGAGCACTCTCACGTTTCCCGCCTTATTAGAGACTCTAGAAAGCAAGAGCGTGCTTCTTGCTCTAAAGCAGAGTGTGTTTCATGGATGAGAACTGTGCTGTGTGTTTCCCTTCAGAAACGGAGTTAAATGCCAGGCGCTGTGTCTTCCTACAAGCGAGACTTCGTTTCAGGTAAACGCAGTCACTTTTCAGCTCAAACGAAGCTATATTGTACACGAAGCTCACACGTTTCTCGCTCTTCACTGAAATGCATTGGATGTTAGAGGGCCTGTGGTTTGTATCAGTTTCAGAAGCAGAGTTGAACTAGATATGGTCCGTGTGTGTAGGAAACACAGTTCTTTTGTTCTGAGCACTCTCACGTTTCCCGCCTTATTAGAGACTCTAGAAAGCAAGAGCGTGCTTCTTGCTCTAAAGCAGAGTGTGTTTCATGGATGAGAACTGTGCTGTGTGTTTCCCTTCAGAAACGGAGTTAAATGCCAGGCGCTGTGTCTTCCTACAAGCGAGACTTCGTTTCAGGTAAACGCAGTCACTTTTCAGCTCAAACGAAGCTATATTGTACACGAAGCTCACACGTTTCTCGCTCTTCACTGAAACGCATTGGATGTTAGAGGGCCTGTGGTTTGTATCAGTTTCAGAAGCAGAGTTGAACTAGATATGGTCCGTGTGTGTAGGAAACACAGTTCTTTTGTTCTGAGCACTCTCACGTTTCCCGCCTTATTAGAGACTCTAGAAAGCAAGAGCGTGCTTCTTGCTCTAAAGCAGAGTGTGTTTCATGGATGAGAACTGTGCTGTGTGTTTCCCTTCAGAAACGGAGTTAAATGCCAGGCGCTGTGTCTTCCTACAAGCGAGACTTCGTTTCAGGTAAACGCAGTCACTTTTCAGCTCAAACGAAGCTATATTGTACACGAAGCTCACACGTTTCTCGCTCTTCACTGAAACGCATTGGATGTTAGAGGGCCTGTGGTTTGTATCAGTTTCAGAAGCAGAGTTGAACTAGATATGGTCCGTGTGTGTAGGAAACACAGTTCTTTTGTTCTGAGCACTCTCACGTTTCCCGCCTTATTAGAGACTCTAGAAAGCAAGAGCGTGCTTCTTGCTCTAAAGCAGAGTGTGTTTCATGGATGAGAACTGTGCTGTGTGTTTCCCTTCAGAAACGGAGTTAAATGCCAGGCGCTGTGTCTTCCTACAAGCGAGACTTCGTTTCAGGTAAACGCAGTCACTTTTCAGCTCAAACGAAGCTATATTGTACACGAAGCTCACACGTTTCTCGCTCTTCACTGAAACGCATTGGATGTTAGAGGGCCTGTGGTTTGTATCAGTTTCAGAAGCAGAGTTGAACTAGATATGGTCCGTGTGTGTAGGAAACACAGTTCTTTTGTTCTGAGCACTCTCACGTTTCCCGCCTTATTAGAGACTCTAGAAAGCAAGAGCGTGCTTCTTGCTCTAAAGCAGAGTGTGTTTCATGGATGAGAACTGTGCTGTGTGTTTCCCTACAGAAACGGAGTTAAATGCCTGGCGCTGTGTCTTCCTACAAGCGAGACTTCGTTTCAGGTAAACGCAGTCACTTTTCAGCTCAAACGAAGCTATATTGTACACGAAGCTCACACGTTTCTCGCTCTTCACTGAAACGCATTGGATGTTAGAGGGACTGTGGTTTGTATCAGTTTCAGAAGCAGAGTTGAACTAGATATGGTCCGTGTGTGTAGGAAACACAGTTCTTTTGTTCTGAGCACTCTCACGTTTCCCGCCTTATTAGAGACTCTAGAAAGCAAGAGCGTGCTTCTTGCTCTAAAGCAGAGTGTGTTTCATGGATGAGAACTGTGCTGTGTGTTTCCCTTCAGAAACGGAGTTAAATGCCAGGCTCTGTGTCTTCCTACAAGCGAGACTTCGTTTCAGGTAAACGCAGTCACTTTTCAGCTCAAACCAAGCTATATTGTACACGAAGCTCACACGTTTCTCGCTCTTCACTGAAACGCATTGGATGTTAGAGGGCCTGTGGTTTGTATCAGTTTCAGAAGCAGAGTTGAACTAGATATGGTCCGTGTGTGTAGGAAACACAGTTCTTTTGTTCTGAGCACTCTCACGTTTCCCGCCTTATTAGAGACTCTAGAAAGCAAGAGCGTGCTTCTTGCTCTAAAGCAGAGTGTGTTTCATGGATGAGAACTGTGCTGTGTGTTTCCCTTCAGAAAGGGAGTTAAATGCCAGGCTCTGTGTCTTCCTACAAGCGAGACTTCGTTTCAGGTAAACACAGTCACTTTTCAGCTCAAACGAAGCTATATTGTACACGAAGCTCACACGTTTCTCGCTCTTCACTGAAACGCATTGGATGTTAGAGGGCCTGTGGTTTGTATCAGTTTCAGAAGCAGAGTTGAACTAGATATGGTCCGTGTGTGTAGGAAACACAGTTCTTTTGTTCTGAGCACTCTCACGTTTCCCGCCTTATTAGAGACTCTAGAAAGCAAGAGCGTGCTTCTTGCTCTAAAGCAGAGTGTGTTTCATGGATGAGAACTGTGCTGTGTGTTTCCCTTCAGAAACGGAGTTAAATGCCAGGCGCTGTGTCTTCCTACAAGCGAGACTTCGTTTCAGGTAAACGCAGTCACTTTTCAGCTCAAACGAAGCTATATTGTACACGAAGCTCACACGTTTCTCGCTCTTCACTGAAACGCATTGGATGTTAGAGGGCCTGTGGTTTGTATCAGTTTCAGAAGCAGAGTTGAACTAGATATGGTCCGTGTGTGTAGGAAACACAGTTCTTTTGTTCTGAGCACTCTCACGTTTCCCGCCTTATTAGAGACTCTAGAAAGCAAGAGCGTGCTTCTTGCTCTAAAGCAGAGTGTGTTTCATGGATGAGAACTGTGCTGTGTGTTTCCCTTCAGAAACGGAGTTAAATGCCAGGCGCTGTGTCTTCCTACAAGCGAGACTTCGTTTCAGGTAAACGCAGTCACTTTTCAGCTCAAACGAAGCTATATTGTACACGAAGCTCACACGTTTCTCGCTCTTCACTGAAATGCATTGGATGTTAGAGGGCCTGTGGTTTGTATCAGTTTCAGAAGCAGAGTTGAACTAGATATGGTCCGTGTGTGTAGGAAACACAGTTCTTTTGTTCTGAGCACTCTCACGTTTCCCGCCTTATTAGAGACTCTAGAAAGCAAGAGCGTGCTTCTTGCTCTAAAGCAGAGTGTGTTTCATGGATGAGAACTGTGCTGTGTGTTTCCCTTCAGAAACGGAGTTAAATGCCAGGCGCTGTGTCTTCCTACAAGCGAGACTTCGTTTCAGGTAAACGCAGTCACTTTTCAGCTCAAACGAAGCTATATTGTACACGAAGCTCACACGTTTCTCGCTCTTCACTGAAACGCATTGGATGTTAGAGGGCCTGTGGTTTGTATCAGTTTCAGAAGCAGAGTTGAACTAGATATGGTCCGTGTGTGTAGGAAACACAGTTCTTTTGTTCTGAGCACTCTCACGTTTCCCGCCTTATTAGAGACTCTAGAAAGCAAGAGCGTGCTTCTTGCTCTAAAGCAGAGTGTGTTTCATGGATGAGAACTGTGCTGTGTGTTTCCCTTCAGAAACGGAGTTAAATGCCAGGCTCTGTGTCTTCCTACAAGCGAGACTTCGTTTCAGGTAAACGCAGTCACTTTTCAGCTCAAACCAAGCTATATTGTACACGAAGCTCACACGTTTCTCGCTCTTCACTGAAACGCATTGGATGTTAGAGGGCCTGTGGTTTGTATCAGTTTCAGAAGCAGAGTTGAACTAGATATGGTCCGTGTGTGTAGGAAACACAGTTCTTTTGTTCTGAGCACTCTCACGTTTCTCGCCTTATTAGAGACTCTAGAAAGCAAGAGCGTGCTTCTTGCTCTAAAGCAGAGTGTGTTTCATGGATGAGAACTGTGCTGTGTGTTTCCCTTCAGAAACGGAGTTAAATGCCAGGCTCTGTGTCTTCCTACAAGCGAGACTTCGTTTCAGGTAAACGCAGTCACTTTTCAGCTCAAACGAAGCTATATTGTACACGAAGCTCACACGTTTCTCGCTCTTCACTGAAATGCATTGGATGTTAGAGGGCCTGTGGTTTGTATCAGTTTCAGAAGCAGAGTTGAACTAGATATGGTCCGTGTGTGTAGGAAACACAGTTCTTTTGTTCTGAGCACTCTCACGTTTCCCGCCTTATTAGAGACTCTAGAAAGCAAGAGCGTGCTTCTTGCTCTAAAGCAGAGTGTGTTTCATGGATGAGAACTGTGCTGTGTGTTTCCCTTCAGAAACGGAGTTAAATGCCAGGCTCTGTGTCTTCCTACAAGCGAGACTTCGTTTCAGGTAAACGCAGTCACTTTTCAGCTCAAACCAAGCTATATTGTACACGAAGCTCACACGTTTCTCGCTCTTCACTGAAACGCATTGGATGTTAGAGGGCCTGTGGTTTGTATCAGTTTCAGAAGCAGAGTTGAACTAGATATGGTCCGTGTGTGTAGGAAACACAGTTCTTTTGTTCTGAGCACTCTCACGTTTCCCGCCTTATTAGAGACTCTAGAAAGCAAGAGCGTGCTTCTTGCTCTAAAGCAGAGTGTGTTTCATGGATGAGAACTGTGCTGTGTGTTTCCCTTCAGAAACGGAGTTAAATGCCAGGCGCTGTGTCTTCCTACAAGCGAGACTTCGTTTCAGGTAAACGCAGTCACTTTTCAGCTCAAACGAAGCTATATTGTACATGAAGCTCACACGTTTCTCGCTCTTAACTGAAACGCATTGGATGTTAGAGGGCCTGTGGTTTGTATCAGTTTCAGAAGCAGAGTTGAACTAGATATGGTCCGTGTGTGTAGGAAACACAGTTCTTTTGTTCTGAGCACTCTCACGTTTCCCGCCTTATTAGAGACTCTAGAAAGCAAGAGCGTGCTTCTTGCTCTAAAGCAGAGTGTGTTTCATGGATGAGAACTGTGCTGTGTGTTTCCCTTCAGAAACGGAGTTAAATGCCAGGCTCTGTGTCTTCCTACAAGCGAGACTTCGTTTCAGGTAAACGCAGTCACTTTTCAGCTCAAACGAAGCTATATTGTACACGAAGCTCACACGTTTCTCGCTCTTCACTGAAACGCATTGGATGTTAGAGGGCCTGTGGTTTGTATCAGTTTCAGAAGCAGAGTTGAACTAGATATGGTCCGTGTGTGTAGGAAACACAGTTCTTTTGTTCTGAGCACTCTCACGTTTCCCGCCTTATTAGAGACTCTAGAAAGCAAGAGCGTGCTTCTTGCTCTAAAGCAGAGTGTGTTTCATGGATGAGAACTGTGCTGTGTGTTTCCCTTCAGAAACGGAGTTAAATGCCAGGCTCTGTGTCTTCCTACAAGCGAGACTTCGTTTCAGGTAAACACAGTCACTTTTCAGCTCAAACGAAGCTATATTGTACACGAAGCTCACACGTTTCTCGCTCTTCACTGAAACGCATTGGATGTTAGAGGGCCTGTGGTTTGTATCAGTTTCAGAAGCAGAGTTGAACTAGATATGGTCCGTGTGTGTAGGAAACACAGTTCTTTTGTTCTGAGCACTCTCACGTTTCCCGCCTTATTAGAGACTCTAGAAAGCAAGAGCGTGCTTCTTGCTCTAAAGCAGAGTGTGTTTCATGGATGAGAACTGTGCTGTGTGTTTCCCTTCAGAAACGGAGTTAAATGCCAGGCGCTGTGTCTTCCTACAAGCGAGACTTCGTTTCAGGTAAACGCAGTCACTTTTCAGCTCAAACGAAGCTATATTGTACACGAAGCTCACACGTTTCTCGCTCTTCACTGAAACGCATTGGATGTTAGAGGGCCTGTGGTTTGTATCAGTTTCAGAAGCAGAGTTGAACTAGATATGGTCCGTGTGTGTAGGAAACACAGTTCTTTTGTTCTGAGCACTCTCACGTTTCCCGCCTTATTAGAGACTCTAGAAAGCAAGAGCGTGCTTCTTGCTCTAAAGCAGAGTGTGTTTCATGGATGAGAACTGTGCTGTGTGTTTCCCTTCAGAAACGGAGTTAAATGCCAGGCGCTGTGTCTTCCTACAAGCGAGACTTCGTTTCAGGTAAACGCAGTCACTTTTCAGCTCAAACGAAGCTATATTGTACACGAAGCTCACACGTTTCTCGCTCTTCACTGAAATGCATTGGATGTTAGAGGGCCTGTGGTTTGTATCAGTTTCAGAAGCAGAGTTGAACTAGATATGGTCCGTGTGTGTAGGAAACACAGTTCTTTTGTTCTGAGCACTCTCACGTTTCCCGCCTTATTAGAGACTCTAGAAAGCAAGAGCGTGCTTCTTGCTCTAAAGCAGAGTGTGTTTCATGGATGAGAACTGTGCTGTGTGTTTCCCTTCAGAAACGGAGTTAAATGCCAGGCGCTGTGTCTTCCTACAAGCGAGACTTCGTTTCAGGTAAACGCAGTCACTTTTCAGCTCAAACGAAGCTATATTGTACACGAAGCTCACACGTTTCTCGCTCTTCACTGAAACGCATTGGATGTTAGAGGGCCTGTGGTTTGTATCAGTTTCAGAAGCAGAGTTGAACTAGATATGGTCCGTGTGTGTAGGAAACACAGTTCTTTTGTTCTGAGCACTCTCACGTTTCCCGCCTTATTAGAGACTCTAGAAAGCAAGAGCGTGCTTCTTGCTCTAAAGCAGAGTGTGTTTCATGGATGAGAACTGTGCTGTGTGTTTCCCTTCAGAAACGGAGTTAAATGCCAGGCGCTGTGTCTTCCTACAAGCGAGACTTCGTTTCAGGTAAACGCAGTCACTTTTCAGCTCAAACGAAGCTATATTGTACACGAAGCTCACACGTTTCTCGCTCTTCACTGAAACGCATTGGATGTTAGAGGGCCTGTGGTTTGTATCAGTTTCAGAAGCAGAGTTGAACTAGATATGGTCCGTGTGTGTAGGAAACACAGTTCTTTTGTTCTGAGCACTCTCACGTTTCCCGCCTTATTAGAGACTCTAGAAAGCAAGAGCGTGCTTCTTGCTCTAAAGCAGAGTGTGTTTCATGGATGAGAACTGTGCTGTGTGTTTCCCTTCAGAAACGGAGTTAAATGCCAGGCGCTGTGTCTTCCTACAAGCGAGACTTCGTTTCAGGTAAACGCAGTCACTTTTCAGCTCAAACGAAGCTATATTGTACACGAAGCTCACACGTTTCTCGCTCTTCACTGAAACGCATTGGATGTTAGAGGGCCTGTGGTTTGTATCAGTTTCAGAAGCAGAGTTGAACTAGATATGGTCCGTGTGTGTAGGAAACACAGTTCTTTTGTTCTGAGCACTCTCACGTTTCCCGCCTTATTAGAGACTCTAGAAAGCAAGAGCGTGCTTCTTGCTCTAAAGCAGAGTGTGTTTCATGGATGAGAACTGTGCTGTGTGTTTCCCTACAGAAACGGAGTTAAATGCCTGGCGCTGTGTCTTCCTACAAGCGAGACTTCGTTTCAGGTAAACGCAGTCACTTTTCAGCTCAAACGAAGCTATATTGTACACGAAGCTCACACGTTTCTCGCTCTTCACTGAAACGCATTGGATGTTAGAGGGACTGTGGTTTGTATCAGTTTCAGAAGCAGAGTTGAACTAGATATGGTCCGTGTGTGTAGGAAACACAGTTCTTTTGTTCTGAGCACTCTCACGTTTCCCGCCTTATTAGAGACTCTAGAAAGCAAGAGCGTGCTTCTTGCTCTAAAGCAGAGTGTGTTTCATGGATGAGAACTGTGCTGTGTGTTTCCCTTCAGAAACGGAGTTAAATGCCAGGCTCTGTGTCTTCCTACAAGCGAGACTTCGTTTCAGGTAAACGCAGTCACTTTTCAGCTCAAACCAAGCTATATTGTACACGAAGCTCACACGTTTCTCGCTCTTCACTGAAACGCATTGGATGTTAGAGGGCCTGTGGTTTGTATCAGTTTCAGAAGCAGAGTTGAACTAGATATGGTCCGTGTGTGTAGGAAACACAGTTCTTTTGTTCTGAGCACTCTCACGTTTCCCGCCTTATTAGAGACTCTAGAAAGCAAGAGCGTGCTTCTTGCTCTAAAGCAGAGTGTGTTTCATGGATGAGAACTGTGCTGTGTGTTTCCCTTCAGAAAGGGAGTTAAATGCCAGGCTCTGTGTCTTCCTACAAGCGAGACTTCGTTTCAGGTAAACACAGTCACTTTTCAGCTCAAACGAAGCTATATTGTACACGAAGCTCACACGTTTCTCGCTCTTCACTGAAACGCATTGGATGTTAGAGGGCCTGTGGTTTGTATCAGTTTCAGAAGCAGAGTTGAACTAGATATGGTCCGTGTGTGTAGGAAACACAGTTCTTTTGTTCTGAGCACTCTCACGTTTCCCGCCTTATTAGAGACTCTAGAAAGCAAGAGCGTGCTTCTTGCTCTAAAGCAGAGTGTGTTTCATGGATGAGAACTGTGCTGTGTGTTTCCCTTCAGAAACGGAGTTAAATGCCAGGCGCTGTGTCTTCCTACAAGCGAGACTTCGTTTCAGGTAAACGCAGTCACTTTTCAGCTCAAACGAAGCTATATTGTACACGAAGCTCACACGTTTCTCGCTCTTCACTGAAACGCATTGGATGTTAGAGGGCCTGTGGTTTGTATCAGTTTCAGAAGCAGAGTTGAACTAGATATGGTCCGTGTGTGTAGGAAACACAGTTCTTTTGTTCTGAGCACTCTCACGTTTCCCGCCTTATTAGAGACTCTAGAAAGCAAGAGCGTGCTTCTTGCTCTAAAGCAGAGTGTGTTTCATGGATGAGAACTGTGCTGTGTGTTTCCCTTCAGAAACGGAGTTAAATGCCAGGCGCTGTGTCTTCCTACAAGCGAGACTTCGTTTCAGGTAAACGCAGTCACTTTTCAGCTCAAACGAAGCTATATTGTACACGAAGCTCACACGTTTCTCGCTCTTCACTGAAATGCATTGGATGTTAGAGGGCCTGTGGTTTGTATCAGTTTCAGAAGCAGAGTTGAACTAGATATGGTCCGTGTGTGTAGGAAACACAGTTCTTTTGTTCTGAGCACTCTCACGTTTCCCGCCTTATTAGAGACTCTAGAAAGCAAGAGCGTGCTTCTTGCTCTAAAGCAGAGTGTGTTTCATGGATGAGAACTGTGCTGTGTGTTTCCCTTCAGAAACGGAGTTAAATGCCAGGCGCTGTGTCTTCCTACAAGCGAGACTTCGTTTCAGGTAAACGCAGTCACTTTTCAGCTCAAACGAAGCTATATTGTACACGAAGCTCACACGTTTCTCGCTCTTCACTGAAACGCATTGGATGTTAGAGGGCCTGTGGTTTGTATCAGTTTCAGAAGCAGAGTTGAACTAGATATGGTCCGTGTGTGTAGGAAACACAGTTCTTTTGTTCTGAGCACTCTCACGTTTCCCGCCTTATTAGAGACTCTAGAAAGCAAGAGCGTGCTTCTTGCTCTAAAGCAGAGTGTGTTTCATGGATGAGAACTGTGCTGTGTGTTTCCCTTCAGAAACGGAGTTAAATGCCAGGCTCTGTGTCTTCCTACAAGCGAGACTTCGTTTCAGGTAAACGCAGTCACTTTTCAGCTCAAACCAAGCTATATTGTACACGAAGCTCACACGTTTCTCGCTCTTCACTGAAACGCATTGGATGTTAGAGGGCCTGTGGTTTGTATCAGTTTCAGAAGCAGAGTTGAACTAGATATGGTCCGTGTGTGTAGGAAACACAGTTCTTTTGTTCTGAGCACTCTCACGTTTCTCGCCTTATTAGAGACTCTAGAAAGCAAGAGCGTGCTTCTTGCTCTAAAGCAGAGTGTGTTTCATGGATGAGAACTGTGCTGTGTGTTTCCCTTCAGAAACGGAGTTAAATGCCAGGCTCTGTGTCTTCCTACAAGCGAGACTTCGTTTCAGGTAAACGCAGTCACTTTTCAGCTCAAACGAAGCTATATTGTACACGAAGCTCACACGTTTCTCGCTCTTCACTGAAATGCATTGGATGTTAGAGGGCCTGTGGTTTGTATCAGTTTCAGAAGCAGAGTTGAACTAGATATGGTCCGTGTGTGTAGGAAACACAGTTCTTTTGTTCTGAGCACTCTCACGTTTCCCGCCTTATTAGAGACTCTAGAAAGCAAGAGCGTGCTTCTTGCTCTAAAGCAGAGTGTGTTTCATGGATGAGAACTGTGCTGTGTGTTTCCCTTCAGAAACGGAGTTAAATGCCAGGCTCTGTGTCTTCCTACAAGCGAGACTTCGTTTCAGGTAAACGCAGTCACTTTTCAGCTCAAACCAAGCTATATTGTACACGAAGCTCACACGTTTCTCGCTCTTCACTGAAACGCATTGGATGTTAGAGGGCCTGTGGTTTGTATCAGTTTCAGAAGCAGAGTTGAACTAGATATGGTCCGTGTGTGTAGGAAACACAGTTCTTTTGTTCTGAGCACTCTCACGTTTCCCGCCTTATTAGAGACTCTAGAAAGCAAGAGCGTGCTTCTTGCTCTAAAGCAGAGTGTGTTTCATGGATGAGAACTGTGCTGTGTGTTTCCCTTCAGAAACGGAGTTAAATGCCAGGCGCTGTGTCTTCCTACAAGCGAGACTTCGTTTCAGGTAAACGCAGTCACTTTTCAGCTCAAACGAAGCTATATTGTACATGAAGCTCACACGTTTCTCGCTCTTAACTGAAACGCATTGGATGTTAGAGGGCCTGTGGTTTGTATCAGTTTCAGAAGCAGAGTTGAACTAGATATGGTCCGTGTGTGTAGGAAACACAGTTCTTTTGTTCTGAGCACTCTCACGTTTCCCGCCTTATTAGAGACTCTAGAAAGCAAGAGCGTGCTTCTTGCTCTAAAGCAGAGTGTGTTTCATGGATGAGAACTGTGCTGTGTGTTTCCCTTCAGAAACGGAGTTAAATGCCAGGCTCTGTGTCTTCCTACAAGCGAGACTTCGTTTCAGGTAAACGCAGTCACTTTTCAGCTCAAACGAAGCTATATTGTACACGAAGCTCACACGTTTCTCGCTCTTCACTGAAACGCATTGGATGTTAGAGGGCCTGTGGTTTGTATCAGTTTCAGAAGCAGAGTTGAACTAGATATGGTCCGTGTGTGTAGGAAACACAGTTCTTTTGTTCTGAGCACTCTCACGTTTCCCGCCTTATTAGAGACTCTAGAAAGCAAGAGCGTGCTTCTTGCTCTAAAGCAGAGTGTGTTTCATGGATGAGAACTGTGCTGTGTGTTTCCCTTCAGAAACGGAGTTAAATGCCAGGCGCTGTGTCTTCCTACAAGCGAGACTTCGTTTCAGGTAAACACAGTCACTTTTCAGCTCAAACGAAGCTATATTGTACACGAAGCTCACACGTTTCTCGCTCTTCACTGAAACGCATTGGATGTTAGAGGGCCTGTGGTTTGTATCAGTTTCAGAAGCAGAGTTGAACTAGATATGGTCCGTGTGTGTAGGAAACACAGTTCTTTTGTTCTGAGCACTCTCACGTTTCCCGCCTTATTAGAGACTCTAGAAAGCAAGAGCGTGCTTCTTGCTCTAAAGCAGAGTGTGTTTCATGGATGAGAACTGTGCTGTGTGTTTCCCTTCAGAAACGGAGTTAAATGCCAGGCGCTGTGTCTTCCTACAAGCGAGACTTCGTTTCAGGTAAACGCAGTCACTTTTCAGCTCAAACCAAGCTATATTGTACACGAAGCTCACACGTTTCTCGCTCTTCACTGAAACGCATTGGATGTTAGAGGGCCTGTGGTTTGTATCAGTTTCAGAAGCAGAGTTGAACTAGATATGGTCCGTGTGTGTAGGAAACACAGTTCTTTTGTTCTGAGCACTCTCACGTTTCCCGCCTTATTAGAGACTCTAGAAAGCAAGAGCGTGCTTCTTGCTCTAAAGCAGAGTGTGTTTCATGGATGAGAACTGTGCTGTGTGTTTCCCTTCAGAAACGGAGTTAAATGCCAGGCTCTGTGTCTTCCTACAAGCGAGACTTCGTTTCAGGTAAACGCAGTCACTTTTCAGCTCAAACCAAGCTATATTGTACACGAAGCTCACACGTTTCTCGCTCTTCACTGAAACGCATTGGATGTTAGAGGGCCTGTGGTTTGTATCAGTTTCAGAAGCAGAGTTGAACTAGATATGGTCCGTGTGTGTAGGAAACACAGTTCTTTTGTTCTGAGCACTCTCACATTTCCCGCCTTATTAGAGACTCTAGAAAGCAAGAGCGTGCTTCTTGCTCTAAAGCAGAGTGTGTTTCATGGATGAGAACTGTGCTGTGTGTTTCCCTTCAGAAACGGAGTTAAATGCCAGGCTCTGTGTCTTCCTACAAGCGAGACTTCGTTTCAGGTAAACGCAGTCACTTTTCAGCTCAAACGAAGCTATATTGTACACGAAGCTCACACGTTTCTCGCTCTTCACTGAAACGCATTGGATGTTAGAGGGCCTGTGGTTTGTATCAGTTTCAGAAGCAGAGTTGAACTAGATATGGTCCGTGTGTGTAGGAAACACAGTTCTTTTGTTCTGAGCACTCTCACGTTTCCCGCCTTATTAGAGACTCTAGAAAGCAAGAGCGTGCTTCTTGCTCTAAAGCAGAGTGTGTTTCATGGATGAGAACTGTGCTGTGTGTTTCCCTTCAGAAACGGAGTTAAATGCCAGGCTCTGTGTCTTCCTACAAGCGAGACTTCGTTTCAGGTAAACGCAGTCACTTTTCAGCTCAAACGAAGCTATATTGTACACGAAGCTCACACGTTTCTCGCTCTTCACTGAAACGCATTGGATGTTAGAGGGCCTGTGGTTTGTATCAGTTTCAGAAGCAGAGTTGAACTAGATATGGTCCGTGTGTGTAGGAAACACAGTTCTTTTGTTCTGAGCACTCTCACGTTTCCCGCCTTATTAGAGACTCTAGAAAGCAAGAGCGTGCTTCTTGCTCTAAAGCAGAGTGTGTTTCATGGATGAGAACTGTGCTGTGTGTTTCCCTTCAGAAACGGAGTTAAATGCCAGGCGCTGTGTCTTCCTACAAGCGAGACTTCGTTTCAGGTAAACGCAGTCACTTTTCAGCTCAAACGAAGCTATATTGTACACGAAGCTCACACGTTTCTCGCTCTTCACTGAAACGCATTGGATGTTAGAGGGCCTGTGGTTTGTATCAGTTTCAGAAGCAGAGTTGAACTAGATATGGTCCGTGTGTGTAGGAAACACAGTTCTTTTGTTCTGAGCACTCTCACGTTTCCCGCCTTATTAGAGACTCTAGAAAGCAAGAGCGTGCTTCTTGCTCTAAAGCAGAGTGTGTTTCATGGATGAGAACTGTGCTGTGTGTTTCCCTTCAGAAACGGAGTTAAATGCCAGGCGCTGTGTCTTCCTACAAGCGAGACTTCGTTTCAGGTAAACGCAGTCACTTTTCAGCTCAAACGAAGCTATATTGTACACGAAGCTCACACGTTTCTCGCTCTTCACTGAAACGCATTGGATGTTAGAGGGCCTGTGGTTTGTATCAGTTTCAGAAGCAGAGTTGAACTAGATATGGTCCGTGTGTGTAGGAAACACAGTTCTTTTGTTCTGAGCACTCTCACGTTTCCCGCCTTATTAGAGACTCTAGAAAGCAAGAGCGTGCTTCTTGCTCTAAAGCAGAGTGTGTTTCATGGATGAGAACTGTGCTGTGTGTTTCCCTTCAGAAACGGAGTTAAATGCCAGGCGCTGTGTCTTCCTACAAGCGAGACTTCGTTTCAGGTAAACGCAGTCACTTTTCAGCTCAAACGAAGCTATATTGTACACGAAGCTCACACGTTTCTCGCTCTTCACTGAAACGCATTGGATGTTAGAGGGCCTGTGGTTTGTATCAGTTTCAGAAGCAGAGTTGAACTAGATATGGTCCGTGTGTGTAGGAAACACAGTTCTTTTGTTCTGAGCACTCTCACGTTTCCCGCCTTATTAGAGACTCTAGAAAGCAAGAGCGTGCTTCTTGCTCTAAAGCAGAGTGTGTTTCATGGATGAGAACTGTGCTGTGTGTTTCCCTTCAGAAACGGAGTTAAATGCCAGGCTCTGTGTCTTCCTACAAGCGAGACTTCGTTTCAGGTAAACGCAGTCACTTTTCAGCTCAAACGAAGCTATATTGTACACGAAGCTCACACGTTTCTCGCTCTTCACTGAAACGCATTGGATGTTAGAGGGCCTGTGGTTTGTATCAGTTTCAGAAGCAGAGTTGAACTAGATATGGTCCGTGTGTGTAGGAAACACAGTTCTTTTGTTCTGAGCACTCTCACGTTTCCCGCCTTATTAGAGACTCTAGAAAGCAAGAGCGTGCTTCTTGCTCTAAAGCAGAGTGTGTTTCATGGATGAGAACTGTGCTGTGTGTTTCCCTTCAGAAACGGAGTTAAATGCCAGGCTCTGTGTCTTCCTACAAGCGAGACTTCGTTTCAGGTAAACGCAGTCACTTTTCAGCTCAAACCAAGCTATATTGTACACGAAGCTCACACGTTTCTCGCTCTTCACTGAAACGCATTGGATGTTAGAGGGCCTGTGGTTTGTATCAGTTTCAGAAGCAGAGTTGAACTAGATATGGTCCGTGTGTGTAGGAAACACAGTTCTTTTGTTCTGAGCACTCTCACATTTCCCGCCTTATTAGAGACTCTAGAAAGCAAGAGCGTGCTTCTTGCTCTAAAGCAGAGTGTGTTTCATGGATGAGAACTGTGCTGTGTGTTTCCCTTCAGAAACGGAGTTAAATGCCAGGCTCTGTGTCTTCCTACAAGCGAGACTTCGTTTCAGGTAAACGCAGTCACTTTTCAGCTCAAACGAAGCTATATTGTACACGAAGCTCACACGTTTCTCGCTCTTCACTGAAACGCATTGGATGTTAGAGGGCCTGTGGTTTGTATCAGTTTCAGAAGCAGAGTTGAACTAGATATGGTCCGTGTGTGTAGGAAACACAGTTCTTTTGTTCTGAGCACTCTCACGTTTCCCGCCTTATTAGAGACTCTAGAAAGCAAGAGCGTGCTTCTTGCTCTAAAGCAGAGTGTGTTTCATGGATGAGAACTGTGCTGTGTGTTTCCCTTCAGAAACGGAGTTAAATGCCAGGCTCTGTGTCTTCCTACAAGCGAGACTTCGTTTCAGGTAAACGCAGTCACTTTTCAGCTCAAACGAAGCTATATTGTACACGAAGCTCACACGTTTCTCGCTCTTCACTGAAACGCATTGGATGTTAGAGGGCCTGTGGTTTGTATCAGTTTCAGAAGCAGAGTTGAACTAGATATGGTCCGTGTGTGTAGGAAACACAGTTCTTTTGTTCTGAGCACTCTCACGTTTCCCGCCTTATTAGAGACTCTAGAAAGCAAGAGCGTGCTTCTTGCTCTAAAGCAGAGTGTGTTTCATGGATGAGAACTGTGCTGTGTGTTTCCCTTCAGAAACGGAGTTAAATGCCAGGCGCTGTGTCTTCCTACAAGCGAGACTTCGTTTCAGGTAAACGCAGTCACTTTTCAGCTCAAACGAAGCTATATTGTACACGAAGCTCACACGTTTCTCGCTCTTCACTGAAACGCATTGGATGTTAGAGGGCCTGTGGTTTGTATCAGTTTCAGAAGCAGAGTTGAACTAGATATGGTCCGTGTGTGTAGGAAACACAGTTCTTTTGTTCTGAGCACTCTCACGTTTCCCGCCTTATTAGAGACTCTAGAAAGCAAGAGCGTGCTTCTTGCTCTAAAGCAGAGTGTGTTTCATGGATGAGAACTGTGCTGTGTGTTTCCCTTCAGAAACGGAGTTAAATGCCAGGCGCTGTGTCTTCCTACAAGCGAGACTTCGTTTCAGGTAAACGCAGTCACTTTTCAGCTCAAACGAAGCTATATTGTACACGAAGCTCACACGTTTCTCGCTCTTCACTGAAACGCATTGGATGTTAGAGGGCCTGTGGTTTGTATCAGTTTCAGAAGCAGAGTTGAACTAGATATGGTCCGTGTGTGTAGGAAACACAGTTCTTTTGTTCTGAGCACTCTCACGTTTCCCGCCTTATTAGAGACTCTAGAAAGCAAGAGCGTGCTTCTTGCTCTAAAGCAGAGTGTGTTTCATGGATGAGAACTGTGCTGTGTGTTTCCCTTCAGAAACGGAGTTAAATGCCAGGCGCTGTGTCTTCCTACAAGCGAGACTTCGTTTCAGGTAAACGCAGTCACTTTTCAGCTCAAACGAAGCTATATTGTACACGAAGCTCACACGTTTCTCGCTCTTCACTGAAACGCATTGGATGTTAGAGGGCCTGTGGTTTGTATCAGTTTCAGAAGCAGAGTTGAACTAGATATGGTCCGTGTGTGTAGGAAACACAGTTCTTTTGTTCTGAGCACTCTCACGTTTCCCGCCTTATTAGAGACTCTAGAAAGCAAGAGCGTGCTTCTTGCTCTAAAGCAGAGTGTGTTTCATGGATGAGAACTGTGCTGTGTGTTTCCCTTCAGAAACGGAGTTAAATGCCAGGCTCTGTGTCTTCCTACAAGCGAGACTTCGTTTCAGGTAAACGCAGTCACTTTTCAGCTCAAACGAAGCTATATTGTACACGAAGCTCACACGTTTCTCGCTCTTCACTGAAACGCATTGGATGTTAGAGGGCCTGTGGTTTGTATCAGTTTCAGAAGCAGAGTTGAACTAGATATGGTCCGTGTGTGTAGGAAACACAGTTCTTTTGTTCTGAGCACTCTCACGTTTCCCGCCTTATTAGAGACTCTAGAAAGCAAGAGCGTGCTTCTTGCTCTAAAGCAGAGTGTGTTTCATGGATGAGAACTGTGCTGTGTGTTTCCCTTCAGAAACGGAGTTAAATGCCAGGCGCTGTGTCTTCCTACAAGCGAGACTTCGTTTCAGGTAAACGCAGTCACTTTTCAGCTCAAACGAAGCTATATTGTACACGAAGCTCACACGTTTCTCGCTCTTCACTGAAACGCATTGGATGTTAGAGGGCCTGTGGTTTGTATCAGTTTCAGAAGCAGAGTTGAACTAGATATGGTCCGTGTGTGTAGGAAACACAGTTCTTTTGTTCTGAGCACTCTCACGTTTCCCGCCTTATTAGAGACTCTAGAAAGCAAGAGCGTGCTTCTTGCTCTAAAGCAGAGTGTGTTTCATGGATGAGAACTGTGCTGTGTGTTTCCCTTCAGAAACGGAGTTAAATGCCAGGCGCTGTGTCTTCCTACAAGCGAGACTTCGTTTCAGGTAAACGCAGTCACTTTTCAGCTCAAACGAAGCTATATTGTACACGAAGCTCACACGTTTCTCGCTCTTCACTGAAACGCATTGGATGTTAGAGGGCCTGTGGTTTGTATCAGTTTCAGAAGCAGAGTTGAACTAGATATGGTCCGTGTGTGTAGGAAACACAGTTCTTTTGTTCTGAGCACTCTCACGTTTCCCGCCTTATTAGAGACTCTAGAAAGCAAGAGCGTGCTTCTTGCTCTAAAGCAGAGTGTGTTTCATGGATGAGAACTGTGCTGTGTGTTTCCCTTCAGAAACGGAGTTAAATGCCAGGCTCTGTGTCTTCCTACAAGCGAGACTTCGTTTCAGGTAAACGCAGTCACTTTTCAGCTCAAACGAAGCTATATTGTACACGAAGCTCACACGTTTCTCGCTCTTCACTGAAACGCATTGGATGTTAGAGGGCCTGTGGTTTGTATCAGTTTCAGAAGCAGAGTTGAACTAGATATGGTCCGTGTGTGTAGGAAACACAGTTCTTTTGTTCTGAGCACTCTCACGTTTCCCGCCTTATTAGAGACTCTAGAAAGCAAGAGCGTGCTTCTTGCTCTAAAGCAGAGTGTGTTTCATGGATGAGAACTGTGCTGTGTGTTTCCCTTCAGAAACGGAGTTAAATGCCAGGCGCTGTGTCTTCCTACAAGCGAGACTTCGTTTCAGGTAAACGCAGTCACTTTTCAGCTCAAACGAAGCTATATTGTACACGAAGCTCACACGTTTCTCGCTCTTCACTGAAACGCATTGGATGTTAGAGGGCCTGTGGTTTGTATCAGTTTCAGAAGCAGAGTTGAACTAGATATGGTCCGTGTGTGTAGGAAACACAGTTCTTTTGTTCTGAGCACTCTCACGTTTCCCGCCTTATTAGAGACTCTAGAAAGCAAGAGCGTGCTTCTTGCTCTAAAGCAGAGTGTGTTTCATGGATGAGAACTGTGCTGTGTGTTTCCCTTCAGAAACGGAGTTAAATGCCAGGCGCTGTGTCTTCCTACAAGCGAGACTTCGTTTCAGGTAAACGCAGTCACTTTTCAGCTCAAACGAAGCTATATTGTACACGAAGCTCACACGTTTCTCGCTCTTCACTGAAACGCATTGGATGTTAGAGGGCCTGTGGTTTGTATCAGTTTCAGAAGCAGAGTTGAACTAGATATGGTCCGTGTGTGTAGGAAACACAGTTCTTTTGTTCTGAGCACTCTCACGTTTCCCGCCTTATTAGAGACTCTAGAAAGCAAGAGCGTGCTTCTTGCTCTAAAGCAGAGTGTGTTTCATGGATGAGAACTGTGCTGTGTGTTTCCCTTCAGAAACGGAGTTAAATGCCAGGCTCTGTGTCTTCCTACAAGCGAGACTTCGTTTCAGGTAAACGCAGTCACTTTTTAGCTCAAACCAAGCTATATTGTACACGAAGCTCACACGTTTCTCGCTCTTCACTGAAACGCATTGGATGTTAGAGGGCCCGTGGTTTGTATCAGTTTCAGAAGCAGAGTTGAACTAGATATGGTCCGTGTGTGTAGGAAACACAGTTCTTTTGTTCTGAGCACTCTCACGTTTCCCGCCTTATTAGAGACTCTAGAAAGCAAGAGCGTGCTTCTTGCTCTAAAGCAGAGTGTGTTTCATGGATGAGAACTGTGCTGTGTGTTTCCCTTCAGAAACGGAGTTAAATGCCAGGCGCTGTGTCTTCCTACAAGCGAGACTTCGTTTCAGGTAAACGCAGTCACTTTTCAGCTCAAACGAAGCTATATTGTACACGAAGCTCACACGTTTCTCGCTCTTCACTGAAACGCATTGGATGTTAGAGGGCCTGTGGTTTGTATCAGTTTCAGAAGCAGAGTTGAACTAGATATGGTCCGTGTGTGTAGGAAACACAGTTCTTTTGTTCTGAGCACTCTCACGTTTCCCGCCTTATTAGAGACTCTAGAAAGCAAGAGCGTGCTTCTTGCTCTAAAGCAGAGTGTGTTTCATGGATGAGAACTGTGCTGTGTGTTTCCCTTCAGAAACGGAGTTAAATGCCAGGCGCTGTGTCTTCCTACAAGCGAGACTTCGTTTCAGGTAAACGCAGTCACTTTTCAGCTCAAACGAAGCTATATTGTACACGAAGCTCACACGTTTCTCGCTCTTCACTGAAACGCATTGGATGTTAGAGGGCCTGTGGTTTGTATCAGTTTCAGAAGCAGAGTTGAACTAGATATGGTCCGTGTGTGTAGGAAACACAGTTCTTTTGTTCTGAGCACTCTCACGTTTCCCGCCTTATTAGAGACTCTAGAAAGCAAGAGCGTGCTTCTTGCTCTAAAGCAGAGTGTGTTTCATGGATGAGAACTGTGCTGTGTGTTTCCCTTCAGAAACGGAGTTAAATGCCAGGCTCTGTGTCTTCCTACAAGCGAGACTTCGTTTCAGGTAAACGCAGTCACTTTTCAGCTCAAACGAAGCTATATTGTACACGAAGCTCACACGTTTCTCGCTCTTCACTGAAACGCATTGGATGTTAGAGGGCCTGTGGTTTGTATCAGTTTCAGAAGCAGAGTTGAACTAGATATGGTCCGTGTGTGTAGGAAACACAGTTCTTTTGTTCTGAGCACTCTCACGTTTCCCGCCTTATTAGAGACTCTAGAAAGCAAGAGCGTGCTTCTTGCTCTAAAGCAGAGTGTGTTTCATGGATGAGAACTGTGCTGTGTGTTTCCCTTCAGAAACGGAGTTAAATGCCAGGCGCTGTGTCTTCCTACAAGCGAGACTTCGTTTCAGGTAAACGCAGTCACTTTTCAGCTCAAACGAAGCTATATTGTACACGAAGCTCACACGTTTCTCGCTCTTCACTGAAACGCATTGGATGTTAGAGGGCCTGTGGTTTGTATCAGTTTCAGAAGCAGAGTTGAACTAGATATGGTCCGTGTGTGTAGGAAACACAGTTCTTTTGTTCTGAGCACTCTCACGTTTCCCGCCTTATTAGAGACTCTAGAAAGCAAGAGCGTGCTTCTTGCTCTAAAGCAGAGTGTGTTTCATGGATGAGAACTGTGCTGTGTGTTTCCCTTCAGAAACGGAGTTAAATGCCAGGCTCTGTGTCTTCCTACAAGCGAGACTTCGTTTCAGGTAAACGCAGTCACTTTTCAGCTCAAACGAAGCTATATTGTACACGAAGCTCACACGTTTCTCGCTCTTCACTGAAACGCATTGGATGTTAGAGGGCCTGTGGTTTGTATCAGTTTCAGAAGCAGAGTTGAACTAGATATGGTCCGTGTGTGTAGGAAACACAGTTCTTTTGTTCTGAGCACTCTCACGTTTCCCGCCTTATTAGAGACTCTAGAAAGCAAGAGCGTGCTTCTTGCTCTAAAGCAGAGTGTGTTTCATGGATGAGAACTGTGCTGTGTGTTTCCCTTCAGAAACGGAGTTAAATGCCAGGCGCTGTGTCTTCCTACAAGCGAGACTTCGTTTCAGGTAAACGCAGTCACTTTTCAGCTCAAACGAAGCTATATTGTACACGAAGCTCACACGTTTCTCGCTCTTCACTGAAACGCATTGGATGTTAGAGGGCCTGTGGTTTGTATCAGTTTCAGAAGCAGAGTTGAACTAGATATGGTCCGTGTGTGTAGGAAACACAGTTCTTTTGTTCTGAGCACTCTCACGTTTCCCGCCTTATTAGAGACTCTAGAAAGCAAGAGCGTGCTTCTTGCTCTAAAGCAGAGTGTGTTTCATGGATGAGAACTGTGCTGTGTGTTTCCCTTCAGAAACGGAGTTAAATGCCAGGCGCTGTGTCTTCCTACAAGCGAGACTTCGTTTCAGGTAAACGCAGTCACTTTTCAGCTCAAACGAAGCTATATTGTACACGAAGCTCACACGTTTCTCGCTCTTCACTGAAACGCATTGGATGTTAGAGGGCCTGTGGTTTGTATCAGTTTCAGAAGCAGAGTTGAACTAGATATGGTCCGTGTGTGTAGGAAACACAGTTCTTTTGTTCTGAGCACTCTCACGTTTCCCGCCTTATTAGAGAATCTAGAAAGCAAGAGCGTGCTTCTTGCTCTAAAGCAGAGTGTGTTTCATGGATGAGAACTGTGCTGTGTGTTTCCCTTCAGAAACGGAGTTAAATGCCAGGCTCTGTGTCTTCCTACAAGCGAGACTTCGTTTCAGGTAAACGCAGTCACTTTTTAGCTCAAACCAAGCTATATTGTACACGAAGCTCACACGTTTCTCGCTCTTCACTGAAACGCATTGGATGTTAGAGGGCCTGTGGTTTGTATCAGTTTCAGAAGCAGAGTTGAACTAGATATGGTCCGTGTGTGTAGGAAACACAGTTCTTTTGTTCTGAGCACTCTCACGTTTCCCGCCTTATTAGAGACTCTAGAAAGCAAGAGCGTGCTTCTTGCTCTAAAGCAGAGTGTGTTTCATGGATGAGAACTGTGCTGTGTGTTTCCCTTCAGAAACGGAGTTAAATGCCAGGCTCTGTGTCTTCCTACAAGCGAGACTTCGTTTCAGGTAAACGCAGTCACTTTTCAGCTCAAACCAAGCTATATTGTACACGAAGCTCACACGTTTCTCGCTCTTCACTGAAACGCATTGGATGTTAGAGGGCCTGTGGTTTGTATCAGTTTCAGAAGCAGAGTTGAACTAGATATGGTCCGTGTGTGTAGGAAACACAGTTCTTTTGTTCTGAGCACTCTCACGTTTCCCGCCTTATTAGAGACTCTAGAAAGCAAGAGCGTGCTTCTTGCTCTAAAGCAGAATGTGTTTCATGGATGAGAACTGTGCTGTGTGTTTCCCTTCAGAAACGGAGTTAAATGCCAGGCTCTGTGTCTTCCTACAAGCGAGACTTCGTTTCAGGTAAACGCAGTCACTTTTCAGCTCAAACGAAGCTATATTGTACACGAAGCTCACACGTTTCTCGCTCTTCACTGAAACGCATTGGATGTTAGAGGGCCCGTGGTTTGTATCAGTTTCAGAAGCAGAGTTGAACTAGATATGGTCCGTGTGTGTAGGAAACACAGTTCTTTTGTTCTGAGCACTCTCACGTTTCCCGCCTTATTAGAGACTCTAGAAAGCAAGAGCGTGCTTCTTGCTCTAAAGCAGAGTGTGTTTCATGGATGAGAACTGTGCTGTGTGTTTCCCTTCAGAAACGGAGTTAAATGCCAGGCTCTGTGTCTTCCTACAAGCGAGACTTCGTTTCAGGTAAACGCAGTCACTTTTCAGCTCAAACCAAGCTATATTGTACACGAAGCTCACACGTTTCTCGCTCTTCACTGAAACGCATTGGATGTTAGAGGGCCTGTGGTTTGTATCAGTTTCAGAAGCAGAGTTGAACTAGATATGGTCCGTGTGTGTAGGAAACACAGTTCTTTTGTTCTGAGCACTCTCACGTTTCCCGCCTTATTAGAGACTCTAGAAAGCAAGAGCGTGCTTCTTGCTCTAAAGCAGAGTGTGTTTCATGGATGAGAACTGTGCTGTGTGTTTCCCTTCAGAAACGGAGTTAAATGCCAGGCGCTGTGTCTTCCTACAAGCGAGACTTCGTTTCAGGTAAACGCAGTCACTTTTCAGCTCAAACGAAGCTATATTGTACACGAAGCTCACACGTTTCTCGCTCTTCACTGAAACGCATTGGATGTTAGAGGGCCTGTGGTTTGTATCAGTTTCAGAAGCAGAGTTGAACTAGATATGGTCCGTGTGTGTAGGAAACACAGTTCTTTTGTTCTGAGCACTCTCACGTTTCCCGCCTTATTAGAGACTCTAGAAAGCAAGAGCGTGCTTCTTGCTCTAAAGCAGAGTGTGTTTCGTGGATGAGAACTGTGCTGTGTGTTTCCCTTCAGAAACGGAGTTAAATGCCAGGCGCTGTGTCATCCTACAAGCGAGACTTCGTTTCAGGTAAACGCAGTCACTTTTCAGCTCAAACCAAGCTATATTGTACACGAAGCTCACACGTTTCTCGCTCTTCACTGAAACGCATTGGATGTTAGAGGGCCTGTGGTTTGTATCAGTTTCAGAAGCAGAGTTGAACTAGATATGGTCCGTGTGTGTAGGAAACACAGTTCTTTTGTTCTGAGCACTCTCACGTTTCCCGCCTTATTAGAGACTCTAGAAAGCAAGAGCGTGCTTCTTGCTCTAAAGCAGAGTGTGTTTCATGGATGAGAACTGTGCTGTGTGTTTCCCTTCAGAAACGGAGTTAAATGCCAGGCGCTGTGTCTTCCTACAAGCGAGACTTCGTTTCAGGTAAACGCAGTCACTTTTCAGCTCAAACGAAGCTATATTGTACACGAAGCTCACACGTTTCTCGCTCTTCACTGAAACGCATTGGATGTTAGAGGGCCTGTGGTTTGTATCAGTTTCAGAAGCAGAGTTGAACTAGATATGGTCCGTGTGTGTAGGAAACACAGTTCTTTTGTTCTGAGCACTCTCACGTTTCCCGCCTTATTAGAGACTCTAGAAAGCAAGAGCGTGCTTCTTGCTCTAAAGCAGAGTGTGTTTCATGGATGAGAACTGTGCTGTGTGTTTCCCTTCAGAAACGGAGTTAAATGCCAGGCGCTGTGTCTTCCTACAAGCGAGACTTCGTTTCAGGTAAACGCAGTCACTTTTCAGCTCAAACGAAGCTATATTGTACACGAAGCTCACACGTTTCTCGCTCTTCACTGAAACGCATTGGATGTTAGAGGGCCTGTGGTTTGTATCAGTTTCAGAAGCAGAGTTGAACTAGATATGGTCCGTGTGTGTAGGAAACACAGTTCTTTTGTTCTGAGCACTCTCACGTTTCCCGCCTTATTAGAGACTCTAGAAAGCAAGAGCGTGCTTCTTGCTCTAAAGCAGAGTGTGTTTCATGGATGAGAACTGTGCTGTGTGTTTCCCTTCAGAAACGGAGTTAAATGCCAGGCGCTGTGTCTTCCTACAAGCGAGACTTCGTTTCAGGTAAACGCAGTCACTTTTCAGCTCAAACGAAGCTATATTGTACACGAAGCTCACACGTTTCTCGCTCTTCACTGAAACGCATTGGATGTTAGAGGGCCTGTGGTTTGTATCAGTTTCAGAAGCAGAGTTGAACTAGATATGGTCCGTGTGTGTAGGAAACACAGTTCTTTTGTTCTGAGCACTCTCACGTTTCCCGCCTTATTAGAGACTCTAGAAAGCAAGAGCGTGCTTCTTGCTCTAAAGCAGAGTGTGTTTCATGGATGAGAACTGTGCTGTGTGTTTCCCTTCAGAAACGGAGTTAAATGCCAGGCTCTGTGTCTTCCTACAAGCGAGACTTCGTTTCAGGTAAACGCAGTCACTTTTCAGCTCAAACGAAGCTATATTGTACACGAAGCTCACACGTTTCTCGCTCTTCACTGAAACGCATTGGATGTTAGAGGGCCTGTGGTTTGTATCAGTTTCAGAAGCAGAGTTGAACTAGATATGGTCCGTGTGTGTAGGAAACACAGTTCTTTTGTTCTGAGCACTCTCACGTTTCCCGCCTTATTAGAGACTCTAGAAAGCAAGAGCGTGCTTCTTGCTCTAAAGCAGAGTGTGTTTCATGGATGAGAACTGTGCTGTGTGTTTCCCTTCAGAAACGGAGTTAAATGCCAGGCTCTGTGTCTTCCTACAAGCGAGACTTCGTTTCAGGTAAACGCAGTCACTTTTCAGCTCAAACCAAGCTATATTGTACACGAAGCTCACACGTTTCTCGCTCTTCACTGAAACGCATTGGATGTTAGAGGGCCTGTGGTTTGTATCAGTTTCAGAAGCAGAGTTGAACTAGATATGGTCCGTGTGTGTAGGAAACACAGTTCTTTTGTTCTGAGCACTCTCACGTTTCCCGCCTTATTAGAGACTCTAGAAAGCAAGAGCGTGCTTCTTGCTCTAAAGCAGAATGTGTTTCATGGATGAGAACTGTGCTGTGTGTTTCCCTTCAGAAACGGAGTTAAATGCCAGGCTCTGTGTCTTCCTACAAGCGAGACTTCGTTTCAGGTAAACGCAGTCACTTTTCAGCTCAAACGAAGCTATATTGTACACGAAGCTCACACGTTTCTCGCTCTTCACTGAAACGCATTGGATGTTAGAGGGCCCGTGGTTTGTATCAGTTTCAGAAGCAGAGTTGAACTAGATATGGTCCGTGTGTGTAGGAAACACAGTTCTTTTGTTCTGAGCACTCTCACGTTTCCCGCCTTATTAGAGACTCTAGAAAGCAAGAGCGTGCTTCTTGCTCTAAAGCAGAGTGTGTTTCATGGATGAGAACTGTGCTGTGTGTTTCCCTTCAGAAACGGAGTTAAATGCCAGGCTCTGTGTCTTCCTACAAGCGAGACTTCGTTTCAGGTAAACGCAGTCACTTTTCAGCTCAAACCAAGCTATATTGTACACGAAGCTCACACGTTTCTCGCTCTTCACTGAAACGCATTGGATGTTAGAGGGCCTGTGGTTTGTATCAGTTTCAGAAGCAGAGTTGAACTAGATATGGTCCGTGTGTGTAGGAAACACAGTTCTTTTGTTCTGAGCACTCTCACGTTTCCCGCCTTATTAGAGACTCTAGAAAGCAAGAGCGTGCTTCTTGCTCTAAAGCAGAGTGTGTTTCATGGATGAGAACTGTGCTGTGTGTTTCCCTTCAGAAACGGAGTTAAATGCCAGGCGCTGTGTCTTCCTACAAGCGAGACTTCGTTTCAGGTAAACGCAGTCACTTTTCAGCTCAAACGAAGCTATATTGTACACGAAGCTCACACGTTTCTCGCTCTTCACTGAAACGCATTGGATGTTAGAGGGCCTGTGGTTTGTATCAGTTTCAGAAGCAGAGTTGAACTAGATATGGTCCGTGTGTGTAGGAAACACAGTTCTTTTGTTCTGAGCACTCTCACGTTTCCCGCCTTATTAGAGACTCTAGAAAGCAAGAGCGTGCTTCTTGCTCTAAAGCAGAGTGTGTTTCATGGATGAGAACTGTGCTGTGTGTTTCCCTTCAGAAACGGAGTTAAATGCCAGGCGCTGTGTCATCCTACAAGCGAGACTTCGTTTCAGGTAAACGCAGTCACTTTTCAGCTCAAACCAAGCTATATTGTACACGAAGCTCACACGTTTCTCGCTCTTCACTGAAACGCATTGGATGTTAGAGGGCCTGTGGTTTGTATCAGTTTCAGAAGCAGAGTTGAACTAGATATGGTCCGTGTGTGTAGGAAACACAGTTCTTTTGTTCTGAGCACTCTCACGTTTCCCGCCTTATTAGAGACTCTAGAAAGCAAGAGCGTGCTTCTTGCTCTAAAGCAGAGTGTGTTTCATGGATGAGAACTGTGCTGTGTGTTTCCCTTCAGAAACGGAGTTAAATGCCAGGCGCTGTGTCTTCCTACAAGCGAGACTTCGTTTCAGGTAAACGCAGTCACTTTTCAGCTCAAACGAAGCTATATTGTACACGAAGCTCACACGTTTCTCGCTCTTCACTGAAACGCATTGGATGTTAGAGGGCCTGTGGTTTGTATCAGTTTCAGAAGCAGAGTTGAACTAGATATGGTCCGTGTGTGTAGGAAACACAGTTCTTTTGTTCTGAGCACTCTCACGTTTCCCGCCTTATTAGAGACTCTAGAAAGCAAGAGCGTGCTTCTTGCTCTAAAGCAGAGTGTGTTTCATGGATGAGAACTGTGCTGTGTGTTTCCCTTCAGAAACGGAGTTAAATGCCAGGCGCTGTGTCTTCCTACAAGCGAGACTTCGTTTCAGGTAAACGCAGTCACTTTTCAGCTCAAACGAAGCTATATTGTACACGAAGCTCACACGTTTCTCGCTCTTCACTGAAACGCATTGGATGTTAGAGGGCCTGTGGTTTGTATCAGTTTCAGAAGCAGAGTTGAACTAGATATGGTCCGTGTGTGTAGGAAACACAGTTCTTTTGTTCTGAGCACTCTCACGTTTCCCGCCTTATTAGAGACTCTAGAAAGCAAGAGCGTGCTTCTTGCTCTAAAGCAGAGTGTGTTTCATGGATGAGAACTGTGCTGTGTGTTTCCCTTCAGAAACGGAGTTAAATGCCAGGCGCTGTGTCTTCCTACAAGCGAGACTTCGTTTCAGGTAAACGCAGTCACTTTTCAGCTCAAACGAAGCTATATTGTACACGAAGCTCACACGTTTCTCGCTCTTCACTGAAACGCATTGGATGTTAGAGGGCCTGTGGTTTGTATCAGTTTCAGAAGCAGAGTTGAACTAGATATGGTCCGTGTGTGTAGGAAACACAGTTCTTTTGTTCTGAGCACTCTCACGTTTCCCGCCTTATTAGAGACTCTAGAAAGCAAGAGCGTGCTTCTTGCTCTAAAGCAGAGTGTGTTTCATGGATGAGAACTGTGCTGTGTGTTTCCCTTCAGAAACGGAGTTAAATGCCAGGCGCTGTGTCTTCCTACAAGCGAGACTTCGTTTCAGGTAAACGCAGTCACTTTTCAGCTCAAACGAAGCTATATTGTACACGAAGCTCACACGTTTCTCGCTCTTCACTGAAACGCATTGGATGTTAGAGGGCCTGTGGTTTGTATCAGTTTCAGAAGCAGAGTTGAACTAGATATGGTCCGTGTGTGTAGGAAACACAGTTCTTTTGTTCTGAGCACTCTCACGTTTCCCGCCTTATTAGAGACTCTAGAAAGCAAGAGCATGCTTCTTGCTCTAAAGCAGAGTGTGTTTCATGGATGAGAACTGTGCTGTGTGTTTCCCTTCAGAAACGGAGTTAAATGCCAGGCTCTGTGTCTTCCTACAAGCGAGACTTCGTTTCAGGTAAACGCAGTCACTTTTCAGCTCAAACGAAGCTATATTGCACACGAAGCTCACACGTTTCTCGCTCTTCACTGAAACGCATTGGATGTTAGAGGGCCCGTGGTTTGTATCAGTTTCAGAAGCAGAGTTGAACTAGATATGGTCCGTGTGTGTAGGAAACACAGTTCTTTTGTTCTGAGCACTCTCACGTTTCCCGCCTTATTAGAGACTCTAGAAAGCAAGAGCGTGCTTCTTGCTCTAAAGCAGAGTGTGTTTCATGGATGAGAACTGTGCTGTGTGTTTCCCTTCAGAAACGGAGTTAAATGCCAGGTGCTGTGTCTTCCTACAAGCGAGACTTCGTTTCAGGTAAACGCAGTCACTTTTCAGCTCAAACGAAGCTATATTGTACACGAAGCTCACACGTTTCTCGCTCTTCACTGAAACGCATTGGATGTTAGAGGGCCTGTGGTTTGTATCAGTTTCAGAAGCAGAGTTGAACTAGATATGGTCCGTGTGTGTAGGAAACACAGTTCTTTTGTTCTGAGCACTCTCACGTTTCCCGCCTTATTAGAGACTCTAGAAAGCAAGAGCGTGCTTCTTGCTCTAAAGCAGAGTGTGTTTCATGGATGAGAACTGTGCTGTGTGTTTCCCTTCAGAAACGGAGTTAAATGCCAGGCGCTGTGTCTTCCTACAAGCGAGACTTCGTTTCAGGTAAACGCAGTCACTTTTCAGCTCAAACGAAGCTATATTGTACACGAAGCTCACACGTTTCTCGCTCTTCACTGAAACGCATTGGATGTTAGAGGGCCTGTGGTTTGTATCAGTTTCAGAAGCAGAGTTGAACTAGATATGGTCCGTGTGTGTAGGAAACACAGTTCTTTTGTTCTGAGCACTCTCACGTTTCCCGCCTTATTAGAGACTCTAGAAAGCAAGAGCGTGCTTCTTGCTCTAAAGCAGAGTGTGTTTCATGGATGAGAACTGTGCTGTGTGTTTCCCTTCAGAAACGGAGTTAAATGCCAGGCGCTGTGTCTTCCTACAAGCGAGACTTCGTTTCAGGTAAACACAGTCACTTTTCAGCTCAAACGAAGCTATATTGTACACGAAGCTCACACGTTTCTCGCTCTTCACTGAAACGCATTGGATGTTAGAGGGCCTGTGGTTTGTATCAGTTTCAGAAGCAGAGTTGAACTAGATATGGTCCGTGTGTGTAGGAAACACAGTTCTTTTGTTCTGAGCACTCTCACGTTTCCCGCCTTATTAGAGACTCTAGAAAGCAAGAGCGTGCTTCTTGCTCTAAAGCAGAGTGTGTTTCATGGATGAGAACTGTGCTGTGTGTTTCCCTACAGAAACGGAGTTAAATGCCAGGCGCTGTGTCTTCCTACAAGCGAGACTTCGTTTCAGGTAAACGCAGTCACTTTTCAGCTCAAACGAAGCTATATTGTACACGAAGCTCACACGTTTCTCGCTCTTCACTGAAACGCATTGGATGTTAGAGGGCCTGTGGTTTGTATCAGTTTCAGAAGCAGAGTTGAACTAGATATGGTCCGTGTGTGTAGGAAACACAGTTCTTTTGTTCTGAGCACTCTCACGTTTCCCGCCTTATTAGAGACTCTAGAAAGCAAGAGCGTGCTTCGTGCTCTAAAGCAGAGTGTGTTTCATGGATGAGAACTGTGCTGTGTGTTTCCCTTCAGAAACGGAGTTAAATGCCAGGCTCAGTGTCTTCCTACAAGCGAGACTTCGTTTCAGGTAAACGCAGTCACTTTTCAGCTCAAACGAAGCTATATTGCACACGAAGCTCACACGTTTCTCGCTCTTCACTGAAACGCATTGGATGTTAGAGGGCCCGTGGTTTGTATCAGTTTCAGAAGCAGAGTTGAACTAGATATGGTCCGTGTGTGTAGGAAACACAGTTCTTTTGTTCTGAGCACTCTCACGTTTCCCGCCTTATTAGAGACTCTAGAAAGCAAGAGCGTGCTTCTTGCTCTAAAGCAGAGTGTGTTTCATGGATGAGAACTGTGCTGTGTGTTTCCCTTCAGAAACGGAGTTAAATGCCAGGTGCTGTGTCTTCCTACAAGCGAGACTTCGTTTCAGGTAAACGCAGTCACTTTTCAGCTCAAACGAAGCTATATTGTACACGAAGCTCACACGTTTCTCGCTCTTCACTGAAACGCATTGGATGTTAGAGGGCCTGTGGTTTGTATCAGTTTCAGAAGCAGAGTTGAACTAGATATGGTCCGTGTGTGTAGGAAACACAGTTCTTTTGTTCTGAGCACTCTCACGTTTCCCGCCTTATTAGAGACTCTAGAAAGCAAGAGCGTGCTTCTTGCTCTAAAGCAGAGTGTGTTTCATGGATGAGAACTGTGCTGTGTGTTTCCCTTCAGAAACGGAGTTAAATGCCAGGCGCTGTGTCTTCCTACAAGCGAGACTTCGTTTCAGGTAAACGCAGTCACTTTTCAGCTCAAACGAAGCTATATTGTACACGAAGCTCACACGTTTCTCGCTCTTCACTGAAACGCATTGGATGTTAGAGGGCCTGTGGTTTGTATCAGTTTCAGAAGCAGAGTTGAACTAGATATGGTCCGTGTGTGTAGGAAACACAGTTCTTTTGTTCTGAGCACTCTCACGTTTCCCGCCTTATTAGAGACTCTAGAAAGCAAGAGCGTGCTTCTTGCTCTAAAGCAGAGTGTGTTTCATGGATGAGAACTGTGCTGTGTGTTTCCCTTCAGAAACGGAGTTAAATGCCAGGCGCTGTGTCTTCCTACAAGCGAGACTTCGTTTCAGGTAAACACAGTCACTTTTCAGCTCAAACGAAGCTATATTGTACACGAAGCTCACACGTTTCTCGCTCTTCACTGAAACGCATTGGATGTTAGAGGGCCTGTGGTTTGTATCAGTTTCAGAAGCAGAGTTGAACTAGATATGGTCCGTGTGTGTAGGAAACACAGTTCTTTTGTTCTGAGCACTCTCACGTTTCCCGCCTTATTAGAGACTCTAGAAAGCAAGAGCGTGCTTCTTGCTCTAAAGCAGAGTGTGTTTCATGGATGAGAACTGTGCTGTGTGTTTCCCTACAGAAACGGAGTTAAATGCCAGGCGCTGTGTCTTCCTACAAGCGAGACTTCGTTTCAGGTAAACGCAGTCACTTTTCAGCTCAAACGAAGCTATATTGTACACGAAGCTCACACGTTTCTCGCTCTTCACTGAAACGCATTGGATGTTAGAGGGCCTGTGGTTTGTATCAGTTTCAGAAGCAGAGTTGAACTAGATATGGTCCGTGTGTGTAGGAAACACAGTTCTTTTGTTCTGAGCACTCTCACGTTTCCCGCCTTATTAGAGACTCTAGAAAGCAAGAGCGTGCTTCTTGCTCTAAAGCAGAGTGTGTTTCATGGATGAGAACTGTGCTGTGTGTTTCCCTTCAGAAACGGAGTTAAATGCCAGGCTCTGTGTCTTCCTACAAGCGAGACTTCGTTTCAGGTAAACGCAGTCACTTTTCAGCTCAAACCAAGCTATATTGTACACGAAGCTCACACGTTTCTCGCTCTTCACTGAAACGCATTGGATGTTAGAGGGCCTGTGGTTTGTATCAGTTTCAGAAGCAGAGTTGAACTAGATATGGTCCGTGTGTGTAGGAAACACAGTTCTTTTGTTCTGAGCACTCTCACGTTTCCCGCCTTATTAGAGACTCTAGAAAGCAAGAGCGTGCTTCTTGCTCTAAAGCAGAGTGTGTTTCATGGATGAGAACTGTGCTGTGTGTTTCCCTTCAGAAACGGAGTTAAATGCCAGGCTCTGTGTCTTCCTACAAGCGAGACTTCGTTTCAGGTAAACGCAGTCACTTTTCAGCTCAAACGAAGCTATATTGTACACGAAGCTCACACGTTTCTCGCTCTTCACTGAAACGCATTGGATGTTAGAGGGCCTGTGGTTTGTATCAGTTTCAGAAGCAGAGTTGAACTAGATATGGTCCGTGTGTGTAGGAAACACAGTTCTTTTGTTCTGAGCACTCTCACGTTTCCCGCCTTATTAGAGACTCTAGAAAGCAAGAGCGTGCTTCTTGCTCTAAAGCAGAGTGTGTTTCATGGATGAGAACTGTGCTGTGTGTTTCCCTTCAGAATCGGAGTTAAATGCCAGGCTCTGTGTCTTCCTACAAGCGAGACTTCGTTTCAGGTAAACGCAGTCACTTTTCAGCTCAAACGAAGCTATATTGTACACGAAGCTCACACGTTTCTCGCTCTTCACTGAAACGCATTGGATGTTAGAGGGCCTGTGGTTTGTATCAGTTTCATAAGCAGAGTTGAACTAGATATGGTCCGTGTGTGTAGGAAACACAGTTCTTTTGTTCTGAGCACTCTCACGTTTCCCGCCTTATTAGAGACTCTAGAAAGCAAGAGCGTGCTTCTTGCTCTAAAGCAGAGTGTGTTTCATGGATGAGAACTGTGCTGTGTGTTTCCCTTCAGAAACGGAGTTAAATGCCAGGCGCTGTGTCTTCCTACAAGCGAGACTTCGTTTCAGGTAAACGCAGTCACTTTTCAGCTCAAACGAAGCTATATTGTACACGAAGCTCACACGTTTCTCGCTCTTCACTGAAATGCATTGGATGTTAGAGGGCCTGTGGTTTGTATCAGTTTCAGAAGCAGAGTTGAACTAGATATGGTCCGTGTGTGTAGGAAACACAGTTCTTTTGTTCTGAGCACTCTCACGTTTCCCGCCTTATTAGAGACTCTAGAAAGCAAGAGCGTGCTTCTTGCTCTAAAGCAGAGTGTGTTTCATGGATGAGAACTGTGCTGTGTGTTTCCCTTCAGAAACGGAGTTAAATGCCAGGCTCTGTGTCTTCCTACAAGCGAGACTTCGTTTCAGGTAAACGCAGTCACTTTTCAGCTCAAACGAAGCTATATTGTACACGAAGCTCACACGTTTCTCGCTCTTCACTGAAACGCATTGGATGTTAGAGGGCCTGTGGTTTGTATCAGTTTCAGAAGCAGAGTTGAACTAGATATGGTCCGTGTGTGTAGGAAACACAGTTCTTTTGTTCTGAGCACTCTCACGTTTCCCGCCTTATTAGAGACTCTAGAAAGCAAGAGCGTGCTTCTTGCTCTAAAGCAGAGTGTGTTTCATGGATGAGAACTGTGCTGTGTGTTTCCCTTCAGAAACGGAGTTAAATGCCAGGCGCTGTGTCTTCCTACAAGCGAGACTTCGTTTCAGGTAAACGCAGTCACTTTTCAGCTCAAACGAAGCTATATTGTACACGAAGCTCACACGTTTCTCGCTCTTCACTGAAACGCATTGGATGTTAGAGGGCCTGTGGTTTGTATCAGTTTCAGAAGCAGAGTTGAACTAGATATGGTCCGTGTGTGTAGGAAACACAGTTCTTTTGTTCTGAGCACTCTCACGTTTCCCGCCTTATTAGAGACTCTAGAAAGCAAGAGCGTGCTTCTTGCTCTAAAGCAGAGTGTGTTTCATGGATGAGAACTGTGCTGTGTGTTTCCCTTCAGAAACGGAGTTAAATGCCAGGCGCTGTGTCTTCCTACAAGCGAGACTTCGTTTCAGGTAAACACAGTCACTTTTCAGCTCAAACGAAGCTATATTGTACACGAAGCTCACACGTTTCTCGCTCTTCACTGAAACGCATTGGATGTTAGAGGGCCTGTGGTTTGTATCAGTTTCAGAAGCAGAGTTGAACTAGATATGGTCCGTGTGTGTAGGAAACACAGTTCTTTTGTTCTGAGCACTCTCACGTTTCCCGCCTTATTAGAGACTCTAGAAAGCAAGAGCGTGCTTCTTGCTCTAAAGCAGAGTGTGTTTCATGGATGAGAACTGTGCTGTGTGTTTCCCTACAGAAACGGAGTTAAATGCCAGGCGCTGTGTCTTCCTACAAGCGAGACTTCGTTTCAGGTAAACGCAGTCACTTTTCAGCTCAAACGAAGCTATATTGTACACGAAGCTCACACGTTTCTCGCTCTTCACTGAAACGCATTGGATGTTAGAGGGCCTGTGGTTTGTATCAGTTTCAGAAGCAGAGTTGAACTAGATATGGTCCGTGTGTGTAGGAAACACAGTTCTTTTGTTCTGAGCACTCTCACGTTTCCCGCCTTATTAGAGACTCTAGAAAGCAAGAGCGTGCTTCTTGCTCTAAAGCAGAGTGTGTTTCATGGATGAGAACTGTGCTGTGTGTTTCCCTTCAGAAACGGAGTTAAATGCCAGGCTCTGTGTCTTCCTACAAGCGAGACTTCGTTTCAGGTAAACGCAGTCACTTTTCAGCTCAAACGAAGCTATATTGTACACGAAGCTCACACGTTTCTCGCTCTTCACTGAAACGCATTGGATGTTAGAGGGCCTGTGGTTTGTATCAGTTTCAGAAGCAGAGTTGAACTAGATATGGTCCGTGTGTGTAGGAAACACAGTTCTTTTGTTCTGAGCACTCTCACGTTTCCCGCCTTATTAGAGACTCTAGAAAGCAAGAGCGTGCTTCTTGCTCTAAAGCAGAGTGTGTTTCATGGATGAGAACTGTGCTGTGTGTTTCCCTTCAGAAACGGAGTTAAATGCCAGGCTCTGTGTCTTCCTACAAGCGAGACTTCGTTTCAGGTAAACGCAGTCACTTTTCAGCTCAAACGAAGCTATATTGTACACGAAGCTCACACGTTTCTCGCTCTTCACTGAAACGCATTGGATGTTAGAGGGCCTGTGGTTTGTATCAGTTTCAGAAGCAGAGTTGAACTAGATATGGTCCGTGTGTGTAGGAAACACAGTTCTTTTGTTCTGAGCACTCTCACGTTTCCCGCCTTATTAGAGACTCTAGAAAGCAAGAGCGTGCTTCTTGCTCTAAAGCAGAGTGTGTTTCATGGATGAGAACTGTGCTGTGTGTTTCCCTTCAGAAACGGAGTTAAATGCCAGGCGCTGTGTCTTCCTACAAGCGAGACTTCGTTTCAGGTAAACGCAGTCACTTTTCAGCTCAAACGAAGCTATATTGTACACGAAGCTCACACGTTTCTCGCTCTTCACTGAAACGCATTGGATGTTAGAGGGCCTGTGGTTTGTATCAGTTTCAGAAGCAGAGTTGAACTAGATATGGTCCGTGTGTGTAGGAAACACAGTTCTTTTGTTCTGAGCACTCTCACGTTTCCCGCCTTATTAGAGACTCTAGAAAGCAAGAGCGTGCTTCTTGCTCTAAAGCAGAGTGTGTTTCATGGATGAGAACTGTGCTGTGTGTTTCCCTTCAGAAACGGAGTTAAATGCCAGGCGCTGTGTCTTCCTACAAGCGAGACTTCGTTTCAGGTAAACGCAGTCACTTTTCAGCTCAAACGAAGCTATATTGTACACGAAGCTCACACGTTTCTCGCTCTTCACTGAAATGCATTGGATGTCAGAGGGCCTGTGGTTTGTATCAGTTTCAGAAGCAGAGTTGAACTAGATATGGTCCGTGTGTGTAGGAAACACAGTTCTTTTGTTCTGAGCACTCTCACGTTTCCCGCCTTATTAGAGACTCTAGAAAGCAAGAGCGTGCTTCTTGCTCTAAAGCAGAGTGTGTTTCATGGATGAGAACTGTGCTGTGTGTTTCCCTTCAGAAACGGAGTTAAATGCCAGGCGCTGTGTCTTCCTACAAGCGAGACTTCGTTTCAGGTAAACGCAGTCACTTTTCAGCTCAAACGAAGCTATATTGTACACGAAGCTCACACGTTTCTCGCTCTTCACTGAAACGCATTGGATGTTAGAGGGCCTGTGGTTTGTATCAGTTTCAGAAGCAGAGTTGAACTAGATATGGTCCGTGTGTGTAGGAAACACAGTTCTTTTGTTCTGAGCACTCTCACGTTTCCCGCCTTATTAGAGACTCTAGAAAGCAAGAGCGTGCTTCTTGCTCTAAAGCAGAGTGTGTTTCATGGATGAGAACTGTGCTGTGTGTTTCCCTTCAGAAACGGAGTTAAATGCCAGGCGCTGTGTCTTCCTACAAGCGAGACTTCGTTTCAGGTAAACGCAGTCACTTTTCAGCTCAAACGAAGCTATATTGTACACGAAGCTCACACGTTTCTCGCTCTTCACTGAAACGCATTGGATGTTAGAGGGCCTGTGGTTTGTATCAGTTTCAGAAGCAGAGTTGAACTAGATATGGTCCGTGTGTGTAGGAAACACAGTTCTTTTGTTCTGAGCACTCTCACGTTTCCCGCCTTATTAGAGACTCTAGAAAGCAAGAGCGTGCTTCTTGCTCTAAAGCAGAGTGTGTTTCATGGATGAGAACTGTGCTGTGTGTTTCCCTTCAGAAACGGAGTTAAATGCCAGGCGCTGTGTCTTCCTACAAGCGAGACTTCGTTTCAGGTAAACGCAGTCACTTTTCAGCTCAAACCAAGCTATATTGTACACGAAGCTCACACGTTTCTCGCTCTTCACTGAAACGCATTGGATGTTAGAGGGCCTGTGGTTTGTATCAGTTTCAGAAGCAGAGTTGAACTAGATATGGTCCGTGTGTGTAGGAAACACAGTTCTTTTGTTCTGAGCACTCTCACGTTTCCCGCCTTATTAGAGACTCTAGAAAGCAAGAGCGTGCTTCTTGCTCTAAAGCAGAGTGTGTTTCATGGATGAGAACTGTGCTGTGTGTTTCCCTTCAGAAACGGAGTTAAATGCCAGGCGCTGTGTCTTCCTACAAGCGAGACTTCGTTTCAGGTAAACGCAGTCACTTTTCAGCTCAAACGAAGCTATATTGTACACGAAGCTCACACGTTTCTCGCTCTTCACTGAAACGCATTGGATGTTAGAGGGCCTGTGGTTTGTATCAGTTTCAGAAGCAGAGTTGAACTAGATATGGTCCGTGTGTGTAGGAAACACAGTTCTTTTGTTCTGAGCACTCTCACGTTTCCCGCCTTATTAGAGACTCTAGAAAGCAAGAGCGTGCTTCTTGCTCTAAAGCAGAGTGTGTTTCATGGATGAGAACTGTGCTGTGTGTTTCCCTTCAGAAACGGAGTTAAATGCCAGGCTCTGTGTCTTCCTACAAGCGAGACTTCGTTTCAGGTAAACGCAGTCACTTTTCAGCTCAAACCAAGCTATATTGTACACGAAGCTCACACGTTTCTCGCTCTTCACTGAAACGCATTGGATGTTAGAGGGCCTGTGGTTTGTATCAGTTTCAGAAGCAGAGTTGAACTAGATATGGTCCGTGTGTGTAGGAAACACAGTTCTTTTGTTCTGAGCACTCTCACGTTTCCCGCCTTATTAGAGACTCTAGAAAGCAAGAGCGTGCTTCTTGCTCTAAAGCAGAATGTGTTTCATGGATGAGAACTGTGCTGTGTGTTTCCCTTCAGAAACGGAGTTAAATGCCAGGCTCTGTGTCTTCCTACAAGCGAGACTTCGTTTCAGGTAAACGCAGTCACTTTTCAGCTCAAACGAAGCTATATTGTACACGAAGCTCACACGTTTCTCGCTCTTCACTGAAACGCATTGGATGTTAGAGGGCCCGTGGTTTGTATCAGTTTCAGAAGCAGAGTTGAACTAGATATGGTCCGTGTGTGTAGGAAACACAGTTCTTTTGTTCTGAGCACTCTCACGTTTCCCGCCTTATTAGAGACTCTAGAAAGCAAGAGCGTGCTTCTTGCTCTAAAGCAGAGTGTGTTTCATGGATGAGAACTGTGCTGTGTGTTTCCCTTCAGAAACGGAGTTAAATGCCAGGCTCTGTGTCTTCCTACAAGCGAGACTTCGTTTCAGGTAAACGCAGTCACTTTTCAGCTCAAACCAAGCTATATTGTACACGAAGCTCACACGTTTCTCGCTCTTCACTGAAACGCATTGGATGTTAGAGGGCCTGTGGTTTGTATCAGTTTCAGAAGCAGAGTTGAACTAGATATGGTCCGTGTGTGTAGGAAACACAGTTCTTTTGTTCTGAGCACTCTCACGTTTCCCGCCTTATTAGAGACTCTAGAAAGCAAGAGCGTGCTTCTTGCTCTAAAGCAGAGTGTGTTTCATGGATGAGAACTGTGCTGTGTGTTTCCCTTCAGAAACGGAGTTAAATGCCAGGCGCTGTGTCTTCCTACAAGCGAGACTTCGTTTCAGGTAAACGCAGTCACTTTTCAGCTCAAACGAAGCTATATTGTACACGAAGCTCACACGTTTCTCGCTCTTCACTGAAACGCATTGGATGTTAGAGGGCCTGTGGTTTGTATCAGTTTCAGAAGCAGAGTTGAACTAGATATGGTCCGTGTGTGTAGGAAACACAGTTCTTTTGTTCTGAGCACTCTCACGTTTCCCGCCTTATTAGAGACTCTAGAAAGCAAGAGCGTGCTTCTTGCTCTAAAGCAGAGTGTGTTTCGTGGATGAGAACTGTGCTGTGTGTTTCCCTTCAGAAACGGAGTTAAATGCCAGGCGCTGTGTCATCCTACAAGCGAGACTTCGTTTCAGGTAAACGCAGTCACTTTTCAGCTCAAACCAAGCTATATTGTACACGAAGCTCACACGTTTCTCGCTCTTCACTGAAACGCATTGGATGTTAGAGGGCCTGTGGTTTGTATCAGTTTCAGAAGCAGAGTTGAACTAGATATGGTCCGTGTGTGTAGGAAACACAGTTCTTTTGTTCTGAGCACTCTCACGTTTCCCGCCTTATTAGAGACTCTAGAAAGCAAGAGCGTGCTTCTTGCTCTAAAGCAGAGTGTGTTTCATGGATGAGAACTGTGCTGTGTGTTTCCCTTCAGAAACGGAGTTAAATGCCAGGCGCTGTGTCTTCCTACAAGCGAGACTTCGTTTCAGGTAAACGCAGTCACTTTTCAGCTCAAACGAAGCTATATTGTACACGAAGCTCACACGTTTCTCGCTCTTCACTGAAACGCATTGGATGTTAGAGGGCCTGTGGTTTGTATCAGTTTCAGAAGCAGAGTTGAACTAGATATGGTCCGTGTGTGTAGGAAACACAGTTCTTTTGTTCTGAGCACTCTCACGTTTCCCGCCTTATTAGAGACTCTAGAAAGCAAGAGCGTGCTTCTTGCTCTAAAGCAGAGTGTGTTTCATGGATGAGAACTGTGCTGTGTGTTTCCCTTCAGAAACGGAGTTAAATGCCAGGCGCTGTGTCTTCCTACAAGCGAGACTTCGTTTCAGGTAAACGCAGTCACTTTTCAGCTCAAACGAAGCTATATTGTACACGAAGCTCACACGTTTCTCGCTCTTCACTGAAACGCATTGGATGTTAGAGGGCCTGTGGTTTGTATCAGTTTCAGAAGCAGAGTTGAACTAGATATGGTCCGTGTGTGTAGGAAACACAGTTCTTTTGTTCTGAGCACTCTCACGTTTCCCGCCTTATTAGAGACTCTAGAAAGCAAGAGCGTGCTTCTTGCTCTAAAGCAGAGTGTGTTTCATGGATGAGAACTGTGCTGTGTGTTTCCCTTCAGAAACGGAGTTAAATGCCAGGCGCTGTGTCTTCCTACAAGCGAGACTTCGTTTCAGGTAAACGCAGTCACTTTTCAGCTCAAACGAAGCTATATTGTACACGAAGCTCACACGTTTCTCGCTCTTCACTGAAACGCATTGGATGTTAGAGGGCCTGTGGTTTGTATCAGTTTCAGAAGCAGAGTTGAACTAGATATGGTCCGTGTGTGTAGGAAACACAGTTCTTTTGTTCTGAGCACTCTCACGTTTCCCGCCTTATTAGAGACTCTAGAAAGCAAGAGCGTGCTTCTTGCTCTAAAGCAGAGTGTGTTTCATGGATGAGAACTGTGCTGTGTGTTTCCCTTCAGAAACGGAGTTAAATGCCAGGCTCTGTGTCTTCCTACAAGCGAGACTTCGTTTCAGGTAAACGCAGTCACTTTTCAGCTCAAACGAAGCTATATTGTACACGAAGCTCACACGTTTCTCGCTCTTCACTGAAACGCATTGGATGTTAGAGGGCCTGTGGTTTGTATCAGTTTCAGAAGCAGAGTTGAACTAGATATGGTCCGTGTGTGTAGGAAACACAGTTCTTTTGTTCTGAGCACTCTCACGTTTCCCGCCTTATTAGAGACTCTAGAAAGCAAGAGCGTGCTTCTTGCTCTAAAGCAGAGTGTGTTTCATGGATGAGAACTGTGCTGTGTGTTTCCCTTCAGAAACGGAGTTAAATGCCAGGCTCTGTGTCTTCCTACAAGCGAGACTTCGTTTCAGGTAAACGCAGTCACTTTTCAGCTCAAACCAAGCTATATTGTACACGAAGCTCACACGTTTCTCGCTCTTCACTGAAACGCATTGGATGTTAGAGGGCCTGTGGTTTGTATCAGTTTCAGAAGCAGAGTTGAACTAGATATGGTCCGTGTGTGTAGGAAACACAGTTCTTTTGTTCTGAGCACTCTCACGTTTCCCGCCTTATTAGAGACTCTAGAAAGCAAGAGCGTGCTTCTTGCTCTAAAGCAGAATGTGTTTCATGGATGAGAACTGTGCTGTGTGTTTCCCTTCAGAAACGGAGTTAAATGCCAGGCTCTGTGTCTTCCTACAAGCGAGACTTCGTTTCAGGTAAACGCAGTCACTTTTCAGCTCAAACGAAGCTATATTGTACACGAAGCTCACACGTTTCTCGCTCTTCACTGAAACGCATTGGATGTTAGAGGGCCCGTGGTTTGTATCAGTTTCAGAAGCAGAGTTGAACTAGATATGGTCCGTGTGTGTAGGAAACACAGTTCTTTTGTTCTGAGCACTCTCACGTTTCCCGCCTTATTAGAGACTCTAGAAAGCAAGAGCGTGCTTCTTGCTCTAAAGCAGAGTGTGTTTCATGGATGAGAACTGTGCTGTGTGTTTCCCTTCAGAAACGGAGTTAAATGCCAGGCTCTGTGTCTTCCTACAAGCGAGACTTCGTTTCAGGTAAACGCAGTCACTTTTCAGCTCAAACCAAGCTATATTGTACACGAAGCTCACACGTTTCTCGCTCTTCACTGAAACGCATTGGATGTTAGAGGGCCTGTGGTTTGTATCAGTTTCAGAAGCAGAGTTGAACTAGATATGGTCCGTGTGTGTAGGAAACACAGTTCTTTTGTTCTGAGCACTCTCACGTTTCCCGCCTTATTAGAGACTCTAGAAAGCAAGAGCGTGCTTCTTGCTCTAAAGCAGAGTGTGTTTCATGGATGAGAACTGTGCTGTGTGTTTCCCTTCAGAAACGGAGTTAAATGCCAGGCGCTGTGTCTTCCTACAAGCGAGACTTCGTTTCAGGTAAACGCAGTCACTTTTCAGCTCAAACGAAGCTATATTGTACACGAAGCTCACACGTTTCTCGCTCTTCACTGAAACGCATTGGATGTTAGAGGGCCTGTGGTTTGTATCAGTTTCAGAAGCAGAGTTGAACTAGATATGGTCCGTGTGTGTAGGAAACACAGTTCTTTTGTTCTGAGCACTCTCACGTTTCCCGCCTTATTAGAGACTCTAGAAAGCAAGAGCGTGCTTCTTGCTCTAAAGCAGAGTGTGTTTCATGGATGAGAACTGTGCTGTGTGTTTCCCTTCAGAAACGGAGTTAAATGCCAGGCGCTGTGTCATCCTACAAGCGAGACTTCGTTTCAGGTAAACGCAGTCACTTTTCAGCTCAAACCAAGCTATATTGTACACGAAGCTCACACGTTTCTCGCTCTTCACTGAAACGCATTGGATGTTAGAGGGCCTGTGGTTTGTATCAGTTTCAGAAGCAGAGTTGAACTAGATATGGTCCGTGTGTGTAGGAAACACAGTTCTTTTGTTCTGAGCACTCTCACGTTTCCCGCCTTATTAGAGACTCTAGAAAGCAAGAGCGTGCTTCTTGCTCTAAAGCAGAGTGTGTTTCATGGATGAGAACTGTGCTGTGTGTTTCCCTTCAGAAACGGAGTTAAATGCCAGGCGCTGTGTCTTCCTACAAGCGAGACTTCGTTTCAGGTAAACGCAGTCACTTTTCAGCTCAAACGAAGCTATATTGTACACGAAGCTCACACGTTTCTCGCTCTTCACTGAAACGCATTGGATGTTAGAGGGCCTGTGGTTTGTATCAGTTTCAGAAGCAGAGTTGAACTAGATATGGTCCGTGTGTGTAGGAAACACAGTTCTTTTGTTCTGAGCACTCTCACGTTTCCCGCCTTATTAGAGACTCTAGAAAGCAAGAGCGTGCTTCTTGCTCTAAAGCAGAGTGTGTTTCATGGATGAGAACTGTGCTGTGTGTTTCCCTTCAGAAACGGAGTTAAATGCCAGGCGCTGTGTCTTCCTACAAGCGAGACTTCGTTTCAGGTAAACGCAGTCACTTTTCAGCTCAAACGAAGCTATATTGTACACGAAGCTCACACGTTTCTCGCTCTTCACTGAAACGCATTGGATGTTAGAGGGCCTGTGGTTTGTATCAGTTTCAGAAGCAGAGTTGAACTAGATATGGTCCGTGTGTGTAGGAAACACAGTTCTTTTGTTCTGAGCACTCTCACGTTTCCCGCCTTATTAGAGACTCTAGAAAGCAAGAGCGTGCTTCTTGCTCTAAAGCAGAGTGTGTTTCATGGATGAGAACTGTGCTGTGTGTTTCCCTTCAGAAACGGAGTTAAATGCCAGGCGCTGTGTCTTCCTACAAGCGAGACTTCGTTTCAGGTAAACGCAGTCACTTTTCAGCTCAAACGAAGCTATATTGTACACGAAGCTCACACGTTTCTCGCTCTTCACTGAAACGCATTGGATGTTAGAGGGCCTGTGGTTTGTATCAGTTTCAGAAGCAGAGTTGAACTAGATATGGTCCGTGTGTGTAGGAAACACAGTTCTTTTGTTCTGAGCACTCTCACGTTTCCCGCCTTATTAGAGACTCTAGAAAGCAAGAGCGTGCTTCTTGCTCTAAAGCAGAGTGTGTTTCATGGATGAGAACTGTGCTGTGTGTTTCCCTTCAGAAACGGAGTTAAATGCCAGGCGCTGTGTCTTCCTACAAGCGAGACTTCGTTTCAGGTAAACGCAGTCACTTTTCAGCTCAAACGAAGCTATATTGTACACGAAGCTCACACGTTTCTCGCTCTTCACTGAAACGCATTGGATGTTAGAGGGCCTGTGGTTTGTATCAGTTTCAGAAGCAGAGTTGAACTAGATATGGTCCGTGTGTGTAGGAAACACAGTTCTTTTGTTCTGAGCACTCTCACGTTTCCCGCCTTATTAGAGACTCTAAAAAGCAAGAGCATGCTTCTTGCTCTAAAGCAGAGTGTGTTTCATGGATGAGAACTGTGCTGTGTGTTTCCCTTCAGAAACGGAGTTAAATGCCAGGCTCTGTGTCTTCCTACAAGCGAGACTTCGTTTCAGGTAAACGCAGTCACTTTTCAGCTCAAACGAAGCTATATTGCACACGAAGCTCACACGTTTCTCGCTCTTCACTGAAACGCATTGGATGTTAGAGGGCCCGTGGTTTGTATCAGTTTCAGAAGCAGAGTTGAACTAGATATGGTCCGTGTGTGTAGGAAACACAGTTCTTTTGTTCTGAGCACTCTCACGTTTCCCGCCTTATTAGAGACTCTAGAAAGCAAGAGCGTGCTTCTTGCTCTAAAGCAGAGTGTGTTTCATGGATGAGAACTGTGCTGTGTGTTTCCCTTCAGAAACGGAGTTAAATGCCAGGTGCTGTGTCTTCCTACAAGCGAGACTTCGTTTCAGGTAAACGCAGTCACTTTTCAGCTCAAACGAAGCTATATTGTACACGAAGCTCACACGTTTCTCGCTCTTCACTGAAACGCATTGGATGTTAGAGGGCCTGTGGTTTGTATCAGTTTCAGAAGCAGAGTTGAACTAGATATGGTCCGTGTGTGTAGGAAACACAGTTCTTTTGTTCTGAGCACTCTCACGTTTCCCGCCTTATTAGAGACTCTAGAAAGCAAGAGCGTGCTTCTTGCTCTAAAGCAGAGTGTGTTTCATGGATGAGAACTGTGCTGTGTGTTTCCCTTCAGAAACGGAGTTAAATGCCAGGCGCTGTGTCTTCCTACAAGCGAGACTTCGTTTCAGGTAAACGCAGTCACTTTTCAGCTCAAACGAAGCTATATTGTACACGAAGCTCACACGTTTCTCGCTCTTCACTGAAACGCATTGGATGTTAGAGGGCCTGTGGTTTGTATCAGTTTCAGAAGCAGAGTTGAACTAGATATGGTCCGTGTGTGTAGGAAACACAGTTCTTTTGTTCTGAGCACTCTCACGTTTCCCGCCTTATTAGAGACTCTAGAAAGCAAGAGCGTGCTTCTTGCTCTAAAGCAGAGTGTGTTTCATGGATGAGAACTGTGCTGTGTGTTTCCCTTCAGAAACGGAGTTAAATGCCAGGCGCTGTGTCTTCCTACAAGCGAGACTTCGTTTCAGGTAAACACAGTCACTTTTCAGCTCAAACGAAGCTATATTGTACACGAAGCTCACACGTTTCTCGCTCTTCACTGAAACGCATTGGATGTTAGAGGGCCTGTGGTTTGTATCAGTTTCAGAAGCAGAGTTGAACTAGATATGGTCCGTGTGTGTAGGAAACACAGTTCTTTTGTTCTGAGCACTCTCACGTTTCCCGCCTTATTAGAGACTCTAGAAAGCAAGAGCGTGCTTCTTGCTCTAAAGCAGAGTGTGTTTCATGGATGAGAACTGTGCTGTGTGTTTCCCTACAGAAACGGAGTTAAATGCCAGGCGCTGTGTCTTCCTACAAGCGAGACTTCGTTTCAGGTAAACGCAGTCACTTTTCAGCTCAAACGAAGCTATATTGTACACGAAGCTCACACGTTTCTCGCTCTTCACTGAAACGCATTGGATGTTAGAGGGCCTGTGGTTTGTATCAGTTTCAGAAGCAGAGTTGAACTAGATATGGTCCGTGTGTGTAGGAAACACAGTTCTTTTGTTCTGAGCACTCTCACGTTTCCCGCCTTATTAGAGACTCTAGAAAGCAAGAGCGTGCTTCTTGCTCTAAAGCAGAGTGTGTTTCATGGATGAGAACTGTGCTGTGTGTTTCCCTTCAGAAACGGAGTTAAATGCCAGGCTCAGTGTCTTCCTACAAGCGAGACTTCGTTTCAGGTAAACGCAGTCACTTTTCAGCTCAAACGAAGCTATATTGCACACGAAGCTCACACGTTTCTCGCTCTTCACTGAAACGCATTGGATGTTAGAGGGCCCGTGGTTTGTATCAGTTTCAGAAGCAGAGTTGAACTAGATATGGTCCGTGTGTGTAGGAAACACAGTTCTTTTGTTCTGAGCACTCTCACGTTTCCCGCCTTATTAGAGACTCTAGAAAGCAAGAGCGTGCTTCTTGCTCTAAAGCAGAGTGTGTTTCATGGATGAGAACTGTGCTGTGTGTTTCCCTTCAGAAACGGAGTTAAATGCCAGGTGCTGTGTCTTCCTACAAGCGAGACTTCGTTTCAGGTAAACGCAGTCACTTTTCAGCTCAAACGAAGCTATATTGTACACGAAGCTCACACGTTTCTCGCTCTTCACTGAAACGCATTGGATGTTAGAGGGCCTGTGGTTTGTATCAGTTTCAGAAGCAGAGTTGAACTAGATATGGTCCGTGTGTGTAGGAAACACAGTTCTTTTGTTCTGAGCACTCTCACGTTTCCCGCCTTATTAGAGACTCTAGAAAGCAAGAGCGTGCTTCTTGCTCTAAAGCAGAGTGTGTTTCATGGATGAGAACTGTGCTGTGTGTTTCCCTTCAGAAACGGAGTTAAATGCCAGGCGCTGTGTCTTCCTACAAGCGAGACTTCGTTTCAGGTAAACGCAGTCACTTTTCAGCTCAAACGAAGCTATATTGTACACGAAGCTCACACGTTTCTCGCTCTTCACTGAAACGCATTGGATGTTAGAGGGCCTGTGGTTTGTATCAGTTTCAGAAGCAGAGTTGAACTAGATATGGTCCGTGTGTGTAGGAAACACAGTTCTTTTGTTCTGAGCACTCTCACGTTTCCCGCCTTATTAGAGACTCTAGAAAGCAAGAGCGTGCTTCTTGCTCTAAAGCAGAGTGTGTTTCATGGATGAGAACTGTGCTGTGTGTTTCCCTTCAGAAACGGAGTTAAATGCCAGGCGCTGTGTCTTCCTACAAGCGAGACTTCGTTTCAGGTAAACACAGTCACTTTTCAGCTCAAACGAAGCTATATTGTACACGAAGCTCACACGTTTCTCGCTCTTCACTGAAACGCATTGGATGTTAGAGGGCCTGTGGTTTGTATCAGTTTCAGAAGCAGAGTTGAACTAGATATGGTCCGTGTGTGTAGGAAACACAGTTCTTTTGTTCTGAGCACTCTCACGTTTCCCGCCTTATTAGAGACTCTAGAAAGCAAGAGCGTGCTTCTTGCTCTAAAGCAGAGTGTGTTTCATGGATGAGAACTGTGCTGTGTGTTTCCCTACAGAAACGGAGTTAAATGCCAGGCGCTGTGTCTTCCTACAAGCGAGACTTCGTTTCAGGTAAACGCAGTCACTTTTCAGCTCAAACGAAGCTATATTGTACACGAAGCTCACACGTTTCTCGCTCTTCACTGAAACGCATTGGATGTTAGAGGGCCTGTGGTTTGTATCAGTTTCAGAAGCAGAGTTGAACTAGATATGGTCCGTGTGTGTAGGAAACACAGTTCTTTTGTTCTGAGCACTCTCACGTTTCCCGCCTTATTAGAGACTCTAGAAAGCAAGAGCGTGCTTCTTGCTCTAAAGCAGAGTGTGTTTCATGGATGAGAACTGTGCTGTGTGTTTCCCTTCAGAAACGGAGTTAAATGCCAGGCTCTGTGTCTTCCTACAAGCGAGACTTCGTTTCAGGTAAACGCAGTCACTTTTCAGCTCAAACCAAGCTATATTGTACACGAAGCTCACACGTTTCTCGCTCTTCACTGAAACGCATTGGATGTTAGAGGGCCTGTGGTTTGTATCAGTTTCAGAAGCAGAGTTGAACTAGATATGGTCCGTGTGTGTAGGAAACACAGTTCTTTTGTTCTGAGCACTCTCACGTTTCCCGCCTTATTAGAGACTCTAGAAAGCAAGAGCGTGCTTCTTGCTCTAAAGCAGAGTGTGTTTCATGGATGAGAACTGTGCTGTGTGTTTCCCTTCAGAAACGGAGTTAAATGCCAGGCTCTGTGTCTTCCTACAAGCGAGACTTCGTTTCAGGTAAACGCAGTCACTTTTCAGCTCAAACGAAGCTATATTGTACACGAAGCTCACACGTTTCTCGCTCTTCACTGAAACGCATTGGATGTTAGAGGGCCTGTGGTTTGTATCAGTTTCAGAAGCAGAGTTGAACTAGATATGGTCCGTGTGTGTAGGAAACACAGTTCTTTTGTTCTGAGCACTCTCACGTTTCCCGCCTTATTAGAGACTCTAGAAAGCAAGAGCGTGCTTCTTGCTCTAAAGCAGAGTGTGTTTCATGGATGAGAACTGTGCTGTGTGTTTCCCTTCAGAATCGGAGTTAAATGCCAGGCTCTGTGTCTTCCTACAAGCGAGACTTCGTTTCAGGTAAACGCAGTCACTTTTCAGCTCAAACGAAGCTATATTGTACACGAAGCTCACACGTTTCTCGCTCTTCACTGAAACGCATTGGATGTTAGAGGGCCTGTGGTTTGTATCAGTTTCATAAGCAGAGTTGAACTAGATATGGTCCGTGTGTGTAGGAAACACAGTTCTTTTGTTCTGAGCACTCTCACGTTTCCCGCCTTATTAGAGACTCTAGAAAGCAAGAGCGTGCTTCTTGCTCTAAAGCAGAGTGTGTTTCATGGATGAGAACTGTGCTGTGTGTTTCCCTTCAGAAACGGAGTTAAATGCCAGGCGCTGTGTCTTCCTACAAGCGAGACTTCGTTTCAGGTAAACGCAGTCACTTTTCAGCTCAAACGAAGCTATATTGTACACGAAGCTCACACGTTTCTCGCTCTTCACTGAAATGCATTGGATGTTAGAGGGCCTGTGGTTTGTATCAGTTTCAGAAGCAGAGTTGAACTAGATATGGTCCGTGTGTGTAGGAAACACAGTTCTTTTGTTCTGAGCACTCTCACGTTTCCCGCCTTATTAGAGACTCTAGAAAGCAAGAGCGTGCTTCTTGCTCTAAAGCAGAGTGTGTTTCATGGATGAGAACTGTGCTGTGTGTTTCCCTACAGAAACGGAGTTAAATGCCAGGCGCTGTGTCTTCCTACAAGCGAGACTTCGTTTCAGGTAAACGCAGTCACTTTTCAGCTCAAACGAAGCTATATTGTACACGAAGCTCACACGTTTCTCGCTCTTCACTGAAACGCATTGGATGTTAGAGGGCCTGTGGTTTGTATCAGTTTCAGAAGCAGAGTTGAACTAGATATGGTCCGTGTGTGTAGGAAACACAGTTCTTTTGTTCTGAGCACTCTCACGTTTCCCGCCTTATTAGAGACTCTAGAAAGCAAGAGCGTGCTTCTTGCTCTAAAGCAGAGTGTGTTTCATGGATGAGAACTGTGCTGTGTGTTTCCCTTCAGAAACGGAGTTAAATGCCAGGCGCTGTGTCTTCCTACAAGCGAGACTTCGTTTCAGGTAAACGCAGTCACTTTTCAGCTCAAACCAAGCTATATTGTACACGAAGCTCACACGTTTCTCGCTCTTCACTGAAACGCATTGGATGTTAGAGGGCCTGTGGTTTGTATCAGTTTCAGAAGCAGAGTTGAACTAGATATGGTCCGTGTGTGTAGGAAACACAGTTCTTTTGTTCTGAGCACTCTCACGTTTCCCGCCTTATTAGAGACTCTAGAAAGCAAGAGCGTGCTTCTTGCTCTAAAGCAGAGTGTGTTTCATGGATGAGAACTGTGCTGTGTGTTTCCCTTCAGAAACGGAGTTAAATGCCAGGCTCTGTGTCTTCCTACAAGCGAGACTTCGTTTCAGGTAAACGCAGTCACTTTTCAGCTCAAACGAAGCTATATTGTACACGAAGCTCACACGTTTCTCGCTCTTCACTGAAACGCATTGGATGTTAGAGGGCCTGTGGTTTGTATCAGTTTCAGAAGCAGAGTTGAACTAGATATGGTCCGTGTGTGTAGGAAACACAGTTCTTTTGTTCTGAGCACTCTCACGTTTCCCGCCTTATTAGAGACTCTAGAAAGCAAGAGCGTGCTTCTTGCTCTAAAGCAGAGTGTGTTTCATGGATGAGAACTGTGCTGTGTGTTTCCCTTCAGAATCGGAGTTAAATGCCAGGCTCTGTGTCTTCCTACAAGCGAGACTTCGTTTCAGGTAAACGCAGTCACTTTTCAGCTCAAACGAAGCTATATTGTACACGAAGCTCACACGTTTCTCGCTCTTCACTGAAACGCATTGGATGTTAGAGGGCCTGTGGTTTGTATCAGTTTCATAAGCAGAGTTGAACTAGATATGGTCCGTGTGTGTAGGAAACACAGTTCTTTTGTTCTGAGCACTCTCACGTTTCCCGCCTTATTAGAGACTCTAGAAAGCAAGAGCGTGCTTCTTGCTCTAAAGCAGAGTGTGTTTCATGGATGAGAACTGTGCTGTGTGTTTCCCTTCAGAAACGGAGTTAAATGCCAGGCGCTGTGTCTTCCTACAAGCGAGACTTCGTTTCAGGTAAACGCAGTCACTTTTCAGCTCAAACGAAGCTATATTGTACACGAAGCTCACACGTTTCTCGCTCTTCACTGAAATGCATTGGATGTTAGAGGGCCTGTGGTTTGTATCAGTTTCAGAAGCAGAGTTGAACTAGATATGGTCCGTGTGTGTAGGAAACACAGTTCTTTTGTTCTGAGCACTCTCACGTTTCCCGCCTTATTAGAGACTCTAGAAAGCAAGAGCGTGCTTCTTGCTCTAAAGCAGAGTGTGTTTCATGGATGAGAACTGTGCTGTGTGTTTCCCTTCAGAAACGGAGTTAAATGCCAGGCTCTGTGTCTTCCTACAAGCGAGACTTCGTTTCAGGTAAACGCAGTCACTTTTCAGCTCAAACGAAGCTATATTGTACACGAAGCTCACACGTTTCTCGCTCTTCACTGAAACGCATTGGATGTTAGAGGGCCTGTGGTTTGTATCAGTTTCAGAAGCAGAGTTGAACTAGATATGGTCCGTGTGTGTAGGAAACACAGTTCTTTTGTTCTGAGCACTCTCACGTTTCCCGCCTTATTAGAGACTCTAGAAAGCAAGAGCGTGCTTCTTGCTCTAAAGCAGAGTGTGTTTCATGGATGAGAACTGTGCTGTGTGTTTCCCTTCAGAAACGGAGTTAAATGCCAGGCGCTGTGTCTTCCTACAAGCGAGACTTCGTTTCAGGTAAACGCAGTCACTTTTCAGCTCAAACGAAGCTATATTGTACACGAAGCTCACACGTTTCTCGCTCTTCACTGAAACGCATTGGATGTTAGAGGGCCTGTGGTTTGTATCAGTTTCAGAAGCAGAGTTGAACTAGATATGGTCCGTGTGTGTAGGAAACACAGTTCTTTTGTTCTGAGCACTCTCACGTTTCCCGCCTTATTAGAGACTCTAGAAAGCAAGAGCGTGCTTCTTGCTCTAAAGCAGAGTGTGTTTCATGGATGAGAACTGTGCTGTGTGTTTCCCTTCAGAAACGGAGTTAAATGCCAGGCGCTGTGTCTTCCTACAAGCGAGACTTCGTTTCAGGTAAACACAGTCACTTTTCAGCTCAAACGAAGCTATATTGTACACGAAGCTCACACGTTTCTCGCTCTTCACTGAAACGCATTGGATGTTAGAGGGCCTGTGGTTTGTATCAGTTTCAGAAGCAGAGTTGAACTAGATATGGTCCGTGTGTGTAGGAAACACAGTTCTTTTGTTCTGAGCACTCTCACGTTTCCCGCCTTATTAGAGACTCTAGAAAGCAAGAGCGTGCTTCTTGCTCTAAAGCAGAGTGTGTTTCATGGATGAGAACTGTGCTGTGTGTTTCCCTACAGAAACGGAGTTAAATGCCAGGCGCTGTGTCTTCCTACAAGCGAGACTTCGTTTCAGGTAAACGCAGTCACTTTTCAGCTCAAACGAAGCTATATTGTACACGAAGCTCACACGTTTCTCGCTCTTCACTGAAACGCATTGGATGTTAGAGGGCCTGTGGTTTGTATCAGTTTCAGAAGCAGAGTTGAACTAGATATGGTCCGTGTGTGTAGGAAACACAGTTCTTTTGTTCTGAGCACTCTCACGTTTCCCGCCTTATTAGAGACTCTAGAAAGCAAGAGCGTGCTTCTTGCTCTAAAGCAGAGTGTGTTTCATGGATGAGAACTGTGCTGTGTGTTTCCCTTCAGAAACGGAGTTAAATGCCAGGCTCTGTGTCTTCCTACAAGCGAGACTTCGTTTCAGGTAAACGCAGTCACTTTTCAGCTCAAACGAAGCTATATTGTACACGAAGCTCACACGTTTCTCGCTCTTCACTGAAACGCATTGGATGTTAGAAGGCATGTGGTTTGTATCAGTTTCAGAAGCAGAGTTGAACTAGATATGGTCCGTGTGTGTAGGAAACACAGTTCTTTTGTTCTGAGCACTCTCACGTTTCCCGCCTTATTAGAGACTCTAGAAAGCAAGAGCGTGCTTCTTGCTCTAAAGCAGAGTGTGTTTCATGGATGAGAACTGTGCTGTGTGTTTCCCTTCAGAAACGGAGTTAAATGCCAGGCTCTGTGTCTTCCTACAAGCGAGACTTCGTTTCAGGTAAACGCAGTCACTTTTCAGCTCAAACGAAGCTATATTGTACACGAAGCTCACACGTTTCTCGCTCTTCACTGAAACGCATTGGATGTTAGAGGGCCTGTGGTTTGTATCAGTTTCAGAAGCAGAGTTGAACTAGATATGGTCCGTGTGTGTAGGAAACACAGTTCTTTTGTTCTGAGCACTCTCACGTTTCCCGCCTTATTAGAGACTCTAGAAAGCAAGAGCGTGCTTCTTGCTCTAAAGCAGAGTGTGTTTCATGGATGAGAACTGTGCTGTGTGTTTCCCTTCAGAAACGGAGTTAAATGCCAGGCGCTGTGTCTTCCTACAAGCGAGACTTCGTTTCAGGTAAACGCAGTCACTTTTCAGCTCAAACGAAGCTATATTGTACACGAAGCTCACACGTTTCTCGCTCTTCACTGAAACGCATTGGATGTTAGAGGGCCTGTGGTTTGTATCAGTTTCAGAAGCAGAGTTGAACTAGATATGGTCCGTGTGTGTAGGAAACACAGTTCTTTTGTTCTGAGCACTCTCACGTTTCCCGCCTTATTAGAGACTCTAGAAAGCAAGAGCGTGCTTCTTGCTCTAAAGCAGAGTGTGTTTCATGGATGAGAACTGTGCTGTGTGTTTCCCTTCAGAAACGGAGTTAAATGCCAGGCGCTGTGTCTTCCTACAAGCGAGACTTCGTTTCAGGTAAACGCAGTCACTTTTCAGCTCAAACGAAGCTATATTGTACACGAAGCTCACACGTTTCTCGCTCTTCACTGAAATGCATTGGATGTCAGAGGGCCTGTGGTTTGTATCAGTTTCAGAAGCAGAGTTGAACTAGATATGGTCCGTGTGTGTAGGAAACACAGTTCTTTTGTTCTGAGCACTCTCACGTTTCCCGCCTTATTAGAGACTCTAGAAAGCAAGAGCGTGCTTCTTGCTCTAAAGCAGAGTGTGTTTCATGGATGAGAACTGTGCTGTGTGTTTCCCTTCAGAAACGGAGTTAAATGCCAGGCGCTGTGTCTTCCTACAAGCGAGACTTCGTTTCAGGTAAACGCAGTCACTTTTCAGCTCAAACGAAGCTATATTGTACACGAAGCTCACACGTTTCTCGCTCTTCACTGAAACGCATTGGATGTTAGAGGGCCTGTGGTTTGTATCAGTTTCAGAAGCAGAGTTGAACTAGATATGGTCCGTGTGTGTAGGAAACACAGTTCTTTTGTTCTGAGCACTCTCACGTTTCCCGCCTTATTAGAGACTCTAGAAAGCAAGAGCGTGCTTCTTGCTCTAAAGCAGAGTGTGTTTCATGGATGAGAACTGTGCTGTGTGTTTCCCTTCAGAAACGGAGTTAAATGCCAGGCGCTGTGTCTTCCTACAAGCGAGACTTCGTTTCAGGTAAACGCAGTCACTTTTCAGCTCAAACGAAGCTATATTGTACACGAAGCTCACACGTTTCTCGCTCTTCACTGAAACGCATTGGATGTTAGAGGGCCTGTGGTTTGTATCAGTTTCAGAAGCAGAGTTGAACTAGATATGGTCCGTGTGTGTAGGAAACACAGTTCTTTTGTTCTGAGCACTCTCACGTTTCCCGCCTTATTAGAGACTCTAGAAAGCAAGAGCGTGCTTCTTGCTCTAAAGCAGAGTGTGTTTCATGGATGAGAACTGTGCTGTGTGTTTCCCTTCAGAAACGGAGTTAAATGCCAGGCGCTGTGTCTTCCTACAAGCGAGACTTCGTTTCAGGTAAACGCAGTCACTTTTCAGCTCAAACCAAGCTATATTGTACACGAAGCTCACACGTTTCTCGCTCTTCACTGAAACGCATTGGATGTTAGAGGGCCTGTGGTTTGTATCAGTTTCAGAAGCAGAGTTGAACTAGATATGGTCCGTGTGTGTAGGAAACACAGTTCTTTTGTTCTGAGCACTCTCACGTTTCCCGCCTTATTAGAGACTCTAGAAAGCAAGAGCGTGCTTCTTGCTCTAAAGCAGAGTGTGTTTCATGGATGAGAACTGTGCTGTGTGTTTCCCTTCAGAAACGGAGTTAAATGCCAGGCGCTGTGTCTTCCTACAAGCGAGACTTCGTTTCAGGTAAACGCAGTCACTTTTCAGCTCAAACGAAGCTATATTGTACACGAAGCTCACACGTTTCTCGCTCTTCACTGAAACGCATTGGATGTTAGAGGGCCTGTGGTTTGTATCAGTTTCAGAAGCAGAGTTGAACTAGATATGGTCCGTGTGTGTAGGAAACACAGTTCTTTTGTTCTGAGCACTCTCACGTTTCCCGCCTTATTAGAGACTCTAGAAAGCAAGAGCGTGCTTCTTGCTCTAAAGCAGAGTGTGTTTCATGGATGAGAACTGTGCTGTGTGTTTCCCTTCAGAAACGGAGTTAAATGCCAGGCTCTGTGTCTTCCTACAAGCGAGACTTCGTTTCAGGTAAACGCAGTCACTTTTCAGCTCAAACCAAGCTATATTGTACACGAAGCTCACACGTTTCTCGCTCTTCACTGAAACGCATTGGATGTTAGAGGGCCTGTGGTTTGTATCAGTTTCAGAAGCAGAGTTGAACTAGATATGGTCCGTGTGTGTAGGAAACACAGTTCTTTTGTTCTGAGCACTCTCACGTTTCCCGCCTTATTAGAGACTCTAGAAAGCAAGAGCGTGCTTCTTGCTCTAAAGCAGAGTGTGTTTCATGGATGAGAACTGTGCTGTGTGTTTCCCTTCAGAAACGGAGTTAAATGCCAGGCTCTGTGTCTTCCTACAAGCGAGACTTCGTTTCAGGTAAACACAGTCACTTTTCAGCTCAAACGAAGCTATATTGTACACGAAGCTCACACGTTTCTCGCTCTTCACTGAAACGCATTGGATGTTAGAGGGCCTGTGGTTTGTATCAGTTTCAGAAGCAGAGTTGAACTAGATATGGTCCGTGTGTGTAGGAAACACAGTTCTTTTGTTCTGAGCACTCTCACGTTTCCCGCCTTATTAGAGACTCTAGAAAGCAAGAGCGTGCTTCTTGCTCTAAAGCAGAGTGTGTTTCATGGATGAGAACTGTGCTGTGTGTTTCCCTTCAGAAACGGAGTTAAATGCCAGGCGCTGTGTCTTCCTACAAGCGAGACTTCGTTTCAGGTAAACGCAGTCACTTTTCAGCTCAAACGAAGCTATATTGTACACGAAGCTCACACGTTTCTCGCTCTTCACTGAAACGCATTGGATGTTAGAGGGCCTGTGGTTTGTATCAGTTTCAGAAGCAGAGTTGAACTAGATATGGTCCGTGTGTGTAGGAAACACAGTTCTTTTGTTCTGAGCACTCTCACGTTTCCCGCCTTATTAGAGACTCTAGAAAGCAAGAGCGTGCTTCTTGCTCTAAAGCAGAGTGTGTTTCATGGATGAGAACTGTGCTGTGTGTTTCCCTTCAGAAACGGAGTTAAATGCCAGGCGCTGTGTCTTCCTACAAGCGAGACTTCGTTTCAGGTAAACGCAGTCACTTTTCAGCTCAAACGAAGCTATATTGTACACGAAGCTCACACGTTTCTCGCTCTTCACTGAAATGCATTGGATGTTAGAGGGCCTGTGGTTTGTATCAGTTTCAGAAGCAGAGTTGAACTAGATATGGTCCGTGTGTGTAGGAAACACAGTTCTTTTGTTCTGAGCACTCTCACGTTTCCCGCCTTATTAGAGACTCTAGAAAGCAAGAGCGTGCTTCTTGCTCTAAAGCAGAGTGTGTTTCATGGATGAGAACTGTGCTGTGTGTTTCCCTTCAGAAACGGAGTTAAATGCCAGGCGCTGTGTCTTCCTACAAGCGAGACTTCGTTTCAGGTAAACGCAGTCACTTTTCAGCTCAAACGAAGCTATATTGTACACGAAGCTCACACGTTTCTCGCTCTTCACTGAAACGCATTGGATGTTAGAGGGCCTGTGGTTTGTATCAGTTTCAGAAGCAGAGTTGAACTAGATATGGTCCGTGTGTGTAGGAAACACAGTTCTTTTGTTCTGAGCACTCTCACGTTTCCCGCCTTATTAGAGACTCTAGAAAGCAAGAGCGTGCTTCTTGCTCTAAAGCAGAGTGTGTTTCATGGATGAGAACTGTGCTGTGTGTTTCCCTTCAGAAACGGAGTTAAATGCCAGGCGCTGTGTCTTCCTACAAGCGAGACTTCGTTTCAGGTAAACGCAGTCACTTTTCAGCTCAAACGAAGCTATATTGTACACGAAGCTCACACGTTTCTCGCTCTTCACTGAAACGCATTGGATGTTAGAGGGCCTGTGGTTTGTATCAGTTTCAGAAGCAGAGTTGAACTAGATATGGTCCGTGTGTGTAGGAAACACAGTTCTTTTGTTCTGAGCACTCTCACGTTTCCCGCCTTATTAGAGACTCTAGAAAGCAAGAGCGTGCTTCTTGCTCTAAAGCAGAGTGTGTTTCATGGATGAGAACTGTGCTGTGTGTTTCCCTTCAGAAACGGAGTTAAATGCCAGGCGCTGTGTCTTCCTACAAGCGAGACTTCGTTTCAGGTAAACGCAGTCACTTTTCAGCTCAAACGAAGCTATATTGTACACGAAGCTCACACGTTTCTCGCTCTTCACTGAAACGCATTGGATGTTAGAGGGCCTGTGGTTTGTATCAGTTTCAGAAGCAGAGTTGAACTAGATATGGTCCGTGTGTGTAGGAAACACAGTTCTTTTGTTCTGAGCACTCTCACGTTTCCCGCCTTATTAGAGACTCTAGAAAGCAAGAGCGTGCTTCTTGCTCTAAAGCAGAGTGTGTTTCATGGATGAGAACTGTGCTGTGTGTTTCCCTACAGAAACGGAGTTAAATGCCTGGCGCTGTGTCTTCCTACAAGCGAGACTTCGTTTCAGGTAAACGCAGTCACTTTTCAGCTCAAACGAAGCTATATTGTACACGAAGCTCACACGTTTCTCGCTCTTCACTGAAACGCATTGGATGTTAGAGGGACTGTGGTTTGTATCAGTTTCAGAAGCAGAGTTGAACTAGATATGGTCCGTGTGTGTAGGAAACACAGTTCTTTTGTTCTGAGCACTCTCACGTTTCCCGCCTTATTAGAGACTCTAGAAAGCAAGAGCGTGCTTCTTGCTCTAAAGCAGAGTGTGTTTCATGGATGAGAACTGTGCTGTGTGTTTCCCTTCAGAAACGGAGTTAAATGCCAGGCTCTGTGTCTTCCTACAAGCGAGACTTCGTTTCAGGTAAACGCAGTCACTTTTCAGCTCAAACCAAGCTATATTGTACACGAAGCTCACACGTTTCTCGCTCTTCACTGAAACGCATTGGATGTTAGAGGGCCTGTGGTTTGTATCAGTTTCAGAAGCAGAGTTGAACTAGATATGGTCCGTGTGTGTAGGAAACACAGTTCTTTTGTTCTGAGCACTCTCACGTTTCCCGCCTTATTAGAGACTCTAGAAAGCAAGAGCGTGCTTCTTGCTCTAAAGCAGAGTGTGTTTCATGGATGAGAACTGTGCTGTGTGTTTCCCTTCAGAAAGGGAGTTAAATGCCAGGCTCTGTGTCTTCCTACAAGCGAGACTTCGTTTCAGGTAAACACAGTCACTTTTCAGCTCAAACGAAGCTATATTGTACACGAAGCTCACACGTTTCTCGCTCTTCACTGAAACGCATTGGATGTTAGAGGGCCTGTGGTTTGTATCAGTTTCAGAAGCAGAGTTGAACTAGATATGGTCCGTGTGTGTAGGAAACACAGTTCTTTTGTTCTGAGCACTCTCACGTTTCCCGCCTTATTAGAGACTCTAGAAAGCAAGAGCGTGCTTCTTGCTCTAAAGCAGAGTGTGTTTCATGGATGAGAACTGTGCTGTGTGTTTCCCTTCAGAAACGGAGTTAAATGCCAGGCGCTGTGTCTTCCTACAAGCGAGACTTCGTTTCAGGTAAACGCAGTCACTTTTCAGCTCAAACGAAGCTATATTGTACACGAAGCTCACACGTTTCTCGCTCTTCACTGAAATGCATTGGATGTTAGAGGGCCTGTGGTTTGTATCAGTTTCAGAAGCAGAGTTGAACTAGATATGGTCCGTGTGTGTAGGAAACACAGTTCTTTTGTTCTGAGCACTCTCACGTTTCCCGCCTTATTAGAGACTCTAGAAAGCAAGAGCGTGCTTCTTGCTCTAAAGCAGAGTGTGTTTCATGGATGAGAACTGTGCTGTGTGTTTCCCTTCAGAAACGGAGTTAAATGCCAGGCGCTGTGTCTTCCTACAAGCGAGACTTCGTTTCAGGTAAACGCAGTCACTTTTCAGCTCAAACGAAGCTATATTGTACACGAAGCTCACACGTTTCTCGCTCTTCACTGAAACGCATTGGATGTTAGAGGGCCTGTGGTTTGTATCAGTTTCAGAAGCAGAGTTGAACTAGATATGGTCCGTGTGTGTAGGAAACACAGTTCTTTTGTTCTGAGCACTCTCACGTTTCCCGCCTTATTAGAGACTCTAGAAAGCAAGAGCGTGCTTCTTGCTCTAAAGCAGAGTGTGTTTCATGGATGAGAACTGTGCTGTGTGTTTCCCTTCAGAAACGGAGTTAAATGCCAGGCTCTGTGTCTTCCTACAAGCGAGACTTCGTTTCAGGTAAACGCAGTCACTTTTCAGCTCAAACCAAGCTATATTGTACACGAAGCTCACACGTTTCTCGCTCTTCACTGAAACGCATTGGATGTTAGAGGGCCTGTGGTTTGTATCAGTTTCAGAAGCAGAGTTGAACTAGATATGGTCCGTGTGTGTAGGAAACACAGTTCTTTTGTTCTGAGCACTCTCACGTTTCTCGCCTTATTAGAGACTCTAGAAAGCAAGAGCGTGCTTCTTGCTCTAAAGCAGAGTGTGTTTCATGGATGAGAACTGTGCTGTGTGTTTCCCTTCAGAAACGGAGTTAAATGCCAGGCTCTGTGTCTTCCTACAAGCGAGACTTCGTTTCAGGTAAACGCAGTCACTTTTCAGCTCAAACGAAGCTATATTGTACACGAAGCTCACACGTTTCTCGCTCTTCACTGAAATGCATTGGATGTTAGAGGGCCTGTGGTTTGTATCAGTTTCAGAAGCAGAGTTGAACTAGATATGGTCCGTGTGTGTAGGAAACACAGTTCTTTTGTTCTGAGCACTCTCACGTTTCCCGCCTTATTAGAGACTCTAGAAAGCAAGAGCGTGCTTCTTGCTCTAAAGCAGAGTGTGTTTCATGGATGAGAACTGTGCTGTGTGTTTCCCTTCAGAAACGGAGTTAAATGCCAGGCTCTGTGTCTTCCTACAAGCGAGACTTCGTTTCAGGTAAACGCAGTCACTTTTCAGCTCAAACCAAGCTATATTGTACACGAAGCTCACACGTTTCTCGCTCTTCACTGAAACGCATTGGATGTTAGAGGGCCTGTGGTTTGTATCAGTTTCAGAAGCAGAGTTGAACTAGATATGGTCCGTGTGTGTAGGAAACACAGTTCTTTTGTTCTGAGCACTCTCACGTTTCCCGCCTTATTAGAGACTCTAGAAAGCAAGAGCGTGCTTCTTGCTCTAAAGCAGAGTGTGTTTCATGGATGAGAACTGTGCTGTGTGTTTCCCTTCAGAAACGGAGTTAAATGCCAGGCGCTGTGTCTTCCTACAAGCGAGACTTCGTTTCAGGTAAACGCAGTCACTTTTCAGCTCAAACGAAGCTATATTGTACACGAAGCTCACACGTTTCTCGCTCTTCACTGAAACGCATTGGATGTTAGAGGGCCTGTGGTTTGTATCAGTTTCAGAAGCAGAGTTGAACTAGATATGGTCCGTGTGTGTAGGAAACACAGTTCTTTTGTTCTGAGCACTCTCACGTTTCCCGCCTTATTAGAGACTCTAGAAAGCAAGAGCGTGCTTCTTGCTCTAAAGCAGAGTGTGTTTCATGGATGAGAACTGTGCTGTGTGTTTCCCTTCAGAAACGGAGTTAAATGCCAGGCTCTGTGTCTTCCTACAAGCGAGACTTCGTTTCAGGTAAACGCAGTCACTTTTCAGCTCAAACGAAGCTATATTGTACACGAAGCTCACACGTTTCTCGCTCTTCACTGAAACGCATTGGATGTTAGAGGGCCTGTGGTTTGTATCAGTTTCAGAAGCAGAGTTGAACTAGATATGGTCCGTGTGTGTAGGAAACACAGTTCTTTTGTTCTGAGCACTCTCACGTTTCCCGCCTTATTAGAGACTCTAGAAAGCAAGAGCGTGCTTCTTGCTCTAAAGCAGAGTGTGTTTCATGGATGAGAACTGTGCTGTGTGTTTCCCTTCAGAAACGGAGTTAAATGCCAGGCGCTGTGTCTTCCTACAAGCGAGACTTCGTTTCAGGTAAACACAGTCACTTTTCAGCTCAAACGAAGCTATATTGTACACGAAGCTCACACGTTTCTCGCTCTTCACTGAAACGCATTGGATGTTAGAGGGCCTGTGGTTTGTATCAGTTTCAGAAGCAGAGTTGAACTAGATATGGTCCGTGTGTGTAGGAAACACAGTTCTTTTGTTCTGAGCACTCTCACGTTTCCCGCCTTATTAGAGACTCTAGAAAGCAAGAGCGTGCTTCTTGCTCTAAAGCAGAGTGTGTTTCATGGATGAGAACTGTGCTGTGTGTTTCCCTTCAGAAACGGAGTTAAATGCCAGGCGCTGTGTCTTCCTACAAGCGAGACTTCGTTTCAGGTAAACGCAGTCACTTTTCAGCTCAAACGAAGCTATATTGTACACGAAGCTCACACGTTTCTCGCTCTTCACTGAAACGCATTGGATGTTAGAGGGCCTGTGGTTTGTATCAGTTTCAGAAGCAGAGTTGAACTAGATATGGTCCGTGTGTGTAGGAAACACAGTTCTTTTGTTCTGAGCACTCTCACGTTTCCCGCCTTATTAGAGACTCTAGAAAGCAAGAGCGTGCTTCTTGCTCTAAAGCAGAGTGTGTTTCATGGATGAGAACTGTGCTGTGTGTTTCCCTTCAGAAACGGAGTTAAATGCCAGGCTCTGTGTCTTCCTACAAGCGAGACTTCGTTTCAGGTAAACGCAGTCACTTTTCAGCTCAAACCAAGCTATATTGTACACGAAGCTCACACGTTTCTCGCTCTTCACTGAAACGCATTGGATGTTAGAGGGCCTGTGGTTTGTATCAGTTTCAGAAGCAGAGTTGAACTAGATATGGTCCGTGTGTGTAGGAAACACAGTTCTTTTGTTCTGAGCACTCTCACATTTCCCGCCTTATTAGAGACTCTAGAAAGCAAGAGCGTGCTTCTTGCTCTAAAGCAGAGTGTGTTTCATGGATGAGAACTGTGCTGTGTGTTTCCCTTCAGAAACGGAGTTAAATGCCAGGCTCTGTGTCTTCCTACAAGCGAGACTTCGTTTCAGGTAAACGCAGTCACTTTTCAGCTCAAACGAAGCTATATTGTACACGAAGCTCACACGTTTCTCGCTCTTCACTGAAACGCATTGGATGTTAGAGGGCCTGTGGTTTGTATCAGTTTCAGAAGCAGAGTTGAACTAGATATGGTCCGTGTGTGTAGGAAACACAGTTCTTTTGTTCTGAGCACTCTCACGTTTCCCGCCTTATTAGAGACTCTAGAAAGCAAGAGCGTGCTTCTTGCTCTAAAGCAGAGTGTGTTTCATGGATGAGAACTGTGCTGTGTGTTTCCCTTCAGAAACGGAGTTAAATGCCAGGCTCTGTGTCTTCCTACAAGCGAGACTTCGTTTCAGGTAAACGCAGTCACTTTTCAGCTCAAACGAAGCTATATTGTACACGAAGCTCACACGTTTCTCGCTCTTCACTGAAACGCATTGGATGTTAGAGGGCCTGTGGTTTGTATCAGTTTCAGAAGCAGAGTTGAACTAGATATGGTCCGTGTGTGTAGGAAACACAGTTCTTTTGTTCTGAGCACTCTCACGTTTCCCGCCTTATTAGAGACTCTAGAAAGCAAGAGCGTGCTTCTTGCTCTAAAGCAGAGTGTGTTTCATGGATGAGAACTGTGCTGTGTGTTTCCCTTCAGAAACGGAGTTAAATGCCAGGCGCTGTGTCTTCCTACAAGCGAGACTTCGTTTCAGGTAAACGCAGTCACTTTTCAGCTCAAACGAAGCTATATTGTACACGAAGCTCACACGTTTCTCGCTCTTCACTGAAACGCATTGGATGTTAGAGGGCCTGTGGTTTGTATCAGTTTCAGAAGCAGAGTTGAACTAGATATGGTCCGTGTGTGTAGGAAACACAGTTCTTTTGTTCTGAGCACTCTCACGTTTCCCGCCTTATTAGAGACTCTAGAAAGCAAGAGCGTGCTTCTTGCTCTAAAGCAGAGTGTGTTTCATGGATGAGAACTGTGCTGTGTGTTTCCCTTCAGAAACGGAGTTAAATGCCAGGCGCTGTGTCTTCCTACAAGCGAGACTTCGTTTCAGGTAAACGCAGTCACTTTTCAGCTCAAACGAAGCTATATTGTACACGAAGCTCACACGTTTCTCGCTCTTCACTGAAACGCATTGGATGTTAGAGGGCCTGTGGTTTGTATCAGTTTCAGAAGCAGAGTTGAACTAGATATGGTCCGTGTGTGTAGGAAACACAGTTCTTTTGTTCTGAGCACTCTCACGTTTCCCGCCTTATTAGAGACTCTAGAAAGCAAGAGCGTGCTTCTTGCTCTAAAGCAGAGTGTGTTTCATGGATGAGAACTGTGCTGTGTGTTTCCCTTCAGAAACGGAGTTAAATGCCAGGCGCTGTGTCTTCCTACAAGCGAGACTTCGTTTCAGGTAAACGCAGTCACTTTTCAGCTCAAACGAAGCTATATTGTACACGAAGCTCACACGTTTCTCGCTCTTCACTGAAACGCATTGGATATTAGAGGGCCTGTGGTTTGTATCAGTTTCAGAAGCAGAGTTGAACTAGATATGGTCCGTGTGTGTAGGAAACACAGTTCTTTTGTTCTGAGCACTCTCACGTTTCCCGCCTTATTAGAGACTCTAGAAAGCAAGAGCGTGCTTCTTGCTCTAAAGCAGAGTGTGTTTCATGGATGAGAACTGTGCTGTGTGTTTCCCTTCAGAAACGGAGTTAAATGCCAGGCGCTGTGTCTTCCTACAAGCGAGACTTCGTTTCAGGTAAACGCAGTCACTTTTCAGCTCAAACGAAGCTATATTGTACACGAAGCTCACACGTTTCTCGCTCTTCACTGAAACGCATTGGATGTTAGAGGGCCTGTGGTTTGTATCAGTTTCAGAAGCAGAGTTGAACTAGATATGGTCCGTGTGTGTAGGAAACACAGTTCTTTTGTTCTGAGCACTCTCACGTTTCCCGCCTTATTAGAGACTCTAGAAAGCAAGAGCGTGCTTCTTGCTCTAAAGCAGAGTGTGTTTCATGGATGAGAACTGTGCTGTGTGTTTCCCTTCAGAAACGGAGTTAAATGCCAGGCGCTGTGTCTTCCTACAAGCGAGACTTCGTTTCAGGTAAACGCAGTCACTTTTCAGCTCAAACGAAGCTATATTGTACACGAAGCTCACACGTTTCTCGCTCTTCACTGAAATGCATTGGATGTCAGAGGGCCTGTGGTTTGTATCAGTTTCAGAAGCAGAGTTGAACTAGATATGGTCCGTGTGTGTAGGAAACACAGTTCTTTTGTTCTGAGCACTCTCACGTTTCCCGCCTTATTAGAGACTCTAGAAAGCAAGAGCGTGCTTCTTGCTCTAAAGCAGAGTGTGTTTCATGGATGAGAACTGTGCTGTGTGTTTCCCTTCAGAAACGGAGTTAAATGCCAGGCGCTGTGTCTTCCTACAAGCGAGACTTCGTTTCAGGTAAACGCAGTCACTTTTCAGCTCAAACGAAGCTATATTGTACACGAAGCTCACACGTTTCTCGCTCTTCACTGAAACGCATTGGATGTTAGAGGGCCTGTGGTTTGTATCAGTTTCAGAAGCAGAGTTGAACTAGATATGGTCCGTGTGTGTAGGAAACACAGTTCTTTTGTTCTGAGCACTCTCACGTTTCCCGCCTTATTAGAGACTCTAGAAAGCAAGAGCGTGCTTCTTGCTCTAAAGCAGAGTGTGTTTCATGGATGAGAACTGTGCTGTGTGTTTCCCTTCAGAAACGGAGTTAAATGCCAGGCGCTGTGTCTTCCTACAAGCGAGACTTCGTTTCAGGTAAACGCAGTCACTTTTCAGCTCAAACGAAGCTATATTGTACACGAAGCTCACACGTTTCTCGCTCTTCACTGAAACGCATTGGATGTTAGAGGGCCTGTGGTTTGTATCAGTTTCAGAAGCAGAGTTGAACTAGATATGGTCCGTGTGTGTAGGAAACACAGTTCTTTTGTTCTGAGCACTCTCACGTTTCCCGCCTTATTAGAGACTCTAGAAAGCAAGAGCGTGCTTCTTGCTCTAAAGCAGAGTGTGTTTCATGGATGAGAACTGTGCTGTGTGTTTCCCTTCAGAAACGGAGTTAAATGCCAGGCGCTGTGTCTTCCTACAAGCGAGACTTCGTTTCAGGTAAACGCAGTCACTTTTCAGCTCAAACGAAGCTATATTGTACACGAAGCTCACACGTTTCTCGCTCTTCACTGAAACGCATTGGATGTTAGAGGGCCTGTGGTTTGTATCAGTTTCAGAAGCAGAGTTGAACTAGATATGGTCCGTGTGTGTAGGAAACACAGTTCTTTTGTTCTGAGCACTCTCACGTTTCCCGCCTTATTAGAGACTCTAGAAAGCAAGAGCGTGCTTCTTGCTCTAAAGCAGAGTGTGTTTCATGGATGAGAACTGTGCTCTGTGTTTCCCTACAGAAACGGAGTTAAATGCCAGGCGCTGTGTCTTCCTACAAGCGAGACTTCGTTTCAGGTAAACGCAGTCACTTTTCAGCTCAAACGAAGCTATATTGTACACGAAGCTCACACGTTTCTCGCTCTTCACTGAAACGCATTGGATGTTAGAGGGCCTGTGGTTTGTATCAGTTTCAGAAGCAGAGTTGAACTAGATATGGTCCGTGTGTGTAGGAAACACAGTTCTTTTGTTCTGAGCACTCTCACGTTTCCCGCCTTATTAGAGACTCTAGAAAGCAAGAGCGTGCTTCTTGCTCTAAAGCAGAGTGTGTTTCATGGATGAGAACTGTGCTGTGTGTTTCCCTTCAGAAACGGAGTTAAATGCCAGGCTCTGTGTCTTCCTACAAGCGAGACTTCGTTTCAGGTAAACGCAGTCACTTTTCAGCTCAAACCAAGCTATATTGTACACGAAGCTCACACGTTTCTCGCTCTTCACTGAAACGCATTGGATGTTAGAGGGCCTGTGGTTTGTATCAGTTTCAGAAGCAGAGTTGAACTAGATATGGTCCGTGTGTGTAGGAAACACAGTTCTTTTGTTCTGAGCACTCTCACGTTTCCCGCCTTATTAGAGACTCTAGAAAGCAAGAGCGTGCTTCTTGCTCTAAAGCAGAGTGTGTTTCATGGATGAGAACTGTGCTGTGTGTTTCCCTTCAGAAACGGAGTTAAATGCCAGGCTCTGTGTCTTCCTACAAGCGAGACTTCGTTTCAGGTAAACACAGTCACTTTTCAGCTCAAACGAAGCTATATTGTACACGAAGCTCACACGTTTCTCGCTCTTCACTGAAACGCATTGGATGTTAGAGGGCCTGTGGTTTGTATCAGTTTCAGAAGCAGAGTTGAACTAGATATGGTCCGTGTGTGTAGGAAACACAGTTCTTTTGTTCTGAGCACTCTCACGTTTCCCGCCTTATTAGAGACTCTAGAAAGCAAGAGCGTGCTTCTTGCTCTAAAGCAGAGTGTGTTTCATGGATGAGAACTGTGCTGTGTGTTTCCCTTCAGAAACGGAGTTAAATGCCAGGCGCTGTGTCTTCCTACAAGCGAGACTTCGTTTCAGGTAAACGCAGTCACTTTTCAGCTCAAACGAAGCTATATTGTACACGAAGCTCACACGTTTCTCGCTCTTCACTGAAACGCATTGGATGTTAGAGGGCCTGTGGTTTGTATCAGTTTCAGAAGCAGAGTTGAACTAGATATGGTCCGTGTGTGTAGGAAACACAGTTCTTTTGTTCTGAGCACTCTCACGTTTCCCGCCTTATTAGAGACTCTAGAAAGCAAGAGCGTGCTTCTTGCTCTAAAGCAGAGTGTGTTTCATGGATGAGAACTGTGCTGTGTGTTTCCCTTCAGAAACGGAGTTAAATGCCAGGCGCTGTGTCTTCCTACAAGCGAGACTTCGTTTCAGGTAAACGCAGTCACTTTTCAGCTCAAACGAAGCTATATTGTACACGAAGCTCACACGTTTCTCGCTCTTCACTGAAACGCATTGGATGTTAGAGGGCCTGTGGTTTGTATCAGTTTCAGAAGCAGAGTTGAACTAGATATGGTCCGTGTGTGTAGGAAACACAGTTCTTTTGTTCTGAGCACTCTCACGTTTCCCGCCTTATTAGAGACTCTAGAAAGCAAGAGCGTGCTTCTTGCTCTAAAGCAGAGTGTGTTTCATGGATGAGAACTGTGCTGTGTGTTTCCCTTCAGAAACGGAGTTAAATGCCAGGCGCTGTGTCTTCCTACAAGCGAGACTTCGTTTCAGGTAAACGCAGTCACTTTTCAGCTCAAACGAAGCTATATTGTACACGAAGCTCACACGTTTCTCGCTCTTCACTGAAACGCATTGGATGTTAGAGGGCCTGTGGTTTGTATCAGTTTCAGAAGCAGAGTTGAACTAGATATGGTCCGTGTGTGTAGGAAACACAGTTCTTTTGTTCTGAGCACTCTCACGTTTCCCGCCTTATTAGAGACTCTAGAAAGCAAGAGCGTGCTTCTTGCTCTAAAGCAGAGTGTGTTTCATGGATGAGAACTGTGCTGTGTGTTTCCCTTCAGAAACGGAGTTAAATGCCAGGCGCTGTGTCTTCCTACAAGCGAGACTTCGTTTCAGGTAAACGCAGTCACTTTTCAGCTCAAACGAAGCTATATTGTACACGAAGCTCACACGTTTCTCGCTCTTCACTGAAACGCATTGGATGTTAGAGGGCCTGTGGTTTGTATCAGTTTCAGAAGCAGAGTTGAACTAGATATGGTCCGTGTGTGTAGGAAACACAGTTCTTTTGTTCTGAGCACTCTCACGTTTCCCGCCTTATTAGAGACTCTAGAAAGCAAGAGCGTGCTTCTTGCTCTAAAGCAGAGTGTGTTTCATGGATGAGAACTGTGCTGTGTGTTTCCCTTCAGAAACGGAGTTAAATGCCAGGCGCTGTGTCTTCCTACAAGCGAGACTTCGTTTCAGGTAAACGCAGTCACTTTTCAGCTCAAACGAAGCTATATTGTACACGAAGCTCACACGTTTCTCGCTCTTCACTGAAACGCATTGGATGTTAGAGGGCCTGTGGTTTGTATCAGTTTCAGAAGCAGAGTTGAACTAGATATGGTCCGTGTGTGTAGGAAACACAGTTCTTTTGTTCTGAGCACTCTCACGTTTCCCGCCTTATTAGAGACTCTAGAAAGCAAGAGCGTGCTTCTTGCTCTAAAGCAGAGTGTGTTTCATGGATGAGAACTGTGCTGTGTGTTTCCCTACAGAAACGGAGTTAAATGCCAGGCGCTGTGTCTTCCTACAAGCGAGACTTCGTTTCAGGTAAACGCAGTCACTTTTCAGCTCAAACGAAGCTATATTGTACACGAAGCTCACACGTTTCTCGCTCTTCACTGAAACGCATTGGATGTTAGAGGGACTGTGGTTTGTATCAGTTTCAGAAGCAGTGTTGAACTAGATATGGTCCGTGTGTGTAGGAAACACAGTTCTTTTGTTCTGAGCACTCTCACGTTTCCCGCCTTATTAGAGACTCTAGAAAGCAAGAGCGTGCTTCTTGCTCTAAAGCAGAGTGTGTTTCATGGATGAGAACTGTGCTGTGTGTTTCCCTTCAGAAACGGAGTTAAATGCCAGGCTCTGTGTCTTCCTACAAGCGAGACTTCGTTTCAGGTAAACGCAGTCACTTTTCAGCTCAAACCAAGCTATATTGTACACGAAGCTCACACGTTTCTCGCTCTTCACTGAAACGCATTGGATGTTAGAGGGCCTGTGGTTTGTATCAGTTTCAGAAGCAGAGTTGAACTAGATATGGTCCGTGTGTGTAGGAAACACAGTTCTTTTGTTCTGAGCACTCTCACGTTTCCCGCCTTATTAGAGACTCTAGAAAGCAAGAGCGTGCTTCTTGCTCTAAAGCAGAGTGTGTTTCATGGATGAGAACTGTGCTGTGTGTTTCCCTTCAGAAACGGAGTTAAATGCCAGGCTCTGTGTCTTCCTACAAGCGAGACTTCGTTTCAGGTAAACGCAGTCACTTTTCAGCTCAAACGAAGCTATATTGTACACGAAGCTCACACGTTTCTCGCTCTTCACTGAAACGCATTGGATGTTAGAGGGCCTGTGGTTTGTATCAGTTTCAGAAGCAGAGTTGAACTAGATATGGTCCGTGTGTGTAGGAAACACAGTTCTTTTGTTCTGAGCACTCTCACGTTTCCCGCCTTATTAGAGACTCTAGAAAGCAAGAGCGTGCTTCTTGCTCTAAAGCAGAGTGTGTTTCATGGATGAGAACTGTGCTGTGTGTTTCCCTTCAGAAACGGAGTTAAATGCCAGGCGCTGTGTCTTCCTACAAGCGAGACTTCGTTTCAGGTAAACGCAGTCACTTTTCAGCTCAAACGAAGCTATATTGTACACGAAGCTCACACGTTTCTCGCTCTTCACTGAAACGCATTGGATGTTAGAGGGCCTGTGGTTTGTATCAGTTTCAGAAGCAGAGTTGAACTAGATATGGTCCGTGTGTGTAGGAAACACAGTTCTTTTGTTCTGAGCACTCTCACGTTTCCCGCCTTATTAGAGACTCTAGAAAGCAAGAGCGTGCTTCTTGCTCTAAAGCAGAGTGTGTTTCATGGATGAGAACTGTGCTGTGTGTTTCCCTTCAGAAACGGAGTTAAATGCCAGGCTCTGTGTCTTCCTACAAGCGAGACTTCGTTTCAGGTAAACGCAGTCACTTTTCAGCTCAAACCAAGCTATATTGTACACGAAGCTCACACGTTTCTCGCTCTTCACTGAAACGCATTGGATGTTAGAGGGCCTGTGGTTTGTATCAGTTTCAGAAGCAGAGTTGAACTAGATATGGTCCGTGTGTGTAGGAAACACAGTTCTTTTGTTCTGAGCACTCTCACGTTTCCCGCCTTATTAGAGACTCTAGAAAGCAAGAGCGTGCTTCTTGCTCTAAAGCAGAGTGTGTTTCATGGATGAGAACTGTGCTGTGTGTTTCCCTTCAGAAACGGAGTTAAATGCCAGGCGCTGTGTCTTCCTACAAGCGAGACTTCGTTTCAGGTAAACGCAGTCACTTTTCAGCTCAAACGAAGCTATATTGTACACGAAGCTCACACGTTTCTCGCTCTTCACTGAAACGCATTGGATGTTAGAGGGCCTGTGGTTTGTATCAGTTTCAGAAGCAGAGTTGAACTAGATATGGTCCGTGTGTGTAGGAAACACAGTTCTTTTGTTCTGAGCACTCTCACGTTTCCCGCCTTATTAGAGACTCTAGAAAGCAAGAGCGTGCTTCTTGCTCTAAAGCAGAGTGTGTTTCATGGATGAGAACTGTGCTGTGTGTTTCCCTTCAGAAACGGAGTTAAATGCCAGGCTCTGTGTCTTCCTACAAGCGAGACTTCGTTTCAGGTAAACGCAGTCACTTTTCAGCTCAAACGAAGCTATATTGTACACGAAGCTCACACGTTTCTCGCTCTTCACTGAAACGCATTGGATGTTAGAGGGCCTGTGGTTTGTATCAGTTTCAGAAGCAGAGTTGAACTAGATATGGTCCGTGTGTGTAGGAAACACAGTTCTTTTGTTCTGAGCACTCTCACGTTTCCCGCCTTATTAGAGACTCTAGAAAGCAAGAGCGTGCTTCTTGCTCTAAAGCAGAGTGTGTTTCATGGATGAGAACTGTGCTGTGTGTTTCCCTTCAGAAACGGAGTTAAATGCCAGGCGCTGTGTCTTCCTACAAGCGAGACTTCGTTTCAGGTAAACGCAGTCACTTTTCAGCTCAAACGAAGCTATATTGTACACGAAGCTCACACGTTTCTCGCTCTTCACTGAAACGCATTGGATGTTAGAGGGCCTGTGGTTTGTATCAGTTTCAGAAGCAGAGTTGAACTAGATATGGTCCGTGTGTGTAGGAAACACAGTTCTTTTGTTCTGAGCACTCTCACGTTTCCCGCCTTATTAGAGACTCTAGAAAGCAAGAGCGTGCTTCTTGCTCTAAAGCAGAGTGTGTTTCATGGATGAGAACTGTGCTGTGTGTTTCCCTTCAGAAACGGAGTTAAATGCCAGGCGCTGTGTCTTCCTACAAGCGAGACTTCGTTTCAGGTAAACGCAGTCACTTTTCAGCTCAAACGAAGCTATATTGTACACGAAGCTCACACGTTTCTCGCTCTTCACTGAAACGCATTGGATGTTAGAGGGCCTGTGGTTTGTATCAGTTTCAGAAGCAGAGTTGAACTAGATATGGTCCGTGTGTGTAGGAAACACAGTTCTTTTGTTCTGAGCACTCTCACGTTTCTCGCCTTATTAGAGACTCTAGAAAGCAAGAGCGTGCTTCTTGCTCTAAAGCAGAGTGTGTTTCATGGATGAGAACTGTGCTGTGTGTTTCCCTTCAGAAACGGAGTTAAATGCCAGGCTCTGTGTCTTCCTACAAGCGAGACTTCGTTTCAGGTAAACGCAGTCACTTTTCAGCTCAAACCAAGCTATATTGTACACGAAGCTCACACGTTTCTCGCTCTTCACTGAAACGCATTGGATGTTAGAGGGCCTGTGGTTTGTATCAGTTTCAGAAGCAGAGTTGAACTAGATATGGTCCGTGTGTGTAGGAAACACAGTTCTTTTGTTCTGAGCACTCTCACGTTTCCCGCCTTATTAGAGACTCTAGAAAGCAAGAGCGTGCTTCTTGCTCTAAAGCAGAGTGTGTTTCATGGATGAGAACTGTGCTGTGTGTTTCCCTTCAGAAACGGAGTTAAATGCCAGGCTCTGTGTCTTCCTACAAGCGAGACTTCGTTTCAGGTAAACGCAGTCACTTTTCAGCTCAAACGAAGCTATATTGTACACGAAGCTCACACGTTTCTCGCTCTTCACTGAAACGCATTGGATGTTAGAGGGCCTGTGGTTTGTATCAGTTTCAGAAGCAGAGTTGAACTAGATATGGTCCGTGTGTGTAGGAAACACAGTTCTTTTGTTCTGAGCACTCTCACGTTTCCCGCCTTATTAGAGACTCTAGAAAGCAAGAGCGTGCTTCTTGCTCTAAAGCAGAGTGTGTTTCATGGATGAGAACTGTGCTGTGTGTTTCCCTTCAGAAACGGAGTTAAATGCCAGGCTCTGTGTCTTCCTACAAGCGAGACTTCGTTTCAGGTAAACGCAGTCACTTTTCAGCTCAAACGAAGCTATATTGTACACGAAGCTCACACGTTTCTCGCTCTTCACTGAAACGCATTGGATGTTAGAGGGCCTGTGGTTTGTATCAGTTTCAGAAGCAGAGTTGAACTAGATATGGTCCGTGTGTGTAGGAAACACAGTTCTTTTGTTCTGAGCACTCTCACGTTTCCCGCCTTATTAGAGACTCTAGAAAGCAAGAGCGTGCTTCTTGCTCTAAAGCAGAGTGTGTTTCATGGATGAGAACTGTGCTGTGTGTTTCCCTTCAGAAACGGAGTTAAATGCCAGGCGCTGTGTCTTCCTACAAGCGAGACTTCGTTTCAGGTAAACGCAGTCACTTTTCAGCTCAAACGAAGCTATATTGTACACGAAGCTCACACGTTTCTCGCTCTTCACTGAAACGCATTGGATGTTAGAGGGCCTGTGGTTTGTATCAGTTTCAGAAGCAGAGTTGAACTAGATATGGTCCGTGTGTGTAGGAAACACAGTTCTTTTGTTCTGAGCACTCTCACGTTTCCCGCCTTATTAGAGACTCTAGAAAGCAAGAGCGTGCTTCTTGCTCTAAAGCAGAGTGTGTTTCATGGATGAGAACTGTGCTGTGTGTTTCCCTTCAGAAACGGAGTTAAATGCCAGGCGCTGTGTCTTCCTACAAGCGAGACTTCGTTTCAGGTAAACGCAGTCACTTTTCAGCTCAAACGAAGCTATATTGTACACGAAGCTCACACGTTTCTCGCTCTTCACTGAAACGCATTGGATGTTAGAGGGCCTGTGGTTTGTATCAGTTTCAGAAGCAGAGTTGAACTAGATATGGTCCGTGTGTGTAGGAAACACAGTTCTTTTGTTCTGAGCACTCTCACGTTTCCCGCCTTATTAGAGACTCTAGAAAGCAAGAGCGTGCTTCTTGCTCTAAAGCAGAGTGTGTTTCATGGATGAGAACTGTGCTGTGTGTTTCCCTTCAGAAACGGAGTTAAATGCCAGGCGCTGTGTCTTCCTACAAGCGAGACTTCGTTTCAGGTAAACGCAGTCACTTTTCAGCTCAAACGAAGCTATATTGTACACGAAGCTCACACGTTTCTCGCTCTTCACTGAAACGCATTGGATGTTAGAGGGCCTGTGGTTTGTATCAGTTTCAGAAGCAGAGTTGAACTAGATATGGTCCGTGTGTGTAGGAAACACAGTTCTTTTGTTCTGAGCACTCTCACGTTTCCTGCCTTATTAGAGACTCTAGAAAGCAAGAGCGTGCTTCTTGCTCTAAAGCAGAGTGTGTTTCATGGATGAGAACTGTGCTGTGTGTTTCCCTTCAGAAACGGAGTTAAATGCCAGGCTCTGTGTCTTCCTACAAGCGAGACTTCGTTTCAGGTAAACGCAGTCACTTTTCAGCTCAAACGAAGCTATATTGTACACGAAGCTCACACGTTTCTCGCTCTTCACTGAAACGCATTGGATGTTAGAGGGCCTGTGGTTTGTATCAGTTTCAGAAGCAGAGTTGAACTAGATATGGTCCGTGTGTGTAGGAAACACAGTTCTTTTGTTCTGAGCACTCTCACGTTTCCCGCCTTATTAGAGACTCTAGAAAGCAAGAGCGTGCTTCTTGCTCTAAAGCAGAGTGTGTTTCATGGATGAGAACTGTGCTGTGTGTTTCCCTTCAGAAACGGAGTTAAATGCCAGGCTCTGTGTCTTCCTACAAGCGAGACTTCGTTTCAGGTAAACGCAGTCACTTTTCAGCTCAAACGAAGCTATATTGTACACGAAGCTCACTCGTTTCTCGCTCTTCACTGAAACGCATTGGATGTTAGAGGGCCTGTGGTTTGTATCAGTTTCAGAAGCAGAGTTGAACTAGATATGGTCCGTGTGTGTAGGAAACACAGTTCTTTTGTTCTGAGCACTCTCACGTTTCCCGCCTTATTAGAGACTCTAGAAAGCAAGAGCGTGCTTCTTGCTCTAAAGCAGAGTGTGTTTCATGGATGAGAACTGTGCTGTGTGTTTCCCTTCAGAAACGGAGTTAAATGCCAGGCTCTGTGTCTTCCTACAAGCGAGACTTCGTTTCAGGTAAACGCAGTCACTTTTCAGCTCAAACGAAGCTATATTGTACACGAAGCTCACACGTTTCTCGCTCTTCACTGAAACGCATTGGATGTTAGAGGGCCTGTGGTTTGTATCAGTTTCAGAAGCAGAGTTGAACTAGATATGGTCCGTGTGTGTAGGAAACACAGTTTTTTTGTTCTGAGCACTCTCACGTTTCCCGCCTTATTAGAGACTCTAGAAAGCAAGAGCGTGCTTCTTGCTCTAAAGCAGAGTGTGTTTCATGGATGAGAACTGTGCTGTGTGTTTCCCTTCAGAAACGGAGTTAAATGCCAGGTGCTGTGTCTTCCTACAAGCGAGACTTCGTTTCAGGTAAACGCAGTCACTTTTCAGCTCAAACGAAGCTATATTGTACACGAAGCTCACACGTTTCTCGCTCTTCACTGAAACGCATTGGATGTTAGAGGGCCTGTGGTTTGTATCAGTTTCAGAAGCAGAGTTGAACTAGATATGGTCCGTGTGTGTAGGAAACACAGTTCTTTTGTTCTGAGCACTCTCACGTTTCCCGCCTTATTAGAGACTCTAGAAAGCAAGAGCGTGCTTCTTGCTCTAAAGCAGAGTGTGTTTCATGGATGAGAACTGTGCTGTGTGTTTCCCTTCAGAAACGGAGTTAAATGCCAGGCTCTGTGTCTTCCTACAAGCGAGACTTCGTTTCAGGTAAACGCAGTCACTTTTCAGCTCAAACGAAGCTATATTGTACACGAAGCTCACACGTTTCTCGCTCTTCACTGAAACGCATTGGATGTTAGAGGGCCTGTGGTTTGTATCAGTTTCAGAAGCAGAGTTGAACTAGATATGGTCCGTGTGTGTAGGAAACACAGTTCTTTTGTTCTGAGCACTCTCACGTTTCCCGCCTTATTAGAGACTCTAGAAAGCAAGAGCGTGCTTCTTGCTCTAAAGCAGAGTGTGTTTCATGGATGAGAACTGTGCTGTGTGTTTCCCTTCAGAAACGGAGTTAAATGCCAGGCTCTGTGTCTTCCTACAAGCGAGACTTCGTTTCAGGTAAACGCAGTCACTTTTTAGCTCAAACGAAGCTATATTGTACACGAAGCTCACACGTTTCTCGCTCTTCACTGAAACGCATTGGATGTTAGAGGGCCTGTGGTTTGTATCAGTTTCAGAAGCAGAGTTGAACTAGATATGGTCCGTGTGTGTAGGAAACACAGTTCTTTTGTTCTGAGCACTCTCACGTTTCCCGCCTTATTAGAGACTCTAGAAAGCAAGAGCGTGCTTCTTGCTCTAAAGCAGAGTGTGTTTCATGGATGAGAACTGTGCTGTGTGTTTCCCTTCAGAAACGGAGTTAAATGCCAGGCGCTGTGTCTTCCTACAAGCGAGACTTCGTTTCAGGTAAACGCAGTCACTTTTCAGCTCAAACGAAGCTATATTGTACACGAAGCTCACACGTTTCTCGCTCTTCACTGAAACGCATTGGATGTTAGAGGGCCTGTGGTTTGTATCAGTTTCAGAAGCAGAGTTGAACTAGATATGGTCCGTGTGTGTAGGAAACACAGTTCTTTTGTTCTGAGCACTCTCACGTTTCCCGCCTTATTAGAGACTCTAGAAAGCAAGAGCGTGCTTCTTGCTCTAAAGCAGAGTGTGTTTCATGGATGAGAACTGTGCTGTGTGTTTCCCTTCAGAAACGGAGTTAAATGCCAGGCGCTGTGTCTTCCTACAAGCGAGACTTCGTTTCAGGTAAACGCAGTCACTTTTCAGCTCAAACCAAGCTATATTGTACACGAAGCTCACACGTTTCTCGCTCTTCACTGAAACGCATTGGATGTTAGAGGGCCTGTGGTTTGTATCAGTTTCAGAAGCAGAGTTGAACTAGATATGGTCCGTGTGTGTAGGAAACACAGTTCTTTTGTTCTGAGCACTCTCGCGTTTCCCGCCTTATTAGAGACTCTAGAAAGCAAGAGCGTGCTTCTTGCTCTAAAGCAGAGTGTGTTTCATGGATGAGAACTGTGCTGTGTGTTTCCCTTCAGAAACGGAGTTAAATGCCAGGCTCTGTGTCTTCCTACAAGCGAGACTTCGTTTCAGGTAAACGCAGTCACTTTTCAGCTCAAACGAAGCTATATTGTACACGAAGCTCACACGTTTCTCGCTCTTCACTGAAACGCATTGGATGTTAGAGGGCCTGTGGTTTGTGTCAGTTTCAGAAGCAGAGTTGAACTAGATATGGTCCGTGTGTGTAGGAAACACAGTTCTTTTGTTCTGAGCACTCTCACGTTTCCCGCCTTATTAGAGACTCTAGAAAGCAAGAGCGTGCTTCTTGCTCTAAAGCAGAGTGTGTTTCATGGATGAGAACTGTGCTGTGTGTTTCCCTTCAGAAACGGAGTTAAATGCCAGGCTCTGTGTCTTCCTACAAGCGAGACTTCGTTTCAGGTAAACGCAGTCACTTTTCAGCTCAAACCAAGCTATATTGTACACGAAGCTCACACGTTTCTCGCTCTTCACTGAAACGCATTGGATGTTAGAGGGCCTGTGGTTTGTATCAGTTTCAGAAGCAGAGTTGAACTAGATATGGTCCGTGTGTGTAGGAAACACAGTTCTTTTGTTCTGAGCACTCTCACGTTTCCCGCCTTATTAGAGACTCTAGAAAGCAAGAGCGTGCTTCTTGCTCTAAAGCAGAGTGTGTTTCATGGATGAGAACTGTGCTGTGTGTTTCCCTTCAGAAACGGAGTTAAATGCCAGGCTCTGTGTCTTCCTACAAGCGAGACTTCGTTTCAGGTAAACACAGTCACTTTTCAGCTCAAACGAAGCTATATTGTACACGAAGCTCACACGTTTCTCGCTCTTCACTGAAACGCATTGGATGTTAGAGGGCCTGTGGTTTGTATCAGTTTCAGAAGCAGAGTTGAACTAGATATGGTCCGTGTGTGTAGGAAACACAGTTCTTTTGTTCTGAGCACTCTCACGTTTCCCGCCTTATTAGAGACTCTAGAAAGCAAGAGCGTGCTTCTTGCTCTAAAGCAGAGTGTGTTTCATGGATGAGAACTGTGCTGTGTGTTTCCCTTCAGAAACGGAGTTAAATGCCAGGCGCTGTGTCTTCCTACAAGCGAGACTTCGTTTCAGGTAAACGCAGTCACTTTTCAGCTCAAACGAAGCTATATTGTACACGAAGCTCACACGTTTCTCGCTCTTCACTGAAATGCATTGGATGTTAGAGGGCCTGTGGTTTGTATCAGTTTCAGAAGCAGAGTTGAACTAGATATGGTCCGTGTGTGTAGGAAACACAGTTCTTTTGTTCTGAGCACTCTCACGTTTCCCGCCTTATTAGAGACTCTAGAAAGCAAGAGCGTGCTTCTTGCTCTAAAGCAGAGTGTGTTTCATGGATGAGAACTGTGCTGTGTGTTTCCCTTCAGAAACGGAGTTAAATGCCAGGCGCTGTGTCTTCCTACAAGCGAGACTTCGTTTCAGGTAAACGCAGTCACTTTTCAGCTCAAACGAAGCTATATTGTACACGAAGCTCACACGTTTCTCGCTCTTCACTGAAACGCATTGGATGTTAGAGGGCCTGTGGTTTGTATCAGTTTCAGAAGCAGAGTTGAACTAGATATGGTCCGTGTGTGTAGGAAACACAGTTCTTTTGTTCTGAGCACTCTCACGTTTCCCGCCTTATTAGAGACTCTAGAAAGCAAGAGCGTGCTTCTTGCTCTAAAGCAGAGTGTGTTTCATGGATGAGAACTGTGCTGTGTGTTTCCCTTCAGAAACGGAGTTAAATGCCAGGCTCTGTGTCTTCCTACAAGCGAGACTTCGTTTCAGGTAAACGCAGTCACTTTTCAGCTCAAACCAAGCTATATTGTACACGAAGCTCACACGTTTCTCGCTCTTCACTGAAACGCATTGGATGTTAGAGGGCCTGTGGTTTGTATCAGTTTCAGAAGCAGAGTTGAACTAGATATGGTCCGTGTGTGTAGGAAACACAGTTCTTTTGTTCTGAGCACTCTCACGTTTCTCGCCTTATTAGAGACTCTAGAAAGCAAGAGCGTGCTTCTTGCTCTAAAGCAGAGTGTGTTTCATGGATGAGAACTGTGCTGTGTGTTTCCCTTCAGAAACGGAGTTAAATGCCAGGCTCTGTGTCTTCCTACAAGCGAGACTTCGTTTCAGGTAAACGCAGTCACTTTTCAGCTCAAACGAAGCTATATTGTACACGAAGCTCACACGTTTCTCGCTCTTCACTGAAATGCATTGGATGTTAGAGGGCCTGTGGTTTGTATCAGTTTCAGAAGCAGAGTTGAACTAGATATGGTCCGTGTGTGTAGGAAACACAGTTCTTTTGTTCTGAGCACTCTCACGTTTCCCGCCTTATTAGAGACTCTAGAAAGCAAGAGCGTGCTTCTTGCTCTAAAGCAGAGTGTGTTTCATGGATGAGAACTGTGCTGTGTGTTTCCCTTCAGAAACGGAGTTAAATGCCAGGCTCTGTGTCTTCCTACAAGCGAGACTTCGTTTCAGGTAAACGCAGTCACTTTTCAGCTCAAACCAAGCTATATTGTACACGAAGCTCACACGTTTCTCGCTCTTCACTGAAACGCATTGGATGTTAGAGGGCCTGTGGTTTGTATCAGTTTCAGAAGCAGAGTTGAACTAGATATGGTCCGTGTGTGTAGGAAACACAGTTCTTTTGTTCTGAGCACTCTCACGTTTCCCGCCTTATTAGAGACTCTAGAAAGCAAGAGCGTGCTTCTTGCTCTAAAGCAGAGTGTGTTTCATGGATGAGAACTGTGCTGTGTGTTTCCCTTCAGAAACGGAGTTAAATGCCAGGCGCTGTGTCTTCCTACAAGCGAGACTTCGTTTCAGGTAAACGCAGTCACTTTTCAGCTCAAACGAAGCTATATTGTACACGAAGCTCACACGTTTCTCGCTCTTCACTGAAACGCATTGGATGTTAGAGGGCCTGTGGTTTGTATCAGTTTCAGAAGCAGAGTTGAACTAGATATGGTCCGTGTGTGTAGGAAACACAGTTCTTTTGTTCTGAGCACTCTCACGTTTCCCGCCTTATTAGAGACTCTAGAAAGCAAGAGCGTGCTTCTTGCTCTAAAGCAGAGTGTGTTTCATGGATGAGAACTGTGCTGTGTGTTTCCCTTCAGAAACGGAGTTAAATGCCAGGCTCTGTGTCTTCCTACAAGCGAGACTTCGTTTCAGGTAAACGCAGTCACTTTTCAGCTCAAACGAAGCTATATTGTACACGAAGCTCACACGTTTCTCGCTCTTCACTGAAACGCATTGGATGTTAGAGGGCCTGTGGTTTGTATCAGTTTCAGAAGCAGAGTTGAACTAGATATGGTCCGTGTGTGTAGGAAACACAGTTCTTTTGTTCTGAGCACTCTCACGTTTCCCGCCTTATTAGAGACTCTAGAAAGCAAGAGCGTGCTTCTTGCTCTAAAGCAGAGTGTGTTTCATGGATGAGAACTGTGCTGTGTGTTTCCCTTCAGAAACGGAGTTAAATGCCAGGCGCTGTGTCTTCCTACAAGCGAGACTTCGTTTCAGGTAAACACAGTCACTTTTCAGCTCAAACGAAGCTATATTGTACACGAAGCTCACACGTTTCTCGCTCTTCACTGAAACGCATTGGATGTTAGAGGGCCTGTGGTTTGTATCAGTTTCAGAAGCAGAGTTGAACTAGATATGGTCCGTGTGTGTAGGAAACACAGTTCTTTTGTTCTGAGCACTCTCACGTTTCCCGCCTTATTAGAGACTCTAGAAAGCAAGAGCGTGCTTCTTGCTCTAAAGCAGAGTGTGTTTCATGGATGAGAACTGTGCTGTGTGTTTCCCTTCAGAAACGGAGTTAAATGCCAGGCGCTGTGTCTTCCTACAAGCGAGACTTCGTTTCAGGTAAACGCAGTCACTTTTCAGCTCAAACGAAGCTATATTGTACACGAAGCTCACACGTTTCTCGCTCTTCACTGAAACGCATTGGATGTTAGAGGGCCTGTGGTTTGTATCAGTTTCAGAAGCAGAGTTGAACTAGATATGGTCCGTGTGTGTAGGAAACACAGTTCTTTTGTTCTGAGCACTCTCACGTTTCCCGCCTTATTAGAGACTCTAGAAAGCAAGAGCGTGCTTCTTGCTCTAAAGCAGAGTGTGTTTCATGGATGAGAACTGTGCTGTGTGTTTCCCTTCAGAAACGGAGTTAAATGCCAGGCTCTGTGTCTTCCTACAAGCGAGACTTCGTTTCAGGTAAACGCAGTCACTTTTCAGCTCAAACCAAGCTATATTGTACACGAAGCTCACACGTTTCTCGCTCTTCACTGAAACGCATTGGATGTTAGAGGGCCTGTGGTTTGTATCAGTTTCAGAAGCAGAGTTGAACTAGATATGGTCCGTGTGTGTAGGAAACACAGTTCTTTTGTTCTGAGCACTCTCACATTTCCCGCCTTATTAGAGACTCTAGAAAGCAAGAGCGTGCTTCTTGCTCTAAAGCAGAGTGTGTTTCATGGATGAGAACTGTGCTGTGTGTTTCCCTTCAGAAACGGAGTTAAATGCCAGGCTCTGTGTCTTCCTACAAGCGAGACTTCGTTTCAGGTAAACGCAGTCACTTTTCAGCTCAAACGAAGCTATATTGTACACGAAGCTCACACGTTTCTCGCTCTTCACTGAAACGCATTGGATGTTAGAGGGCCTGTGGTTTGTATCAGTTTCAGAAGCAGAGTTGAACTAGATATGGTCCGTGTGTGTAGGAAACACAGTTCTTTTGTTCTGAGCACTCTCACGTTTCCCGCCTTATTAGAGACTCTAGAAAGCAAGAGCGTGCTTCTTGCTCTAAAGCAGAGTGTGTTTCATGGATGAGAACTGTGCTGTGTGTTTCCCTTCAGAAACGGAGTTAAATGCCAGGCTCTGTGTCTTCCTACAAGCGAGACTTCGTTTCAGGTAAACGCAGTCACTTTTCAGCTCAAACGAAGCTATATTGTACACGAAGCTCACACGTTTCTCGCTCTTCACTGAAACGCATTGGATGTTAGAGGGCCTGTGGTTTGTATCAGTTTCAGAAGCAGAGTTGAACTAGATATGGTCCGTGTGTGTAGGAAACACAGTTCTTTTGTTCTGAGCACTCTCACGTTTCCCGCCTTATTAGAGACTCTAGAAAGCAAGAGCGTGCTTCTTGCTCTAAAGCAGAGTGTGTTTCATGGATGAGAACTGTGCTGTGTGTTTCCCTTCAGAAACGGAGTTAAATGCCAGGCGCTGTGTCTTCCTACAAGCGAGACTTCGTTTCAGGTAAACGCAGTCACTTTTCAGCTCAAACGAAGCTATATTGTACACGAAGCTCACACGTTTCTCGCTCTTCACTGAAACGCATTGGATGTTAGAGGGCCTGTGGTTTGTATCAGTTTCAGAAGCAGAGTTGAACTAGATATGGTCCGTGTGTGTAGGAAACACAGTTCTTTTGTTCTGAGCACTCTCACGTTTCCCGCCTTATTAGAGACTCTAGAAAGCAAGAGCGTGCTTCTTGCTCTAAAGCAGAGTGTGTTTCATGGATGAGAACTGTGCTGTGTGTTTCCCTTCAGAAACGGAGTTAAATGCCAGGCGCTGTGTCTTCCTACAAGCGAGACTTCGTTTCAGGTAAACGCAGTCACTTTTCAGCTCAAACGAAGCTATATTGTACACGAAGCTCACACGTTTCTCGCTCTTCACTGAAACGCATTGGATGTTAGAGGGCCTGTGGTTTGTATCAGTTTCAGAAGCAGAGTTGAACTAGATATGGTCCGTGTGTGTAGGAAACACAGTTCTTTTGTTCTGAGCACTCTCACGTTTCCCGCCTTATTAGAGACTCTAGAAAGCAAGAGCGTGCTTCTTGCTCTAAAGCAGAGTGTGTTTCATGGATGAGAACTGTGCTGTGTGTTTCCCTTCAGAAACGGAGTTAAATGCCAGGCGCTGTGTCTTCCTACAAGCGAGACTTCGTTTCAGGTAAACGCAGTCACTTTTCAGCTCAAACGAAGCTATATTGTACACGAAGCTCACACGTTTCTCGCTCTTCACTGAAACGCATTGGATGTTAGAGGGCCTGTGGTTTGTATCAGTTTCAGAAGCAGAGTTGAACTAGATATGGTCCGTGTGTGTAGGAAACACAGTTCTTTTGTTCTGAGCACTCTCACGTTTCCCGCCTTATTAGAGACTCTAGAAAGCAAGAGCGTGCTTCTTGCTCTAAAGCAGAGTGTGTTTCATGGATGAGAACTGTGCTGTGTGTTTCCCTTCAGAAACGGAGTTAAATGCCAGGCGCTGTGTCTTCCTACAAGCGAGACTTCGTTTCAGGTAAACGCAGTCACTTTTCAGCTCAAACGAAGCTATATTGTACACGAAGCTCACACGTTTCTCGCTCTTCACTGAAACGCATTGGATGTTAGAGGGCCTGTGGTTTGTATCAGTTTCAGAAGCAGAGTTGAACTAGATATGGTCCGTGTGTGTAGGAAACACAGTTCTTTTGTTCTGAGCACTCTCACGTTTCCCGCCTTATTAGAGACTCTAGAAAGCAAGAGCGTGCTTCTTGCTCTAAAGCAGAGTGTGTTTCATGGATGAGAACTGTGCTGTGTGTTTCCCTTCAGAAACGGAGTTAAATGCCAGGCGCTGTGTCTTCCTACAAGCGAGACTTCGTTTCAGGTAAACGCAGTCACTTTTCAGCTCAAACGAAGCTATATTGTACACGAAGCTCACACGTTTCTCGCTCTTCACTGAAATGCATTGGATGTCAGAGGGCCTGTGGTTTGTATCAGTTTCAGAAGCAGAGTTGAACTAGATATGGTCCGTGTGTGTAGGAAACACAGTTCTTTTGTTCTGAGCACTCTCACGTTTCCCGCCTTATTAGAGACTCTAGAAAGCAAGAGCGTGCTTCTTGCTCTAAAGCAGAGTGTGTTTCATGGATGAGAACTGTGCTGTGTGTTTCCCTTCAGAAACGGAGTTAAATGCCAGGCGCTGTGTCTTCCTACAAGCGAGACTTCGTTTCAGGTAAACGCAGTCACTTTTCAGCTCAAACGAAGCTATATTGTACACGAAGCTCACACGTTTCTCGCTCTTCACTGAAACGCATTGGATGTTAGAGGGCCTGTGGTTTGTATCAGTTTCAGAAGCAGAGTTGAACTAGATATGGTCCGTGTGTGTAGGAAACACAGTTCTTTTGTTCTGAGCACTCTCACGTTTCCCGCCTTATTAGAGACTCTAGAAAGCAAGAGCGTGCTTCTTGCTCTAAAGCAGAGTGTGTTTCATGGATGAGAACTGTGCTGTGTGTTTCCCTTCAGAAACGGAGTTAAATGCCAGGCGCTGTGTCTTCCTACAAGCGAGACTTCGTTTCAGGTAAACGCAGTCACTTTTCAGCTCAAACGAAGCTATATTGTACACGAAGCTCACACGTTTCTCGCTCTTCACTGAAACGCATTGGATGTTAGAGGGCCTGTGGTTTGTATCAGTTTCAGAAGCAGAGTTGAACTAGATATGGTCCGTGTGTGTAGGAAACACAGTTCTTTTGTTCTGAGCACTCTCACGTTTCCCGCCTTATTAGAGACTCTAGAAAGCAAGAGCGTGCTTCTTGCTCTAAAGCAGAGTGTGTTTCATGGATGAGAACTGTGCTGTGTGTTTCCCTTCAGAAACGGAGTTAAATGCCAGGCGCTGTGTCTTCCTACAAGCGAGACTTCGTTTCAGGTAAACGCAGTCACTTTTCAGCTCAAACGAAGCTATATTGTACACGAAGCTCACACGTTTCTCGCTCTTCACTGAAACGCATTGGATGTTAGAGGGCCTGTGGTTTGTATCAGTTTCAGAAGCAGAGTTGAACTAGATATGGTCCGTGTGTGTAGGAAACACAGTTCTTTTGTTCTGAGCACTCTCACGTTTCCCGCCTTATTAGAGACTCTAGAAAGCAAGAGCGTGCTTCTTGCTCTAAAGCAGAGTGTGTTTCATGGATGAGAACTGTGCTCTGTGTTTCCCTACAGAAACGGAGTTAAATGCCAGGCGCTGTGTCTTCCTACAAGCGAGACTTCGTTTCAGGTAAACGCAGTCACTTTTCAGCTCAAACGAAGCTATATTGTACACGAAGCTCACACGTTTCTCGCTCTTCACTGAAACGCATTGGATGTTAGAGGGCCTGTGGTTTGTATCAGTTTCAGAAGCAGAGTTGAACTAGATATGGTCCGTGTGTGTAGGAAACACAGTTCTTTTGTTCTGAGCACTCTCACGTTTCCCGCCTTATTAGAGACTCTAGAAAGCAAGAGCGTGCTTCTTGCTCTAAAGCAGAGTGTGTTTCATGGATGAGAACTGTGCTGTGTGTTTCCCTTCAGAAACGGAGTTAAATGCCAGGCTCTGTGTCTTCCTACAAGCGAGACTTCGTTTCAGGTAAACGCAGTCACTTTTCAGCTCAAACCAAGCTATATTGTACACGAAGCTCACACGTTTCTCGCTCTTCACTGAAACGCATTGGATGTTAGAGGGCCTGTGGTTTGTATCAGTTTCAGAAGCAGAGTTGAACTAGATATGGTCCGTGTGTGTAGGAAACACAGTTCTTTTGTTCTGAGCACTCTCACGTTTCCCGCCTTATTAGAGACTCTAGAAAGCAAGAGCGTGCTTCTTGCTCTAAAGCAGAGTGTGTTTCATGGATGAGAACTGTGCTGTGTGTTTCCCTTCAGAAACGGAGTTAAATGCCAGGCTCTGTGTCTTCCTACAAGCGAGACTTCGTTTCAGGTAAACACAGTCACTTTTCAGCTCAAACGAAGCTATATTGTACACGAAGCTCACACGTTTCTCGCTCTTCACTGAAACGCATTGGATGTTAGAGGGCCTGTGGTTTGTATCAGTTTCAGAAGCAGAGTTGAACTAGATATGGTCCGTGTGTGTAGGAAACACAGTTCTTTTGTTCTGAGCACTCTCACGTTTCCCGCCTTATTAGAGACTCTAGAAAGCAAGAGCGTGCTTCTTGCTCTAAAGCAGAGTGTGTTTCATGGATGAGAACTGTGCTGTGTGTTTCCCTTCAGAAACGGAGTTAAATGCCAGGCGCTGTGTCTTCCTACAAGCGAGACTTCGTTTCAGGTAAACGCAGTCACTTTTCAGCTCAAACGAAGCTATATTGTACACGAAGCTCACACGTTTCTCGCTCTTCACTGAAACGCATTGGATGTTAGAGGGCCTGTGGTTTGTATCAGTTTCAGAAGCAGAGTTGAACTAGATATGGTCCGTGTGTGTAGGAAACACAGTTCTTTTGTTCTGAGCACTCTCACGTTTCCCGCCTTATTAGAGACTCTAGAAAGCAAGAGCGTGCTTCTTGCTCTAAAGCAGAGTGTGTTTCATGGATGAGAACTGTGCTGTGTGTTTCCCTTCAGAAACGGAGTTAAATGCCAGGCGCTGTGTCTTCCTACAAGCGAGACTTCGTTTCAGGTAAACGCAGTCACTTTTCAGCTCAAACGAAGCTATATTGTACACGAAGCTCACACGTTTCTCGCTCTTCACTGAAACGCATTGGATGTTAGAGGGCCTGTGGTTTGTATCAGTTTCAGAAGCAGAGTTGAACTAGATATGGTCCGTGTGTGTAGGAAACACAGTTCTTTTGTTCTGAGCACTCTCACGTTTCCCGCCTTATTAGAGACTCTAGAAAGCAAGAGCGTGCTTCTTGCTCTAAAGCAGAGTGTGTTTCATGGATGAGAACTGTGCTGTGTGTTTCCCTTCAGAAACGGAGTTAAATGCCAGGCGCTGTGTCTTCCTACAAGCGAGACTTCGTTTCAGGTAAACGCAGTCACTTTTCAGCTCAAACGAAGCTATATTGTACACGAAGCTCACACGTTTCTCGCTCTTCACTGAAACGCATTGGATGTTAGAGGGCCTGTGGTTTGTATCAGTTTCAGAAGCAGAGTTGAACTAGATATGGTCCGTGTGTGTAGGAAACACAGTTCTTTTGTTCTGAGCACTCTCACGTTTCCCGCCTTATTAGAGACTCTAGAAAGCAAGAGCGTGCTTCTTGCTCTAAAGCAGAGTGTGTTTCATGGATGAGAACTGTGCTGTGTGTTTCCCTTCAGAAACGGAGTTAAATGCCAGGCGCTGTGTCTTCCTACAAGCGAGACTTCGTTTCAGGTAAACGCAGTCACTTTTCAGCTCAAACGAAGCTATATTGTACACGAAGCTCACACGTTTCTCGCTCTTCACTGAAACGCATTGGATGTTAGAGGGCCTGTGGTTTGTATCAGTTTCAGAAGCAGAGTTGAACTAGATATGGTCCGTGTGTGTAGGAAACACAGTTCTTTTGTTCTGAGCACTCTCACGTTTCCCGCCTTATTAGAGACTCTAGAAAGCAAGAGCGTGCTTCTTGCTCTAAAGCAGAGTGTGTTTCATGGATGAGAACTGTGCTGTGTGTTTCCCTTCAGAAACGGAGTTAAATGCCAGGCGCTGTGTCTTCCTACAAGCGAGACTTCGTTTCAGGTAAACGCAGTCACTTTTCAGCTCAAACGAAGCTATATTGTACACGAAGCTCACACGTTTCTCGCTCTTCACTGAAACGCATTGGATGTTAGAGGGCCTGTGGTTTGTATCAGTTTCAGAAGCAGAGTTGAACTAGATATGGTCCGTGTGTGTAGGAAACACAGTTCTTTTGTTCTGAGCACTCTCACGTTTCCCGCCTTATTAGAGACTCTAGAAAGCAAGAGCGTGCTTCTTGCTCTAAAGCAGAGTGTGTTTCATGGATGAGAACTGTGCTGTGTGTTTCCCTACAGAAACGGAGTTAAATGCCAGGCGCTGTGTCTTCCTACAAGCGAGACTTCGTTTCAGGTAAACGCAGTCACTTTTCAGCTCAAACGAAGCTATATTGTACACGAAGCTCACACGTTTCTCGCTCTTCACTGAAACGCATTGGATGTTAGAGGGACTGTGGTTTGTATCAGTTTCAGAAGCAGTGTTGAACTAGATATGGTCCGTGTGTGTAGGAAACACAGTTCTTTTGTTCTGAGCACTCTCACGTTTCCCGCCTTATTAGAGACTCTAGAAAGCAAGAGCGTGCTTCTTGCTCTAAAGCAGAGTGTGTTTCATGGATGAGAACTGTGCTGTGTGTTTCCCTTCAGAAACGGAGTTAAATGCCAGGCTCTGTGTCTTCCTACAAGCGAGACTTCGTTTCAGGTAAACGCAGTCACTTTTCAGCTCAAACCAAGCTATATTGTACACGAAGCTCACACGTTTCTCGCTCTTCACTGAAACGCATTGGATGTTAGAGGGCCTGTGGTTTGTATCAGTTTCAGAAGCAGAGTTGAACTAGATATGGTCCGTGTGTGTAGGAAACACAGTTCTTTTGTTCTGAGCACTCTCACGTTTCCCGCCTTATTAGAGACTCTAGAAAGCAAGAGCGTGCTTCTTGCTCTAAAGCAGAGTGTGTTTCATGGATGAGAACTGTGCTGTGTGTTTCCCTTCAGAAACGGAGTTAAATGCCAGGCTCTGTGTCTTCCTACAAGCGAGACTTCGTTTCAGGTAAACGCAGTCACTTTTCAGCTCAAACGAAGCTATATTGTACACGAAGCTCACACGTTTCTCGCTCTTCACTGAAACGCATTGGATGTTAGAGGGCCTGTGGTTTGTATCAGTTTCAGAAGCAGAGTTGAACTAGATATGGTCCGTGTGTGTAGGAAACACAGTTCTTTTGTTCTGAGCACTCTCACGTTTCCCGCCTTATTAGAGACTCTAGAAAGCAAGAGCGTGCTTCTTGCTCTAAAGCAGAGTGTGTTTCATGGATGAGAACTGTGCTGTGTGTTTCCCTTCAGAAACGGAGTTAAATGCCAGGCGCTGTGTCTTCCTACAAGCGAGACTTCGTTTCAGGTAAACGCAGTCACTTTTCAGCTCAAACGAAGCTATATTGTACACGAAGCTCACACGTTTCTCGCTCTTCACTGAAACGCATTGGATGTTAGAGGGCCTGTGGTTTGTATCAGTTTCAGAAGCAGAGTTGAACTAGATATGGTCCGTGTGTGTAGGAAACACAGTTCTTTTGTTCTGAGCACTCTCACGTTTCCCGCCTTATTAGAGACTCTAGAAAGCAAGAGCGTGCTTCTTGCTCTAAAGCAGAGTGTGTTTCATGGATGAGAACTGTGCTGTGTGTTTCCCTTCAGAAACGGAGTTAAATGCCAGGCTCTGTGTCTTCCTACAAGCGAGACTTCGTTTCAGGTAAACGCAGTCACTTTTCAGCTCAAACCAAGCTATATTGTACACGAAGCTCACACGTTTCTCGCTCTTCACTGAAACGCATTGGATGTTAGAGGGCCTGTGGTTTGTATCAGTTTCAGAAGCAGAGTTGAACTAGATATGGTCCGTGTGTGTAGGAAACACAGTTCTTTTGTTCTGAGCACTCTCACGTTTCCCGCCTTATTAGAGACTCTAGAAAGCAAGAGCGTGCTTCTTGCTCTAAAGCAGAGTGTGTTTCATGGATGAGAACTGTGCTGTGTGTTTCCCTTCAGAAACGGAGTTAAATGCCAGGCGCTGTGTCTTCCTACAAGCGAGACTTCGTTTCAGGTAAACGCAGTCACTTTTCAGCTCAAACGAAGCTATATTGTACACGAAGCTCACACGTTTCTCGCTCTTCACTGAAACGCATTGGATGTTAGAGGGCCTGTGGTTTGTATCAGTTTCAGAAGCAGAGTTGAACTAGATATGGTCCGTGTGTGTAGGAAACACAGTTCTTTTGTTCTGAGCACTCTCACGTTTCCCGCCTTATTAGAGACTCTAGAAAGCAAGAGCGTGCTTCTTGCTCTAAAGCAGAGTGTGTTTCATGGATGAGAACTGTGCTGTGTGTTTCCCTTCAGAAACGGAGTTAAATGCCAGGCTCTGTGTCTTCCTACAAGCGAGACTTCGTTTCAGGTAAACGCAGTCACTTTTCAGCTCAAACCAAGCTATATTGTACACGAAGCTCACACGTTTCTCGCTCTTCACTGAAACGCATTGGATGTTAGAGGGCCTGTGGTTTGTATCAGTTTCAGAAGCAGAGTTGAACTAGATATGGTCCGTGTGTGTAGGAAACACAGTTCTTTTGTTCTGAGCACTCTCACGTTTCCCGCCTTATTAGAGACTCTAGAAAGCAAGAGCGTGCTTCTTGCTCTAAAGCAGAGTGTGTTTCATGGATGAGAACTGTGCTGTGTGTTTCCCTTCAGAAACGGAGTTAAATGCCAGGCGCTGTGTCTTCCTACAAGCGAGACTTCGTTTCAGGTAAACGCAGTCACTTTTCAGCTCAAACGAAGCTATATTGTACACGAAGCTCACACGTTTCTCGCTCTTCACTGAAACGCATTGGATGTTAGAGGGCCTGTGGTTTGTATCAGTTTCAGAAGCAGAGTTGAACTAGATATGGTCCGTGTGTGTAGGAAACACAGTTCTTTTGTTCTGAGCACTCTCACGTTTCCCGCCTTATTAGAGACTCTAGAAAGCAAGAGCGTGCTTCTTGCTCTAAAGCAGAGTGTGTTTCATGGATGAGAACTGTGCTGTGTGTTTCCCTTCAGAAACGGAGTTAAATGCCAGGCGCTGTGTCTTCCTACAAGCGAGACTTCGTTTCAGGTAAACGCAGTCACTTTTCAGCTCAAACGAAGCTATATTGTACACGAAGCTCACACGTTTCTCGCTCTTCACTGAAACGCATTGGATGTTAGAGGGCCTGTGGTTTGTATCAGTTTCAGAAGCAGAGTTGAACTAGATATGGTCCGTGTGTGTAGGAAACACAGTTCTTTTGTTCTGAGCACTCTCACGTTTCCCGCCTTATTAGAGACTCTAGAAAGCAAGAGCGTGCTTCTTGCTCTAAAGCAGAGTGTGTTTCATGGATGAGAACTGTGCTGTGTGTTTCCCTTCAGAAACGGAGTTAAATGCCAGGCTCTGTGTCTTCCTACAAGCGAGACTTCGTTTCAGGTAAACGCAGTCACTTTTCAGCTCAAACCAAGCTATATTGTACACGAAGCTCACACGTTTCTCGCTCTTCACTGAAACGCATTGGATGTTAGAGGGCCTGTGGTTTGTATCAGTTTCAGAAGCAGAGTTGAACTAGATATGGTCCGTGTGTGTAGGAAACACAGTTCTTTTGTTCTGAGCACTCTCACGTTTCCCGCCTTATTAGAGACTCTAGAAAGCAAGAGCGTGCTTCTTGCTCTAAAGCAGAGTGTGTTTCATGGATGAGAACTGTGCTGTGTGTTTCCCTTCAGAAACGGAGTTAAATGCCAGGCTCTGTGTCTTCCTACAAGCGAGACTTCGTTTCAGGTAAACGCAGTCACTTTTCAGCTCAAACGAAGCTATATTGTACACGAAGCTCACACGTTTCTCGCTCTTCACTGAAACGCATTGGATGTTAGAGGGCCTGTGGTTTGTATCAGTTTCAGAAGCAGAGTTGAACTAGATATGGTCCGTGTGTGTAGGAAACACAGTTCTTTTGTTCTGAGCACTCTCACGTTTCCCGCCTTATTAGAGACTCTAGAAAGCAAGAGCGTGCTTCTTGCTCTAAAGCAGAGTGTGTTTCATGGATGAGAACTGTGCTGTGTGTTTCCCTTCAGAAACGGAGTTAAATGCCAGGCTCTGTGTCTTCCTACAAGCGAGACTTCGTTTCAGGTAAACGCAGTCACTTTTCAGCTCAAACCAAGCTATATTGTACACGAAGCTCACACGTTTCTCGCTCTTCACTGAAACGCATTGGATGTTAGAGGGCCTGTGGTTTGTATCAGTTTCAGAAGCAGAGTTGAACTAGATATGGTCCGTGTGTGTAGGAAACACAGTTCTTTTGTTCTGAGCACTCTCACGTTTCCCGCCTTATTAGAGACTCTAGAAAGCAAGAGCGTGCTTCTTGCTCTAAAGCAGAGTGTGTTTCATGGATGAGAACTGTGCTGTGTGTTTCCCTTCAGAAACGGAGTTAAATGCCAGGCGCTGTGTCTTCCTACAAGCGAGACTTCGTTTCAGGTAAACGCAGTCACTTTTCAGCTCAAACGAAGCTATATTGTACACGAAGCTCACACGTTTCTCGCTCTTCACTGAAACGCATTGGATGTTAGAGGGCCTGTGGTTTGTATCAGTTTCAGAAGCAGAGTTGAACTAGATATGGTCCGTGTGTGTAGGAAACACAGTTCTTTTGTTCTGAGCACTCTCACGTTTCCCGCCTTATTAGAGACTCTAGAAAGCAAGAGCGTGCTTCTTGCTCTAAAGCAGAGTGTGTTTCATGGATGAGAACTGTGCTGTGTGTTTCCCTTCAGAAACGGAGTTAAATGCCAGGCTCTGTGTCTTCCTACAAGCGAGACTTCGTTTCAGGTAAACGCAGTCACTTTTCAGCTCAAACCAAGCTATATTGTACACGAAGCTCACACGTTTCTCGCTCTTCACTGAAACGCATTGGATGTTAGAGGGCCTGTGGTTTGTATCAGTTTCAGAAGCAGAGTTGAACTAGATATGGTCCGTGTGTGTAGGAAACACAGTTCTTTTGTTCTGAGCACTCTCACGTTTCCCGCCTTATTAGAGACTCTAGAAAGCAAGAGCGTGCTTCTTGCTCTAAAGCAGAGTGTGTTTCATGGATGAGAACTGTGCTGTGTGTTTCCCTTCAGAAACGGAGTTAAATGCCAGGCGCTGTGTCTTCCTACAAGCGAGACTTCGTTTCAGGTAAACGCAGTCACTTTTCAGCTCAAACGAAGCTATATTGTACACGAAGCTCACACGTTTCTCGCTCTTCACTGAAACGCATTGGATGTTAGAGGGCCTGTGGTTTGTATCAGTTTCAGAAGCAGAGTTGAACTAGATATGGTCCGTGTGTGTAGGAAACACAGTTCTTTTGTTCTGAGCACTCTCACGTTTCCCGCCTTATTAGAGACTCTAGAAAGCAAGAGCGTGCTTCTTGCTCTAAAGCAGAGTGTGTTTCATGGATGAGAACTGTGCTGTGTGTTTCCCTTCAGAAACGGAGTTAAATGCCAGGCGCTGTGTCTTCCTACAAGCGAGACTTCGTTTCAGGTAAACGCAGTCACTTTTCAGCTCAAACGAAGCTATATTGTACACGAAGCTCACACGTTTCTCGCTCTTCACTGAAACGCATTGGATGTTAGAGGGCCTGTGGTTTGTATCAGTTTCAGAAGCAGAGTTGAACTAGATATGGTCCGTGTGTGTAGGAAACACAGTTCTTTTGTTCTGAGCACTCTCACGTTTCCCGCCTTATTAGAGACTCTAGAAAGCAAGAGCGTGCTTCTTGCTCTAAAGCAGAGTGTGTTTCATGGATGAGAACTGTGCTGTGTGTTTCCCTTCAGAAACGGAGTTAAATGCCAGGCTCTGTGTCTTCCTACAAGCGAGACTTCGTTTCAGGTAAACGCAGTCACTTTTCAGCTCAAACCAAGCTATATTGTACACGAAGCTCACACGTTTCTCGCTCTTCACTGAAACGCATTGGATGTTAGAGGGCCTGTGGTTTGTATCAGTTTCAGAAGCAGAGTTGAACTAGATATGGTCCGTGTGTGTAGGAAACACAGTTCTTTTGTTCTGAGCACTCTCACGTTTCCCGCCTTATTAGAGACTCTAGAAAGCAAGAGCGTGCTTCTTGCTCTAAAGCAGAGTGTGTTTCATGGATGAGAACTGTGCTGTGTGTTTCCCTTCAGAAACGGAGTTAAATGCCAGGCTCTGTGTCTTCCTACAAGCGAGACTTCGTTTCAGGTAAACGCAGTCACTTTTCAGCTCAAACGAAGCTATATTGTACACGAAGCTCACACGTTTCTCGCTCTTCACTGAAACGCATTGGATGTTAGAGGGCCTGTGGTTTGTATCAGTTTCAGAAGCAGAGTTGAACTAGATATGGTCCGTGTGTGTAGGAAACACAGTTCTTTTGTTCTGAGCACTCTCACGTTTCCCGCCTTATTAGAGACTCTAGAAAGCAAGAGCGTGCTTCTTGCTCTAAAGCAGAGTGTGTTTCATGGATGAGAACTGTGCTGTGTGTTTCCCTTCAGAAACGGAGTTAAATGCCAGGCTCTGTGTCTTCCTACAAGCGAGACTTCGTTTCAGGTAAACGCAGTCACTTTTCAGCTCAAACGAAGCTATATTGTACACGAAGCTCACACGTTTCTCGCTCTTCACTGAAACGCATTGGATGTTAGAGGGCCTGTGGTTTGTATCAGTTTCAGAAGCAGAGTTGAACTAGATATGGTCCGTGTGTGTAGGAAACACAGTTCTTTTGTTCTGAGCACTCTCACGTTTCCCGCCTTATTAGAGACTCTAGAAAGCAAGAGCGTGCTTCTTGCTCTAAAGCAGAGTGTGTTTCATGGATGAGAACTGTGCTGTGTGTTTCCCTTCAGAAACGGAGTTAAATGCCAGGCGCTGTGTCTTCCTACAAGCGAGACTTCGTTTCAGGTAAACGCAGTCACTTTTCAGCTCAAACGAAGCTATATTGTACACGAAGCTCACACGTTTCTCGCTCTTCACTGAAACGCATTGGATGTTAGAGGGCCTGTGGTTTGTATCAGTTTCAGAAGCAGAGTTGAACTAGATATGGTCCGTGTGTGTAGGAAACACAGTTCTTTTGTTCTGAGCACTCTCACGTTTCCCGCCTTATTAGAGACTCTAGAAAGCAAGAGCGTGCTTCTTGCTCTAAAGCAGAGTGTGTTTCATGGATGAGAACTGTGCTGTGTGTTTCCCTTCAGAAACGGAGTTAAATGCCAGGCGCTGTGTCTTCCTACAAGCGAGACTTCGTTTCAGGTAAACGCAGTCACTTTTCAGCTCAAACGAAGCTATATTGTACACGAAGCTCACACGTTTCTCGCTCTTCACTGAAACGCATTGGATGTTAGAGGGCCTGTGGTTTGTATCAGTTTCAGAAGCAGAGTTGAACTAGATATGGTCCGTGTGTGTAGGAAACACAGTTCTTTTGTTCTGAGCACTCTCACGTTTCCCGCCTTATTAGAGACTCTAGAAAGCAAGAGCGTGCTTCTTGCTCTAAAGCAGAGTGTGTTTCATGGATGAGAACTGTGCTGTGTGTTTCCCTTCAGAAACGGAGTTAAATGCCAGGCGCTGTGTCTTCCTACAAGCGAGACTTCGTTTCAGGTAAACGCAGTCACTTTTCAGCTCAAACGAAGCTATATTGTACACGAAGCTCACACGTTTCTCGCTCTTCACTGAAACGCATTGGATGTTAGAGGGCCTGTGGTTTGTATCAGTTTCAGAAGCAGAGTTGAACTAGATATGGTCCGTGTGTGTAGGAAACACAGTTCTTTTGTTCTGAGCACTCTCACGTTTCCTGCCTTATTAGAGACTCTAGAAAGCAAGAGCGTGCTTCTTGCTCTAAAGCAGAGTGTGTTTCATGGATGAGAACTGTGCTGTGTGTTTCCCTTCAGAAACGGAGTTAAATGCCAGGCTCTGTGTCTTCCTACAAGCGAGACTTCGTTTCAGGTAAACGCAGTCACTTTTCAGCTCAAACGAAGCTATATTGTACACGAAGCTCACACGTTTCTCGCTCTTCACTGAAACGCATTGGATGTTAGAGGGCCTGTGGTTTGTATCAGTTTCAGAAGCAGAGTTGAACTAGATATGGTCCGTGTGTGTAGGAAACACAGTTCTTTTGTTCTGAGCACTCTCACGTTTCCCGCCTTATTAGAGACTCTAGAAAGCAAGAGCGTGCTTCTTGCTCTAAAGCAGAGTGTGTTTCATGGATGAGAACTGTGCTGTGTGTTTCCCTTCAGAAACGGAGTTAAATGCCAGGCTCTGTGTCTTCCTACAAGCGAGACTTCGTTTCAGGTAAACGCAGTCACTTTTCAGCTCAAACGAAGCTATATTGTACACGAAGCTCACTCGTTTCTCGCTCTTCACTGAAACGCATTGGATGTTAGAGGGCCTGTGGTTTGTATCAGTTTCAGAAGCAGAGTTGAACTAGATATGGTCCGTGTGTGTAGGAAACACAGTTCTTTTGTTCTGAGCACTCTCACGTTTCCCGCCTTATTAGAGACTCTAGAAAGCAAGAGCGTGCTTCTTGCTCTAAAGCAGAGTGTGTTTCATGGATGAGAACTGTGCTGTGTGTTTCCCTTCAGAAACGGAGTTAAATGCCAGGCTCTGTGTCTTCCTACAAGCGAGACTTCGTTTCAGGTAAACGCAGTCACTTTTCAGCTCAAACGAAGCTATATTGTACACGAAGCTCACACGTTTCTCGCTCTTCACTGAAACGCATTGGATGTTAGAGGGCCTGTGGTTTGTATCAGTTTCAGAAGCAGAGTTGAACTAGATATGGTCCGTGTGTGTAGGAAACACAGTTTTTTTGTTCTGAGCACTCTCACGTTTCCCGCCTTATTAGAGACTCTAGAAAGCAAGAGCGTGCTTCTTGCTCTAAAGCAGAGTGTGTTTCATGGATGAGAACTGTGCTGTGTGTTTCCCTTCAGAAACGGAGTTAAATGCCAGGTGCTGTGTCTTCCTACAAGCGAGACTTCGTTTCAGGTAAACGCAGTCACTTTTCAGCTCAAACGAAGCTATATTGTACACGAAGCTCACACGTTTCTCGCTCTTCACTGAAACGCATTGGATGTTAGAGGGCCTGTGGTTTGTATCAGTTTCAGAAGCAGAGTTGAACTAGATATGGTCCGTGTGTGTAGGAAACACAGTTCTTTTGTTCTGAGCACTCTCACGTTTCCCGCCTTATTAGAGACTCTAGAAAGCAAGAGCGTGCTTCTTGCTCTAAAGCAGAGTGTGTTTCATGGATGAGAACTGTGCTGTGTGTTTCCCTTCAGAAACGGAGTTAAATGCCAGGCTCTGTGTCTTCCTACAAGCGAGACTTCGTTTCAGGTAAACGCAGTCACTTTTCAGCTCAAACGAAGCTATATTGTACACGAAGCTCACACGTTTCTCGCTCTTCACTGAAACGCATTGGATGTTAGAGGGCCTGTGGTTTGTATCAGTTTCAGAAGCAGAGTTGAACTAGATATGGTCCGTGTGTGTAGGAAACACAGTTCTTTTGTTCTGAGCACTCTCACGTTTCCCGCCTTATTAGAGACTCTAGAAAGCAAGAGCGTGCTTCTTGCTCTAAAGCAGAGTGTGTTTCATGGATGAGAACTGTGCTGTGTGTTTCCCTTCAGAAACGGAGTTAAATGCCAGGCTCTGTGTCTTCCTACAAGCGAGACTTCGTTTCAGGTAAACGCAGTCACTTTTTAGCTCAAACGAAGCTATATTGTACACGAAGCTCACACGTTTCTCGCTCTTCACTGAAACGCATTGGATGTTAGAGGGCCTGTGGTTTGTATCAGTTTCAGAAGCAGAGTTGAACTAGATATGGTCCGTGTGTGTAGGAAACACAGTTCTTTTGTTCTGAGCACTCTCACGTTTCCCGCCTTATTAGAGACTCTAGAAAGCAAGAGCGTGCTTCTTGCTCTAAAGCAGAGTGTGTTTCATGGATGAGAACTGTGCTGTGTGTTTCCCTTCAGAAACGGAGTTAAATGCCAGGCGCTGTGTCTTCCTACAAGCGAGACTTCGTTTCAGGTAAACGCAGTCACTTTTCAGCTCAAACGAAGCTATATTGTACACGAAGCTCACACGTTTCTCGCTCTTCACTGAAACGCATTGGATGTTAGAGGGCCTGTGGTTTGTATCAGTTTCAGAAGCAGAGTTGAACTAGATATGGTCCGTGTGTGTAGGAAACACAGTTCTTTTGTTCTGAGCACTCTCACGTTTCCCGCCTTATTAGAGACTCTAGAAAGCAAGAGCGTGCTTCTTGCTCTAAAGCAGAGTGTGTTTCATGGATGAGAACTGTGCTGTGTGTTTCCCTTCAGAAACGGAGTTAAATGCCAGGCGCTGTGTCTTCCTACAAGCGAGACTTCGTTTCAGGTAAACGCAGTCACTTTTCAGCTCAAACCAAGCTATATTGTACACGAAGCTCACACGTTTCTCGCTCTTCACTGAAACGCATTGGATGTTAGAGGGCCTGTGGTTTGTATCAGTTTCAGAAGCAGAGTTGAACTAGATATGGTCCGTGTGTGTAGGAAACACAGTTCTTTTGTTCTGAGCACTCTCGCGTTTCCCGCCTTATTAGAGACTCTAGAAAGCAAGAGCGTGCTTCTTGCTCTAAAGCAGAGTGTGTTTCATGGATGAGAACTGTGCTGTGTGTTTCCCTTCAGAAACGGAGTTAAATGCCAGGCTCTGTGTCTTCCTACAAGCGAGACTTCGTTTCAGGTAAACGCAGTCACTTTTCAGCTCAAACGAAGCTATATTGTACACGAAGCTCACACGTTTCTCGCTCTTCACTGAAACGCATTGGATGTTAGAGGGCCTGTGGTTTGTGTCAGTTTCAGAAGCAGAGTTGAACTAGATATGGTCCGTGTGTGTAGGAAACACAGTTCTTTTGTTCTGAGCACTCTCACGTTTCCCGCCTTATTAGAGACTCTAGAAAGCAAGAGCGTGCTTCTTGCTCTAAAGCAGAGTGTGTTTCATGGATGAGAACTGTGCTGTGTGTTTCCCTTCAGAAACGGAGTTAAATGCCAGGCTCTGTGTCTTCCTACAAGCGAGACTTCGTTTCAGGTAAACGCAGTCACTTTTCAGCTCAAACCAAGCTATATTGTACACGAAGCTCACACGTTTCTCGCTCTTCACTGAAACGCATTGGATGTTAGAGGGCCTGTGGTTTGTATCAGTTTCAGAAGCAGAGTTGAACTAGATATGGTCCGTGTGTGTAGGAAACACAGTTCTTTTGTTCTGAGCACTCTCACGTTTCCCGCCTTATTAGAGACTCTAGAAAGCAAGAGCGTGCTTCTTGCTCTAAAGCAGAGTGTGTTTCATGGATGAGAACTGTGCTGTGTGTTTCCCTTCAGAAACGGAGTTAAATGCCAGGCTCTGTGTCTTCCTACAAGCGAGACTTCGTTTCAGGTAAACGCAGTCACTTTTCAGCTCAAACGAAGCTATATTGTACACGAAGCTCACACGTTTCTCGCTCTTCACTGAAACGCATTGGATGTTAGAGGGCCTGTGGTTTGTATCAGTTTCAGAAGCAGAGTTGAACTAGATATGGTCCGTGTGTGTAGGAAACACAGTTCTTTTGTTCTGAGCACTCTCACGTTTCCCGCCTTATTAGAGACTCTAGAAAGCAAGAGCGTGCTTCTTGCTCTAAAGCAGAGTGTGTTTCATGGATGAGAACTGTGCTGTGTGTTTCCCTTCAGAAACGGAGTTAAATGCCAGGCGCTGTGTCTTCCTACAAGCGAGACTTCGTTTCAGGTAAACGCAGTCACTTTTCAGCTCAAACGAAGCTATATTGTACACGAAGCTCACACGTTTCTCGCTCTTCACTGAAACGCATTGGATGTTAGAGGGCCTGTGGTTTGTATCAGTTTCAGAAGCAGAGTTGAACTAGATATGGTCCGTGTGTGTAGGAAACACAGTTCTTTTGTTCTGAGCACTCTCACGTTTCCCGCCTTATTAGAGACTCTAGAAAGCAAGAGCGTGCTTCTTGCTCTAAAGCAGAGTGTGTTTCATGGATGAGAACTGTGCTGTGTGTTTCCCTTCAGAAACGGAGTTAAATGCCAGGCGCTGTGTCTTCCTACAAGCGAGACTTCGTTTCAGGTAAACGCAGTCACTTTTCAGCTCAAACGAAGCTATATTGTACACGAAGCTCACACGTTTCTCGCTCTTCACTGAAACGCATTGGATGTTAGAGGGCCTGTGGTTTGTATCAGTTTCAGAAGCAGAGTTGAACTAGATATGGTCCGTGTGTGTAGGAAACACAGTTCTTTTGTTCTGAGCACTCTCACGTTTCCCGCCTTATTAGAGACTCTAGAAAGCAAGAGCGTGCTTCTTGCTCTAAAGCAGAGTGTGTTTCATGGATGAGAACTGTGCTGTGTGTTTCCCTTCAGAAACGGAGTTAAATGCCAGGCGCTGTGTCTTCCTACAAGCGAGACTTCGTTTCAGGTAAACGCAGTCACTTTTCAGCTCAAACGAAGCTATATTGTACACGAAGCTCACACGTTTCTCGCTCTTCACTGAAACGCATTGGATGTTAGAGGGCCTGTGGTTTGTATCAGTTTCAGAAGCAGAGTTGAACTAGATATGGTCCGTGTGTGTAGGAAACACAGTTCTTTTGTTCTGAGCACTCTCACGTTTCCCGCCTTATTAGAGACTCTAGAAAGCAAGAGCGTGCTTCTTGCTCTAAAGCAGAGTGTGTTTCATGGATGAGAACTGTGCTGTGTGTTTCCCTTCAGAAACGGAGTTAAATGCCAGGCTCTGTGTCTTCCTACAAGCGAGACTTCGTTTCAGGTAAACGCAGTCACTTTTTAACTCAAACCAAGCTATATTGTACACGAAGCTCACACGTTTCTCGCTCTTCACTGAAACGCATTGGATGTTAGAGGGCCTGTGGTTTGTATCAGTTTCAGAAGCAGAGTTGAACTAGATATGGTCCGTGTGTGTAGGAAACACAGTTCTTTTGTTCTGAGCACTCTCACGTTTCCCGCCTTATTAGAGACTCTAGAAAGCAAGAGCGTGCTTCTTGCTCTAAAGCAGAGTGTGTTTCATGGATGAGAACTGTGCTGTGTGTTTCCCTTCAGAAACGGAGTTAAATGCCAGGCGCTGTGTCTTCCTACAAGCGAGACTTCGTTTCAGGTAAACGCAGTCACTTTTCAGCTCAAACGAAGCTATATTGTACACGAAGCTCACACGTTTCTCGCTCTTCACTGAAACGCATTGGATGTTAGAGGGCCTGTGGTTTGTATCAGTTTCAGAAGCAGAGTTGAACTAGATATGGTCCGTGTGTGTAGGAAACACAGTTCTTTTGTTCTGAGCACTCTCACGTTTCCCGCCTTATTAGAGACTCTAGAAAGCAAGAGCGTGCTTCTTGCTCTAAAGCAGAGTGTGTTTCATGGATGAGAACTGTGCTGTGTGTTTCCCTTCAGAAACGGAGTTAAATGCCAGGCGCTGTGTCTTCCTACAAGCGAGACTTCGTTTCAGGTAAACGCAGTCACTTTTCAGCTCAAACGAAGCTATATTGTACACGAAGCTCACACGTTTCTCGCTCTTCACTGAAATGCATTGGATGTTAGAGGGCCTGTGGTTTGTATCAGTTTCAGAAGCAGAGTTGAACTAGATATGGTCCGTGTGTGTAGGAAACACAGTTCTTTTGTTCTGAGCACTCTCACGTTTCCCGCCTTATTAGAGACTCTAGAAAGCAAGAGCGTGCTTCTTGCTCTAAAGCAGAGTGTGTTTCATAGATGAGAACTGTGCTGTGTGTTTCCCTTCAGAAACGGAGTTAAATGCCAGGCTCTGTGTCTTCCTACAAGCGAGACTTCGTTTCAGGTAAACGCAGTCACTTTTCAGCTCAAACCAAGCTATATTGTACACGAAGCTCACACGTTTCTCGCTCTTCACTGAAACGCATTGGATGTTAGAGGGCCTGTGGTTTGTATCAGTTTCAGAAGCAGAGTTGAACTAGATATGGTCCGTGTGTGTAGGAAACACAGTTCTTTTGTTCTGAGCACTCTCACGTTTCCCGCCTTATTAGAGACTCTAGAAAGCAAGAGCGTGCTTCTTGCTCTAAAGCAGAGTGTGTTTCATGGATGAGAACTGTGCTGTGTGTTTCCCTTCAGAAACGGAGTTAAATGCCACGCACTGTGTCTTCCTACAAGCGAGACTTCGTTTCAGGTAAACGCAGTCACTTTTCAGCTCAAACCAAGCTATATTGTACACGAAGCTCACACGTTTCTCGCTCTTCACTGAAACGCATTGGATGTTAGAGGGCCTGTGGTTTGTATCAGTTTCAGAAGCAGAGTTGAACTAGATATGGTCCGTGTGTGTAGGAAACACAGTTCTTTTGTTCTGAGCACTCTCACGTTTCCCGCCTTATTAGAGACTCTAGAAAGCAAGAGCGTGCTTCTTGCTCTAAAGCAGAGTGTGTTTCATGGATGAGAACTGTGCTGTGTGTTTCCCTTCAGAAACGGAGTTAAATGCCAGGCTCTGTGTCTTCCTACAAGCGAGACTTCGTTTCAGGTAAACGCAGTCACTTTTCAGCTCAAACGAAGCTATATTGTACACGAAGCTCACACGTTTCTCGCTCTTCACTGAAACGCATTGGATGTTAGAGGGCCTGTGGTTTGTATCAGTTTCAGAAGCAGAGTTGAACTAGATATGGTCCGTGTGTGTAGGAAACACAGTTCTTTTGTTCTGAGCACTCTCACGTTTCCCGCCTTATTAGAGACTCTAGAAAGCAAGAGCGTGCTTCTTGCTCTAAAGCAGAGTGTGTTTCATGGATGAGAACTGTGCTGTGTGTTTCCCTTCAGAAACGGAGTTAAATGCCAGGCGCTGTGTCTTCCTACAAGCGAGACTTCGTTTCAGGTAAACGCAGTCACTTTTCAGCTCAAACGAAGCTATATTGTACACGAAGCTCACACGTTTCTCGCTCTTCACTGAAACGCATTGGATGTTAGAGGGCCTGTGGTTTGTATCAGTTTCAGAAGCAGAGTTGAACTAGATATGGTCCGTGTGTGTAGGAAACACAGTTCTTTTGTTCTGAGCACTCTCACGTTTCCCGCCTTATTAGAGACTCTAGAAAGCAAGAGCGTGCTTCTTGCTCCAAAGCAGAGTGTGTTTCATGGATGAGAACTGTGCTGTGTGTTTCCCTTCAGAAACGGAGTTAAATGCCAGGCGCTGTGTCTTCCTACAAGCGAGACTTCGTTTCAGGTAAACGCAGTCACTTTTCAGCTCAAACGAAGCTATATTGTACACGAAGCTCACACGTTTCTCGCTCTTCACTGAAACGCATTGGATGTTAGAGGGCCTGTGGTTTGTATCAGTTTCAGAAGCAGAGTTGAACTAGATATGGTCCGTGTGTGTAGGAAACACAGTTCTTTTGTTCTGAGCACTCTCACGTTTCCCGCCTTATTAGAGACTCTAGAAAGCAAGAGCGTGCTTCTTGCTCTAAAGCAGAGTGTGTTTCATGGATGAGAACTGTGCTGTGTGTTTCCCTTCAGAAACGGAGTTAAATGCCAGGCGCTGTGTCTTCCTACAAGCGAGACTTCGTTTCAGGTAAACGCAGTCACTTTTCAGCTCAAACGAAGCTATATTGTACACGAAGCTCACACGTTTCTCGCTCTTCACTGAAACGCATTGGATGTTAGAGGGCCTGTGGTTTGTATCAGTTTCAGAAGCAGAGTTGAACTAGATATGGTCCGTGTGTGTAGGAAACACAGTTCTTTTGTTCTGAGCACTCTCACGTTTCCTGCCTTATTAGAGACTCTAGAAAGCAAGAGCGTGCTTCTTGCTCTAAAGCAGAGTGTGTTTCATGGATGAGAACTGTGCTGTGTGTTTCCCTTCAGAAACGGAGTTAAATGCCAGGCTCTGTGTCTATCTACAAGCGAGACTTCGTTTCAGGTAAACGCAGTCACTTTTCAGCTCAAACGAAGCTATATTGTACACGAAGCTCACACGTTTCCCGCTCTTCACTGAAACGCATTGGATGTTAGAGGGCCTGTGGTTTGTATCAGTTTCAGAAGCAGAGTTGAACTAGATATGGTCCGTGTGTGTAGGAAACACAGTTCTTTTGTTCTGAGCACTCTCACGTTTCCCGCCTTATTAGAGACTCTAGAAAGCAAGAGCGTGCTTCTTGCTCTAAAGCAGAGTGTGTTTCATGGATGAGAACTGTGCTGTGTGTTTCCCTTCAGAAACGGAGTTAAATGCCAGGCTCTGTGTCTTCCTACAAGCGAGACTTCGTTTCAGGTAAACGCAGTCACTTTTCAGCTCAAACGAAGCTATATTGTACACGAAGCTCACACGTTTCTCGCTCTTCACTGAAACGCATTGGATGTTAGAGGGCCTGTGGTTTGTATCAGTTTCAGAAGCAGAGTTGAACTAGATATGGTCCGTGTGTGTAGGAAACACAGTTCTTTTGTTCTGAGCACTCTCACGTTTCCCGCCTTATTAGAGACTCTAGAAAGCAAGAGCGTGCTTCTTGCTCTAAAGCAGAGTGTGTTTCATGGATGAGAACTGTGCTGTGTGTTTCCCTTCAGAAACGGAGTTAAATGCCAGGCTCTGTGTCTTCCTACAAGCGAGACTTCGTTTCAGGTAAACGCAGTCACTTTTCAGCTCAAACGAAGCTATATTGTACACGAAGCTCACACGTTTCTCGCTCTTCACTGAAACGCATTGGATGTTAGAGGGCCTGTGGTTTGTATCAGTTTCAGAAGCAGAGTTGAACTAGATATGGTCCGTGTGTGTAGGAAACACAGTTCTTTTGTTCTGAGCACTCTCACGTTTCCCGCCTTATTAGAGACTCTAGAAAGCAAGAGCGTGCTTCTTGCTCCAAAGCAGAGTGTGTTTCATGGATGAGAACTGTGCTGTGTGTTTCCCTTCAGAAACGGAGTTAAATGCCAGGCGCTGTGTCTTCCTACAAGCGAGACTTCGTTTCAGGTAAACGCAGTCACTTTTCAGCTCAAACGAAGCTATATTGTACACGAAGCTCACACGTTTCTCGCTCTTCACTGAAACGCATTGGATGTTAGAGGGCCTGTGGTTTGTATCAGTTTCAGAAGCAGAGTTGAACTAGATATGGTCCGTGTGTGTAGGAAACACAGTTCTTTTGTTCTGAGCACTCTCACGTTTCCCGCCTTATTAGAGACTCTAGAAAGCAAGAGCGTGATTCTTGCTCTAAAGCAGAGTGTGTTTCATGGATGAGAACTGTGCTGTGTGTTTCCCTTCAGAAACGGAGTTAAATGCCAGGCTCTGTGTCTTCCTACAAGCGAGACTTCGTTTCAGGTAAACGCAGTCACTTTTCAGCTCAAACGAAGCTATATTGTACACGAAGCTCACTCGTTTCTCGCTCTTCACTGAAACGCATTGGATGTTAGAGGGCCTGTGGTTTGTATCAGTTTCAGAAGCAGAGTTGAACTAGATATGGTCCGTGTGTGTAGGAAACACAGTTCTTTTGTTCTGAGCACTCTCACGTTTCCCGCCTTATTAGAGACTCTAGAAAGCAAGAGCGTGCTTCTTGCTCTAAAGCAGAGTGTGTTTCATGGATGAGAACTGTGCTGTGTGTTTCCCTTCAGAAACGGAGTTAAATGCCAGGCTCTGTGTCTTCCTACAAGCGAGACTTCGTTTCAGGTAAACGCAGTCACTTTTCAGCTCAAACGAAGCTATATTGTACACGAAGCTCACACGTTTCTCGCTCTTCACTGAAACGCATTGGATGTTAGAGGGCCTGTAGTTTGTATCAGTTTCAGAAGCAGAGTTGAACTAGATATGGTCCGTGTGTGTAGGAAACACAGTTTTTTTGTTCTGAGCACTCTCACGTTTCCCGCCTTATTAGAGACTCTAGAAAGCAAGAGCGTGCTTCTTGCTCTAAAGCAGAGTGTGTTTCATGGATGAGAACTGTGCTGTGTGTTTCCCTTCAGAAACGGAGTTAAATGCCAGGCACTGTGTCTTCCTACAAGCGAGACTTCGTTTCAGGTAAACGCAGTCACTTTTTAGCTCAAACCAAGCTATATTGTACACGAAGCTCACACGTTTCTCGCTCTTCACTGAAACGCATTGGATGTTAGAGGGCCTGTGGTTTGTATCAGTTTCAGAAGCAGAGTTGAACTAGATATGGTCCGTGTGTGTAGGAAACACAGTTCTTTTGTTCTGAGCACTCTCACGTTTCCCGCCTTATTAGAGACTCTAGAAAGCAAGAGCGTGCTTCTTGCTCTAAAGCAGAGTGTGTTTCATGGATGAGAACTGTGCTGTGTGTTTCCCTTCAGAAACGGAGTTAAATGCCAGGCTCTGTGTCTTCCTACAAGCGAGACTTCGTTTCAGGTAAACGCAGTCACTTTTCAGCTCAAACGAAGCTATATTGTACACGAAGCTCACACGTTTCTCGCTCTTCACTGAAACGCATTGGATGTTAGAGGGCCTGTGGTTTGTATCAGTTTCAGAAGCAGAGTTGAACTAGATATGGTCCGTGTGTGTAGGAAACACAGTTCTTTTGTTCTGAGCACTCTCACGTTTCCCGCCTTATTAGAGACTCTAGAAAGCAAGAGCGTGCTTCTTGCTCCAAAGCAGAGTGTGTTTCATGGATGAGAACTGTGCTGTGTGTTTCCCTTCAGAAACGGAGTTAAATGCCAGGCGCTGTGTCTTCCTACAAGCGAGACTTCGTTTCAGGTAAACGCAGTCACTTTTCAGCTCAAACGAAGCTATATTGTACACGAAGCTCACACGTTTCTCGCTCTTCACTGAAACGCATTGGATGTTAGAGGGCCTGTGGTTTGTATCAGTTTCAGAAGCAGAGTTGAACTAGATATGGTCCGTGTGTGTAGGAAACACAGTTCTTTTGTTCTGAGCACTCTCACGTTTCCCGCCTTATTAGAGACTCTAGAAAGCAAGAGCGTGATTCTTGCTCTAAAGCAGAGTGTGTTTCATGGATGAGAACTGTGCTGTGTGTTTCCCTTCAGAAACGGAGTTAAATGCCAGGCGCTGTGTCTTCCTACAAGCGAGACTTCGTTTCAGGTAAACGCAGTCACTTTTCAGCTCAAACGAAGCTATATTGTACACGAAGCTCACACGTTTCTCGCTCTTCACTGAAACGCATTGGATGTTAGAGGGCCTGTGGTTTGTATCAGTTTCAGAAGCAGAGTTGAACTAGATATGGTCCGTGTGTGTAGGAAACACAGTTCTTTTGTTCTGAGCACTCTCACGTTTCCCGCCTTATTAGAGACTCTAGAAAGCAAGAGCGTGCTTCTTGCTCTAAAGCAGAGTGTGTTTCATGGATGAGAACTGTGCTGTGTGTTTCCCTTCAGAAACGGAGTTAAATGCCAGGCGCTGTGTCTTCCTACAAGCGAGACTTCGTTTCAGGTAAACGCAGTCACTTTTCAGCTCAAACGAAGCTATATTGTACACGAAGCTCACACGTTTCTCGCTCTTCACTGAAACGCATTGGATGTTAGAGGGCCTGTGGTTTGTATCAGTTTCAGAAGCAGAGTTGAACTAGATATGGTCCGTGTGTGTAGGAAACACAGTTCTTTTGTTCTGAGCACTCTCACGTTTCCCGCCTTATTAGAGACTCTAGAAAGCAAGAGCGTGCTTCTTGCTCTAAAGCAGAGTGTGTTTCATGGATGAGAACTGTGCTGTGTGTTTCCCTTCAGAAACGGAGTTAAATGCCAGGCGCTGTGTCTTCCTACAAGCGAGACTTCGTTTCAGGTAAACGCAGTCACTTTTCAGCTCAAACGAAGCTATATTGTACACGAAGCTCACACGTTTCTCGCTCTTCACTGAAACGCATTGGATGTTAGAGGGCCTGTGGTTTGTATCAGTTTCAGAAGCAGAGTTGAACTAGATATGGTCCGTGTGTGTAGGAAACACAGTTCTTTTGTTCTGAGCACTCTCACGTTTCCCGCCTTATTAGAGACTCTAGAAAGCAAGAGCGTGCTTCTTGCTCTAAAGCAGAGTGTGTTTCATGGATGAGAACTGTGCTGTGTGTTTCCCTTCAGAAACGGAGTTAAATGCCAGGCGCTGTGTCTTCCTACAAGCGAGACTTCGTTTCAGGTAAACGCAGTCACTTTTCAGCTCAAACGAAGCTATATTGTACACGAAGCTCACACGTTTCTCGCTCTTCACTGAAACGCATTGGATGTTAGAGGGCCTGTGGTTTGTATCAGTTTCAGAAGCAGAGTTGAACTAGATATGGTCCGTGTGTGTAGGAAACACAGTTCTTTTGTTCTGAGCACTCTCACGTTTCCCGCCTTATTAGAGACTCTAGAAAGCAAGAGCGTGCTTCTTGCTCTAAAGCAGAGTGTGTTTCATGGATGAGAACTGTGCTGTGTGTTTCCCTTCAGAAACGGAGTTAAATGCCAGGCTCTGTGTCTTCCTACAAGCGAGACTTCGTTTCAGGTAAACGCAGTCACTTTTCAGCTCAAACGAAGCTATATTGTACACGAAGCTCACACGTTTCTCGCTCTTCACTGAAACGCATTGGATGTTAGAGGGCCTGTGGTTTGTATCAGTTTCAGAAGCAGAGTTGAACTAGATATGGTCCGTGTGTGTAGGAAACACAGTTCTTTTGTTCTGAGCACTCTCACGTTTCCCGCCTTATTAGAGACTCTAGAAAGCAAGAGCGTGCTTCTTGCTCTAAAGCAGAGTGTGTTTCATGGATGAGAACTGTGCTGTGTGTTTCCCTTCAGAAACGGAGTTAAATGCCAGGCTCTGTGTCTTCCTACAAGCGAGACTTCGTTTCAGGTAAACGCAGTCACTTTTCAGCTCAAACGAAGCTATATTGTACACGAAGCTCACACGTTTCTCGCTCTTCACTGAAACGCATTGGATGTTAGAGGGCCTGTGGTTTGTATCAGTTTCAGAAGCAGAGTTGAACTAGATATGGTCCGTGTGTGTAGGAAACACAGTTCTTTTGTTCTGAGCACTCTCACGTTTCCCGCCTTATTAGAGACTCTAGAAAGCAAGAGCGTGCTTCTTGCTCTAAAGCAGAGTGTGTTTCATGGATGAGAACTGTGCTGTGTGTTTCCCTTCAGAAACGGAGTTAAATGCCAGGCTCTGTGTCTTCCTACAAGCGAGACTTCGTTTCAGGTAAACGCAGTCACTTTTCAGCTCAAACGAAGCTATATTGTACACGAAGCTCACACGTTTCTCGCTCTTCACTGAAACGCATTGGATGTTAGAGGGCCTGTGGTTTGTATCAGTTTCAGAAGCAGAGTTGAACTAGATATGGTCCGTGTGTGTAGGAAACACAGTTCTTTTGTTCTGAGCACTCTCACGTTTCCCGCCTTATTAGAGACTCTAGAAAGCAAGAGCGTGCTTCTTGCTCTAAAGCAGAGTGTGTTTCATGGATGAGAACTGTGCTGTGTGTTTCCCTTCAGAAACGGAGTTAAATGCCAGGCGCTGTGTCTTCCTACAAGCGAGACTTCGTTTCAGGTAAACGCAGTCACTTTTCAGCTCAAACGAAGCTATATTGTACACGAAGCTCACACGTTTCTCGCTCTTCACTGAAACGCATTGGATGTTAGAGGGCCTGTGGTTTGTATCAGTTTCAGAAGCAGAGTTGAACTAGATATGGTCCGTGTGTGTAGGAAACACAGTTCTTTTGTTCTGAGCACTCTCACGTTTCCCGCCTTATTAGAGACTCTAGAAAGCAAGAGCGTGCTTCTTGCTCTAAAGCAGAGTGTGTTTCATGGATGAGAACTGTGCTGTGTGTTTCCCTTCAGAAACGGAGTTAAATGCCAGGCGCTGTGTCTTCCTACAAGCGAGACTTCGTTTCAGGTAAACGCAGTCACTTTTCAGCTCAAACGAAGCTATATTGTACACGAAGCTCACACGTTTCTCGCTCTTCACTGAAACGCATTGGATGTTAGAGGGCCTGTGGTTTGTATCAGTTTCAGAAGCAGAGTTGAACTAGATATGGTCCGTGTGTGTAGGAAACACAGTTCTTTTGTTCTGAGCACTCTCACGTTTCCCGCCTTATTAGAGACTCTAGAAAGCAAGAGCGTGCTTCTTGCTCTAAAGCAGAGTGTGTTTCATGGATGAGAACTGTGCTGTGTGTTTCCCTTCAGAAACGGAGTTAAATGCCAGGCGCTGTGTCTTCCTACAAGCGAGACTTCGTTTCAGGTAAACGCAGTCACTTTTCAGCTCAAACGAAGCTATATTGTACACGAAGCTCACACGTTTCTCGCTCTTCACTGAAACGCATTGGATGTTAGAGGGCCTGTGGTTTGTATCAGTTTCAGAAGCAGAGTTGAACTAGATATGGTCCGTGTGTGTAGGAAACACAGTTCTTTTGTTCTGAGCACTCTCACGTTTCCCGCCTTATTAGAGACTCTAGAAAGCAAGAGCGTGCTTCTTGCTCTAAAGCAGAGTGTGTTTCATGGATGAGAACTGTGCTGTGTGTTTCCCTTCAGAAACGGAGTTAAATGCCAGGCGCTGTGTCTTCCTACAAGCGAGACTTCGTTTCAGGTAAACGCAGTCACTTTTCAGCTCAAACGAAGCTATATTGTACACGAAGCTCACACGTTTCTCGCTCTTCACTGAAACGCATTGGATGTTAGAGGGCCTGTGGTTTGTATCAGTTTCAGAAGCAGAGTTGAACTAGATATGGTCCGTGTGTGTAGGAAACACAGTTCTTTTGTTCTGAGCACTCTCACGTTTCCCGCCTTATTAGAGACTCTAGAAAGCAAGAGCGTGCTTCTTGCTCTAAAGCAGAGTGTGTTTCATGGATGAGAACTGTGCTGTGTGTTTCCCTTCAGAAACGGAGTTAAATGCCAGGCTCTGTGTCTTCCTACAAGCGAGACTTCGTTTCAGGTAAACGCAGTCACTTTTCAGCTCAAACCAAGCTATATTGTACACGAAGCTCACACGTTTCTCGCTCTTCACTGAAACGCATTGGATGTTAGAGGGCCTGTGGTTTGTATCAGTTTCAGAAGCAGAGTTGAACTAGATATGGTCCGTGTGTGTAGGAAACACAGTTCTTTTGTTCTGAGCACTCTCACGTTTCCCGCCTTATTAGAGACTCTAGAAAGCAAGAGCGTGCTTCTTGCTCTAAAGCAGAGTGTGTTTCATGGATGAGAACTGTGCTGTGTGTTTCCCTTCAGAAACGGAGTTAAATGCCAGGCGCTGTGTCTTCCTACAAGCGAGACTTCGTTTCAGGTAAACGCAGTCACTTTTCAGCTCAAACGAAGCTATATTGTACACGAAGCTCACACGTTTCTCGCTCTTCACTGAAACGCATTGGATGTTAGAGGGCCTGTGGTTTGTATCAGTTTCAGAAGCAGAGTTGAACTAGATATGGTCCGTGTGTGTAGGAAACACAGTTCTTTTGTTCTGAGCACTCTCACGTTTCCCGCCTTATTAGAGACTCTAGAAAGCAAGAGCGTGCTTCTTGCTCTAAAGCAGAGTGTGTTTCATGGATGAGAACTGTGCTGTGTGTTTCCCTTCAGAAACGGAGTTAAATGCCAGGCTCTGTGTCTTCCTACAAGCGAGACTTCGTTTCAGGTAAACGCAGTCACTTTTCAGCTCAAACCAAGCTATATTGTACACGAAGCTCACACGTTTCTCGCTCTTCACTGAAACGCATTGGATGTTAGAGGGCCTGTGGTTTGTATCAGTTTCAGAAGCAGAGTTGAACTAGATATGGTCCGTGTGTGTAGGAAACACAGTTCTTTTGTTCTGAGCACTCTCACGTTTCCCGCCTTATTAGAGACTCTAGAAAGCAAGAGCGTGCTTCTTGCTCTAAAGCAGAGTGTGTTTCATGGATGAGAACTGTGCTGTGTGTTTCCCTTCAGAAACGGAGTTAAATGCCAGGCGCTGTGTCTTCCTACAAGCGAGACTTCGTTTCAGGTAAACGCAGTCACTTTTCAGCTCAAACGAAGCTATATTGTACACGAAGCTCACACGTTTCTCGCTCTTCACTGAAACGCATTGGATGTTAGAGGGCCTGTGGTTTGTATCAGTTTCAGAAGCAGAGTTGAACTAGATATGGTCCGTGTGTGTAGGAAACACAGTTCTTTTGTTCTGAGCACTCTCACGTTTCCCGCCTTATTAGAGACTCTAGAAAGCAAGAGCGTGCTTCTTGCTCTAAAGCAGAGTGTGTTTCATGGATGAGAACTGTGCTGTGTGTTTCCCTTCAGAAACGGAGTTAAATGCCAGGCTCTGTGTCTTCCTACAAGCGAGACTTCGTTTCAGGTAAACGCAGTCACTTTTTAACTCAAACCAAGCTATATTGTACACGAAGCTCACACGTTTCTCGCTCTTCACTGAAACGCATTGGATGTTAGAGGGCCTGTGGTTTGTATCAGTTTCAGAAGCAGAGTTGAACTAGATATGGTCCGTGTGTGTAGGAAACACAGTTCTTTTGTTCTGAGCACTCTCACGTTTCCCGCCTTATTAGAGACTCTAGAAAGCAAGAGCGTGCTTCTTGCTCTAAAGCAGAGTGTGTTTCATGGATGAGAACTGTGCTGTGTGTTTCCCTTCAGAAACGGAGTTAAATGCCAGGCGCTGTGTCTTCCTACAAGCGAGACTTCGTTTCAGGTAAACGCAGTCACTTTTCAGCTCAAACGAAGCTATATTGTACACGAAGCTCACACGTTTCTCGCTCTTCACTGAAACGCATTGGATGTTAGAGGGCCTGTGGTTTGTATCAGTTTCAGAAGCAGAGTTGAACTAGATATGGTCCGTGTGTGTAGGAAACACAGTTCTTTTGTTCTGAGCACTCTCACGTTTCCCGCCTTATTAGAGACTCTAGAAAGCAAGAGCGTGCTTCTTGCTCTAAAGCAGAGTGTGTTTCATGGATGAGAACTGTGCTGTGTGTTTCCCTTCAGAAACGGAGTTAAATGCCAGGCACTGTGTCTTCCTACAAGCGAGACTTCGTTTCAGGTAAACGCAGTCACTTTTCAGCTCAAACGAAGCTATATTGTACACGAAGCTCACACGTTTCTCGCTCTTCACTGAAATGCATTGGATGTTAGAGGGCCTGTGGTTTGTATCAGTTTCAGAAGCAGAGTTGAACTAGATATGGTCCGTGTGTGTAGGAAACACAGTTCTTTTGTTCTGAGCACTCTCACGTTTCCCGCCTTATTAGAGACTCTAGAAAGCAAGAGCGTGCTTCTTGCTCTAAAGCAGAGTGTGTTTCATAGATGAGAACTGTGCTGTGTGTTTCCCTTCAGAAACGGAGTTAAATGCCAGGCGCTGTGTCTTCCTACAAGCGAGACTTCATTTCAGGTAAACGCAGTCACTTTTCAGCTCAAACGAAGCTATATTGTACACGAAGCTCACACGTTTCTCGCTCTTCACTGAAACGCATTGGATGTTAGAGGGCCTGTGGTTTGTATCAGTTTCAGAAGCAGAGTTGAACTAGATATGGTCCGTGTGTGTAGGAAACACAGTTCTTTTGTTCTGAGCACTCTCACGTTTCCCGCCTTATTAGAGACTCTAGAAAGCAAGAGCGTGCTTCTTGCTCTAAAGCAGAGTGTGTTTCATGGATGAGAACTGTGCTGTGTGTTTCCCTTCAGAAACGGAGTTAAATGCCACGCACTGTGTCTTCCTACAAGCGAGACTTCGTTTCAGGTAAACGCAGTCACTTTTCAGCTCAAACCAAGCTATATTGTACACGAAGCTCACACGTTTCTCGCTCTTCACTGAAACGCATTGGATGTTAGAGGGCCTGTGGTTTGTATCAGTTTCAGAAGCAGAGTTGAACTAGATATGGTCCGTGTGTGTAGGAAACACAGTTCTTTTGTTCTGAGCACTCTCACGTTTCCCGCCTTATTAGAGACTCTAGAAAGCAAGAGCGTGCTTCTTGCTCTAAAGCAGAGTGTGTTTCATGGATGAGAACTGTGCTGTGTGTTTCCCTTCAGAAACGGAGTTAAATGCCAGGCTCTGTGTCTTCCTACAAGCGAGACTTCGTTTCAGGTAAACGCAGTCACTTTTCAGCTCAAACGAAGCTATATTGTACACGAAGCTCACACGTTTCTCGCTCTTCACTGAAACGCATTGGATGTTAGAGGGCCTGTGGTTTGTATCAGTTTCAGAAGCAGAGTTGAACTAGATATGGTCCGTGTGTGTAGGAAACACAGTTCTTTTGTTCTGAGCACTCTCACGTTTCCCGCCTTATTAGAGACTCTAGAAAGCAAGAGCGTGCTTCTTGCTCTAAAGCAGAGTGTGTTTCATGGATGAGAACTGTGCTGTGTGTTTCCCTTCAGAAACGGAGTTAAATGCCAGGCTCTGTGTCTTCCTACAAGCGAGACTTCGTTTCAGGTAAACGCAGTCACTTTTCAGCTCAAACGAAGCTATATTGTACACGAAGCTCACACGTTTCTCGCTCTTCACTGAAACGCATTGGATGTTAGAGGGCCTGTGGTTTGTATCAGTTTCAGAAGCAGAGTTGAACTAGATATGGTCCGTGTGTGTAGGAAACACAGTTCTTTTGTTCTGAGCACTCTCACGTTTCCCGCCTTATTAGAGACTCTAGAAAGCAAGAGCGTGCTTCTTGCTCCAAAGCAGAGTGTGTTTCATGGATGAGAACTGTGCTGTGTGTTTCCCTTCAGAAACGGAGTTAAATGCCAGGCGCTGTGTCTTCCTACAAGCGAGACTTCGTTTCAGGTAAACGCAGTCACTTTTCAGCTCAAACGAAGCTATATTGTACACGAAGCTCACACGTTTCTCGCTCTTCACTGAAACGCATTGGATGTTAGAGGGCCTGTGGTTTGTATCAGTTTCAGAAGCAGAGTTGAACTAGATATGGTCCGTGTGTGTAGGAAACACAGTTCTTTTGTTCTGAGCACTCTCACGTTTCCCGCCTTATTAGAGACTCTAGAAAGCAAGAGCGTGATTCTTGCTCTAAAGCAGAGTGTGTTTCATGAATGAGAACTGTGCTGTGTGTTTCCCTTCAGAAACGGAGTTAAATGCCAGGCGCTGTGTCTTCCTACAAGCGAGACTTCGTTTCAGGTAAACGCAGTCACTTTTCAGCTCAAACGAAGCTATATTGTACACGAAGCTCACACGTTTCTCGCTCTTCACTGAAACGCATTGGATGTTAGAGGGCCTGTGGTTTGTATCAGTTTCAGAAGCAGAGTTGAACTAGATATGGTCCGTGTGTGTAGGAAACACAGTTCTTTTGTTCTGAGCACTCTCACGTTTCCTGCCTTATTAGAGACTCTAGAAAGCAAGAGCGTGCTTCTTGCTCTAAAGCAGAGTGTGTTTCATGGATGAGAACTGTGCTGTGTGTTTCCCTTCAGAAACGGAGTTAAATGCCAGGCTCTGTGTCTATCTACAAGCGAGACTTCGTTTCAGGTAAACGCAGTCACTTTTCAGCTCAAACGAAGCTATATTGTACACGAAGCTCACACGTTTCCCGCTCTTCACTGAAACGCATTGGATGTTAGAGGGCCTGTGGTTTGTATCAGTTTCAGAAGCAGAGTTGAACTAGATATGGTCCGTGTGTGTAGGAAACACAGTTCTTTTGTTCTGAGCACTCTCACGTTTCCCGCCTTATTAGAGACTCTAGAAAGCAAGAGCGTGCTTCTTGCTCTAAAGCAGAGTGTGTTTCATGGATGAGAACTGTGCTGTGTGTTTCCCTTCAGAAACGGAGTTAAATGCCAGGCTCTGTGTCTTCCTACAAGCGAGACTTCGTTTCAGGTAAACGCAGTCACTTTTCAGCTCAAACGAAGCTATATTGTACACGAAGCTCACACGTTTCTCGCTCTTCACTGAAACGCATTGGATGTTAGAGGGCCTGTGGTTTGTATCAGTTTCAGAAGCAGAGTTGAACTAGATATGGTCCGTGTGTGTAGGAAACACAGTTCTTTTGTTCTGAGCACTCTCACGTTTCCCGCCTTATTAGAGACTCTAGAAAGCAAGAGCGTGCTTCTTGCTCTAAAGCAGAGTGTGTTTCATGGATGAGAACTGTGCTGTGTGTTTCCCTTCAGAAACGGAGTTAAATGCCAGGCTCTGTGTCTTCCTACAAGCGAGACTTCGTTTCAGGTAAACGCAGTCACTTTTCAGCTCAAACGAAGCTATATTGTACACGAAGCTCACACGTTTCTCGCTCTTCACTGAAACGCATTGGATGTTAGAGGGCCTGTGGTTTGTATCAGTTTCAGAAGCAGAGTTGAACTAGATATGGTCCGTGTGTGTAGGAAACACAGTTCTTTTGTTCTGAGCACTCTCACGTTTCCCGCCTTATTAGAGACTCTAGAAAGCAAGAGCGTGCTTCTTGCTCCAAAGCAGAGTGTGTTTCATGGATGAGAACTGTGCTGTGTGTTTCCCTTCAGAAACGGAGTTAAATGCCAGGCGCTGTGTCTTCCTACAAGCGAGACTTCGTTTCAGGTAAACGCAGTCACTTTTCAGCTCAAACGAAGCTATATTGTACACGAAGCTCACACGTTTCTCGCTCTTCACTGAAACGCATTGGATGTTAGAGGGCCTGTGGTTTGTATCAGTTTCAGAAGCAGAGTTGAACTAGATATGGTCCGTGTGTGTAGGAAACACAGTTCTTTTGTTCTGAGCACTCTCACGTTTCCCGCCTTATTAGAGACTCTAGAAAGCAAGAGCGTGATTCTTGCTCTAAAGCAGAGTGTGTTTCATGGATGAGAACTGTGCTGTGTGTTTCCCTTCAGAAACGGAGTTAAATGCCAGGCGCTGTGTCTTCCTACAAGCGAGACTTCGTTTCAGGTAAACGCAGTCACTTTTCAGCTCAAACGAAGCTATATTGTACACGAAGCTCACACGTTTCTCGCTCTTCACTGAAACGCATGGGATGTTAGAGGGCCTGTGGTTTGTATCAGTTTCAGAAGCAGAGTTGAACTAGATATGGTCCGTGTGTGTAGGAAACACAGTTCTTTTGTTCTGAGCACTCTCACGTTTCCTGCCTTATTAGAGACTCTAGAAAGCAAGAGCGTGCTTCTTGCTCTAAAGCAGAGTGTGTTTCATGGATGAGAACTGTGCTGTGTGTTTCCCTTCAGAAACGGAGTTAAATGCCAGGCTCTGTGTCTTCCTACAAGCGAGACTTCGTTTCAGGTAAACGCAGTCACTTTTCAGCTAAAACCAAGCTATATTGTACACGAAGCTCACACGTTTCTCGCTCTTCACTGAAACGCATTGGATGTTAGAGGGCCTGTGGTTTGTATCAGTTTCAGAAGCAGAGTTGAACTAGATATGGTCCGTGTGTGTAGGAAACACAGTTCTTTTGTTCTGAGCACTCTCACATTTCCCGCCTTATTAGAGACTCTAGAAAGCAAGAGCGTGCTTCTTGCTCTAAAGCAGAGTGTGTTTCATGGATGAGAACTGTGCTGTGTGTTTCCCTTCAGAAACGGAGTTAAATGCCAGGCTCTGTGTCTTCCTACAAGCGAGACTTCGTTTCAGGTAAACGCAGTCACTTTTCAGCTCAAACGAAGCTATATTGTACACGAAGCTCACTCGTTTCTCGCTCTTCACTGAAACGCATTGGATGTTAGAGGGCCTGTGGTTTGTATCAGTTTCAGAAGCAGAGTTGAACTAGATATGGTCCGTGTGTGTAGGAAACACAGTTCTTTTGTTCTGAGCACTCTCACGTTTCCCGCCTTATTAGAGACTCTAGAAAGCAAGAGCGTGCTTCTTGCTCTAAAGCAGAGTGTGTTTCATGGATGAGAACTGTGCTGTGTGTTTCCCTTCAGAAACGGAGTTAAATGCCAGGCTCTGTGTCTTCCTACAAGCGAGACTTCGTTTCAGGTAAACGCAGTCACTTTTCAGCTCAAACGAAGCTATATTGTACACGAAGCTCACACGTTTCTCGCTCTTCACTGAAACGCATTGGATGTTAGAGGGCCTGTAGTTTGTATCAGTTTCAGAAGCAGAGTTGAACTAGATATGGTCCGTGTGTGTAGGAAACACAGTTTTTTTGTTCTGAGCACTCTCACGTTTCCCGCCTTATTAGAGACTCTAGAAAGCAAGAGCGTGCTTCTTGCTCTAAAGCAGAGTGTGTTTCATGGATGAGAACTGTGCTGTGTGTTTCCCTTCAGAAACGGAGTTAAATGCCAGGCACTGTGTCTTCCTACAAGCGAGACTTCGTTTCAGGTAAACGCAGTCACTTTTTAGCTCAAACCAAGCTATATTGTACACGAAGCTCACACGTTTCTCGCTCTTCACTGAAACGCATTGGATGTTAGAGGGCCTGTGGTTTGTATCAGTTTCAGAAGCAGAGTTGAACTAGATATGGTCCGTGTGTGTAGGAAACACAGTTCTTTTGTTCTGAGCACTCTCACGTTTCCCGCCTTATTAGAGACTCTAGAAAGCAAGAGCGTGCTTCTTGCTCTAAAGCAGAGTGTGTTTCATGGATGAGAACTGTGCTGTGTGTTTCCCTTCAGAAACGGAGTTAAATGCCAGGCTCTGTGTCTTCCTACAAGCGAGACTTCGTTTCAGGTAAACGCAGTCACTTTTCAGCTCAAACGAAGCTATATTGTACACGAAGCTCACACGTTTCTCGCTCTTCACTGAAACGCATTGGATGTTAGAGGGCCTGTGGTTTGTATCAGTTTCAGAAGCAGAGTTGAACTAGATATGGTCCGTGTGTGTAGGAAACACAGTTCTTTTGTTCTGAGCACTCTCACGTTTCCCGCCTTATTAGAGACTCTAGAAAGCAAGAGCGTGCTTCTTGCTCCAAAGCAGAGTGTGTTTCATGGATGAGAACTGTGCTGTGTGTTTCCCTTCAGAAACGGAGTTAAATGCCAGGCGCTGTGTCTTCCTACAAGCGAGACTTCGTTTCAGGTAAACGCAGTCACTTTTCAGCTCAAACGAAGCTATATTGTACACGAAGCTCACACGTTTCTCGCTCTTCACTGAAACGCATTGGATGTTAGAGGGCCTGTGGTTTGTATCAGTTTCAGAAGCAGAGTTGAACTAGATATGGTCCGTGTGTGTAGGAAACACAGTTCTTTTGTTCTGAGCACTCTCACGTTTCCCGCCTTATTAGAGACTCTAGAAAGCAAGAGCGTGATTCTTGCTCTAAAGCAGAGTGTGTTTCATGGATGAGAACTGTGCTGTGTGTTTCCCTTCAGAAACGGAGTTAAATGCCAGGCGCTGTGTCTTCCTACAAGCGAGACTTCGTTTCAGGTAAACGCAGTCACTTTTCAGCTCAAACGAAGCTATATTGTACACGAAGCTCACACGTTTCTCGCTCTTCACTGAAACGCATTGGATGTTAGAGGGCCTGTGGTTTGTATCAGTTTCAGAAGCAGAGTTGAACTAGATATGGTCCGTGTGTGTAGGAAACACAGTTCTTTTGTTCTGAGCACTCTCACGTTTCCTGCCTTATTAGAGACTCTAGAAAGCAAGAGCGTGCTTCTTGCTCTAAAGCAGAGTGTGTTTCATGGATGAGAACTGTGCTGTGTGTTTCCCTTCAGAAACGGAGTTAAATGCCAGGCTCTGTGTCTTCCTACAAGCGAGACTTCGTTTCAGGTAAACGCAGTCACTTTTCAGCTCAAACCAAGCTATATTGTACACGAAGCTCACACGTTTCTCGCTCTTCACTGAAACGCATTGGATGTTAGAGGGCCTGTGGTTTGTATCAGTTTCAGAAGCAGAGTTGAACTAGATATGGTCCGTGTGTGTAGGAAACACAGTTCTTTTGTTCTGAGCACTCTCACATTTCCCGCCTTATTAGAGACTCTAGAAAGCAAGAGCGTGCTTCTTGCTCTAAAGCAGAGTGTGTTTCATGGATGAGAACTGTGCTGTGTGTTTCCCTTCAGAAACGGAGTTAAATGCCAGGCTCTGTGTCTTCCTACAAGCGAGACTTCGTTTCAGGTAAACGCAGTCACTTTTCAGCTCAAACGAAGCTATATTGTACACGAAGCTCACTCGTTTCTCGCTCTTCACTGAAACGCATTGGATGTTAGAGGGCCTGTGGTTTGTATCAGTTTCAGAAGCAGAGTTGAACTAGATATGGTCCGTGTGTGTAGGAAACACAGTTCTTTTGTTCTGAGCACTCTCACGTTTCCCGCCTTATTAGAGACTCTAGAAAGCAAGAGCGTGCTTCTTGCTCTAAAGCAGAGTGTGTTTCATGGATGAGAACTGTGCTGTGTGTTTCCCTTCAGAAACGGAGTTAAATGCCAGGCTCTGTGTCTTCCTACAAGCGAGACTTCGTTTCAGGTAAACGCAGTCACTTTTCAGCTCAAACGAAGCTATATTGTACACGAAGCTCACACGTTTCTCGCTCTTCACTGAAACGCATTGGATGTTAGAGGGCCTGTGGTTTGTATCAGTTTCAGAAGCAGAGTTGAACTAGATATGGTCCGTGTGTGTAGGAAACACAGTTTTTTTGTTCTGAGCACTCTCACGTTTCCCGCCTTATTAGAGACTCTAGAAAGCAAGAGCGTGCTTCTTGCTCTAAAGCAGAGTGTGTTTCATGGATGAGAACTGTGCTGTGTGTTTCCCTTCAGAAACGGAGTTAAATGCCAGGTGCTGTGTCTTCCTACAAGCGAGACTTCGTTTCAGGTAAACGCAGTCACTTTTCAGCTCAAACGAAGCTATATTGTACACGAAGCTCACACGTTTCTCGCTCTTCACTGAAACGCATTGGATGTTAGAGGGCCTGTGGTTTGTATCAGTTTCAGAAGCAGAGTTGAACTAGATATGGTCCGTGTGTGTAGGAAACACAGTTCTTTTGTTCTGAGCACTCTCACGTTTCCCGCCTTATTAGAGACTCTAGAAAGCAAGAGCGTGCTTCTTGCTCTAAAGCAGAGTGTGTTTCATGGATGAGAACTGTGCTGTGTGTTTCCCTTCAGAAACGGAGTTAAATGCCAGGCTCTGTGTCTTCCTACAAGCGAGACTTCGTTTCAGGTAAACGCAGTCACTTTTCAGCTCAAACGAAGCTATATTGTACACGAAGCTCACACGTTTCTCGCTCTTCACTGAAACGCATTGGATGTTAGAGGGCCTGTGGTTTGTATCAGTTTCAGAAGCAGAGTTGAACTAGATATGGTCCGTGTGTGTAGGAAACACAGTTCTTTTGTTCTGAGCACTCTCACGTTTCCCGCCTTATTAGAGACTCTAGAAAGCAAGAGCGTGCTTCTTGCTCTAAAGCAGAGTGTGTTTCATGGATGAGAACTGTGCTGTGTGTTTCCCTTCAGAAACGGAGTTAAATGCCAGGCGCTGTGTCTTCCTACAAGCGAGACTTCGTTTCAGGTAAACGCAGTCACTTTTCAGCTCAAACGAAGCTATATTGTACACGAAGCTCACACGTTTCTCGCTCTTCACTGAAACGCATTGGATGTTAGAGGGCCTGTGGTTTGTATCAGTTTCAGAAGCAGAGTTGAACTAGATATGGTCCGTGTGTGTAGGAAACACAGTTCTTTTGTTCTGAGCACTCTCACGTTTCCCGCCTTATTAGAGACTCTAGAAAGCAAGAGCGTGATTCTTGCTCTAAAGCAGAGTGTGTTTCATGGATGAGAACTGTGCTGTGTGTTTCCCTTCAGAAACGGAGTTAAATGCCAGGCGCTGTGTCTTCCTACAAGCGAGACTTCGTTTCAGGTAAACGCAGTCACTTTTCAGCTCAAACGAAGCTATATTGTACACGAAGCTCACACGTTTCTCGCTCTTCACTGAAACGCATTGGATGTTAGAGGGCCTGTGGTTTGTATCAGTTTCAGAAGCAGAGTTGAACTAGATATGGTCCGTGTGTGTAGGAAACACAGTTCTTTTGTTCTGAGCACTCTCACGTTTCCTGCCTTATTAGAGACTCTAGAAAGCAAGAGCGTGCTTCTTGCTCTAAAGCAGAGTGTGTTTCATGGATGAGAACTGTGCTGTGTGTTTCCCTTCAGAAACGGAGTTAAATGCCAGGCTCTGTGTCTTCCTACAAGCGAGACTTCGTTTCAGGTAAACGCAGTCACTTTTCAGCTCAAACCAAGCTATATTGTACACGAAGCTCACACGTTTCTCGCTCTTCACTGAAACGCATTGGATGTTAGAGGGCCTGTGGTTTGTATCAGTTTCAGAAGCAGAGTTGAACTAGATATGGTCCGTGTGTGTAGGAAACACAGTTCTTTTGTTCTGAGCACTCTCACATTTCCCGCCTTATTAGAGACTCTAGAAAGCAAGAGCGTGCTTCTTGCTCTAAAGCAGAGTGTGTTTCATGGATGAGAACTGTGCTGTGTGTTTCCCTTCAGAAACGGAGTTAAATGCCAGGCTCTGTGTCTTCCTACAAGCGAGACTTCGTTTCAGGTAAACGCAGTCACTTTTCAGCTCAAACGAAGCTATATTGTACACGAAGCTCACTCGTTTCTCGCTCTTCACTGAAACGCATTGGATGTTAGAGGGCCTGTGGTTTGTATCAGTTTCAGAAGCAGAGTTGAACTAGATATGGTCCGTGTGTGTAGGAAACACAGTTCTTTTGTTCTGAGCACTCTCACGTTTCCCGCCTTATTAGAGACTCTAGAAAGCAAGAGCGTGCTTCTTGCTCTAAAGCAGAGTGTGTTTCATGGATGAGAACTGTGCTGTGTGTTTCCCTTCAGAAACGGAGTTAAATGCCAGGCTCTGTGTCTTCCTACAAGCGAGACTTCGTTTCAGGTAAACGCAGTCACTTTTCAGCTCAAACGAAGCTATATTGTACACGAAGCTCACACGTTTCTCGCTCTTCACTGAAACGCATTGGATGTTAGAGGGCCTGTGGTTTGTATCAGTTTCAGAAGCAGAGTTGAACTAGATATGGTCCGTGTGTGTAGGAAACACAGTTTTTTTGTTCTGAGCACTCTCACGTTTCCCGCCTTATTAGAGACTCTAGAAAGCAAGAGCGTGCTTCTTGCTCTAAAGCAGAGTGTGTTTCATGGATGAGAACTGTGCTGTGTGTTTCCCTTCAGAAACGGAGTTAAATGCCAGGTGCTGTGTCTTCCTACAAGCGAGACTTCGTTTCAGGTAAACGCAGTCACTTTTCAGCTCAAACGAAGCTATATTGTACACGAAGCTCACACGTTTCTCGCTCTTCACTGAAACGCATTGGATGTTAGAGGGCCTGTGGTTTGTATCAGTTTCAGAAGCAGAGTTGAACTAGATATGGTCCGTGTGTGTAGGAAACACAGTTCTTTTGTTCTGAGCACTCTCACGTTTCCCGCCTTATTAGAGACTCTAGAAAGCAAGAGCGTGCTTCTTGCTCTAAAGCAGAGTGTGTTTCATGGATGAGAACTGTGCTGTGTGTTTCCCTTCAGAAACGGAGTTAAATGCCAGGCTCTGTGTCTTCCTACAAGCGAGACTTCGTTTCAGGTAAACGCAGTCACTTTTCAGCTCAAACGAAGCTATATTGTACACGAAGCTCACACGTTTCTCGCTCTTCACTGAAACGCATTGGATGTTAGAGGGCCTGTGGTTTGTATCAGTTTCAGAAGCAGAGTTGAACTAGATATGGTCCGTGTGTGTAGGAAACACAGTTCTTTTGTTCTGAGCACTCTCACGTTTCCCGCCTTATTAGAGACTCTAGAAAGCAAGAGCGTGCTTCTTGCTCTAAAGCAGAGTGTGTTTCATGGATGAGAACTGTGCTGTGTGTTTCCCTTCAGAAACGGAGTTAAATGCCAGGCTCTGTGTCTTCCTACAAGCGAGACTTCGTTTCAGGTAAACGCAGTCACTTTTTAGCTCAAACGAAGCTATATTGTACACGAAGCTCACACGTTTCTCGCTCTTCACTGAAACGCATTGGATGTTAGAGGGCCTGTGGTTTGTATCAGTTTCAGAAGCAGAGTTGAACTAGATATGGTCCGTGTGTGTAGGAAACACAGTTCTTTTGTTCTGAGCACTCTCACGTTTCCCGCCTTATTAGAGACTCTAGAAAGCAAGAGCGTGCTTCTTGCTCTAAAGCAGAGTGTGTTTCATGGATGAGAACTGTGCTGTGTGTTTCCCTTCAGAAACGGAGTTAAATGCCAGGCTCTGTGTCTTCCTACAAGCGAGACTTCGTTTCAGGTAAACGCAGTCACTTTTCAGCTCAAACGAAGCTATATTGTACACGAAGCTCACACGTTTCTCGCTCTTCACTGAAACGCATTGGATGTTAGAGGGCCTGTGGTTTGTATCAGTTTCAGAAGCAGAGTTGAACTAGATATGGTCCGTGTGTGTAGGAAACACAGTTCTTTTGTTCTGAGCACTCTCACGTTTC
>CATKUP010000420.1:0-210000 GCA_949786385.1 Onychomys leucogaster | reverse complement strand
TATCTAGTTCAACTCTGTTTCTGAAACTGATACAAACCACAGGTCCTTAACATCCAATGCTTTTCAGTTAAGAGCGAGAAACGGGTGAGCTTCGTGAACAATGTAGCTTCCTTTGAGGTGAAAAGTGACTGCGTTTACCTGAAACAAAGTCTTGCTTGTAGGAAGACACACTTCTGGCATTTAACTCCGTTTCTGAAGGGAAACACATGGCACAGTCCTCATCCATGAAACACATTCTGCTTTAGAGCAAGAAGCACGCTCTTGCTTTCTAGAGTCTCTAATACAGAGGGAAACATGAGTGTGCTCAGAACAAAAGAACTGTGTTTCCTATACACGGGCCATATGTAGTTCAACTCTGTTTCTGAAACTGATACAAACCACAGGTCCTCTAACATCCAATTCTTTTCAGTTAAGAGCGAGAAACGTGTGGGCTTTGTGAACAATGTAGCTTCGTTTGAGGTGAAAAGTGACTGCGTTTACCTGAAACGAATTCTTGCTTGAAGAAAGACACAGAGCCTGGCATTTAACTCCGTTTCTGAAGGGAAACACACTGCACAGTTCTCATCCATGAAACACACTCTGCTTTAGAGCAAGAAGCACACTCTTGCTTTCTAGAGTCTCTAATACAGAGGGGAACGTGAGTGTGCTCAGAAGAAAAGAACTGTGTTTCCTACACACACGGACCACATCCTGTTCAACTCTGTTTCTGAAACTGATACAAACCAAAGGTCGTCTAACATCCAATGCTTTTCAGTTAAGAGCGAGAAACGTGTGTGCATTGTGAACAATGTAGCTTCGTTTGAGCTGAAAAGTGACTGCGTTTACCTGAAACGAAGTCTTGAATGTAGGAAGGCACAGAGCCTGTCATTTCACTCCGTTTCTGAAAGGAAACACACGGCACAGTTCTCATCCATGAAACACAATCTGCTTTAGAGCAAGAAGCATGCTCTTTCTTTCTAGAGTCTCTAATACAGAGGGAAACGTGAGTGTGCTCAGAACAAAAGAACTGTGTTTCCTACACACGGACCATATCTAATTCAACTCTGTTTCTGAAACTGATACAAACCACAGGTCCTCTAACATCCAATGCTTTTCAGTTAAGAGCGAGAAACATGTGGGCTTCTTGAACAATGTAGCTTCGTTTGAGGTAAAAGTGACTGTGTTTACCTGAAACGAAGTCTTCCTTGAAGAAAGACACAGAGCCTGGCATTTAACTCCGTTTCTGAAGGGAAACACACGGCACAGTTCTCATCCATGAAACACACTCTGCTTTAGAGCAAGAAGTACGCTCTTGCTTTCTAGAGTCTCTAATACAGAGGGAAACGTGAGTGTGCTCAGAACAAAAGAACTGTGTTTCCTACACACACAGACCATATCTAGTTCAACTCTGTTTCTGAAACTGATACAAACCACAGGTCCTCTAACATCCAATGCTTTTCAGTTAAGAGCGAGAACCTTGTGAGCTTCGTGAACAATGTAGCTTCGTTTGAGCTGAAAAGTGAATGCGTTTACCTGAAACGAAGTCTTGCTTGTAGGAAGACACACTTCTGGAATTTCACTCCGTTTCTGAAGGGAAACACACGGCACAGTTCTCATCCATGAAACACATTCTGCTTTAGAGCAAGAAGCACGCTCTTGCTGTCTAGGGTCTCTAATACAGAGGGAAACGTGAGTGTGCTCAGAACAAAAGAACTGTGTTTCCTACAAACACGGACCATATCTAGTTCAACTCTGTTTCTGAAACTGATACAAACCACAGGTCGTCAAACATCCAGTGCTTTTCAGTTAAGAGCGAGAAACGGGTGAGCTTCGTGAACAATGTAGCTTCATTTGACGTGAAAAGTGACTGCGTTTACCTGAAACGAAGTCTTGCTTGTAGGAAGACACACTTCTGGCATTTAACTCCGTTTCTGAAGGGAAACACACGGCACAGTTCTCATCCATGAAACACACTCTGCTTTAGAGCAAGAAGCATGCTCTTGGTTTCTAGGGTCTCTACTACAGAGGGATACGTGAGTGAGCTCAGAACAAAAGAACTGTGTTTCCTACACACGGACAATATCTAGTTCAACTCTGTTTCTGAAACTGATACAAACCACAGGTCCTCTAACATCCAATGCTTTTCAGTTAAGAGCGAGAACCGTGTGAGCTTCGTGAACAATGTAGCTTCGTTTGAGCTGAAAAGTGACTGCATTTACCTGAAACGAATTCTTGCTTGTGGGAAGACACACGCCTGGCGTTTCACTCTGTTTCTGAAGGGAAACACACGGCACAGTTCTCATCCATGAAACACACTCTGCTTTAGAGCAAGAAGCACGCTCTTGCTTTCTAGAGTCTCTAATACAGAGGGAAACGTGAGTGTGCTCAGAACAAAAGAACTGTTTTTCCTACACACACGGACCACATCCTGTTCAACTCTGTTTCTGGAACTGATACAAACCACAGGTCCTCTAACATCCAATGCTTTTCAGTTAAGAGCGAGAACCGTATGAGCTTCGTGAACAATGTAGCTTCAATTGAGCTGAAAAGTGACTGCATTTACCTGAAACGAAGTCTTGCTTGTAGGAAGACACACGCCTGGCATTTCACTCCGTTTCTGAAGGGAAACACACGGCACAGTCCTCATCCATGAAACACATTCTGCTTTAGAGCAAGAAGCACGCTCTTGCTTTCTAGAGTCTCTAATACAGAGGGAAACGTGAGTGTGCTCAGAACAAAAGAACTGTGTTTCCTACACACACAGACCATATGTAGTTCAACTCTGTTTCTGAAACTGATACAAACCACAGGTCCTCTAACATCCAATGCTTTTCAGTTAAGAGCGAGAAACGTGTGTGCATTTTGAACAATGTAGCTTCCTTTGAGCTCAAAAGTGACTGCGTTTACCTGAAACGAAGTCTTGATTGTAGGAAGGCACAGAGCCTGTCATTTAACTCCGTTTCTGAAGCGAAACACACGGCACAGTTCTCATCCATGAAACACAATCTGCTTTAGAGCAAGAAGCATGCTCTTGCTTTCTAGAGTCTCTAATACAGAGGGAAACGTGAGTGTGCTCAGAACAAAAGAACTGTGTTTCCTACACACAGACCATATCTAGTTCAACTCTGTTTCTGAAACTGATACAAACCACAGCTCCTCTAACATCCAATGCTTTTCAGTTAAGAGCGAGAAACGTGTGAGATTTGTGAACAATGTAGTTTCGTTTGAGCTGAAAAGTGACTGCCTTTACCTGAAACGAAGTCTTGCTTGTAGGAAGGCACAGAGCCTGTCATTTAACTCCGTTTCTGAAGGGAAACACACGGCACAGTTTTCATCCATGAAACACAATCTGATTTAGAGCAAGAAGCATGCTCTTGGTTTCTAGAGTCTCTACTACAGAGGGAAACGTGAGTGAGCTCAGAACAAAAGAACTGTGTTTCCTACACACAGACAATATCTAGTTCAACTCTGTTTCTGAAACTGATACAAACCACAGGTCCTCTAACATCCAATGCTTTTCAGTTAAGAGCGAGAACCGTGTGAGCTTCGTGAACAATGTAGCTTCGTTTGAGCTGAAAAGTGACTGCATTTACCTGAAATGAATTCTTGCTTGTAGGAAGACACATGCCTGGCGTTTCACTCTGTTTCTGAAGGGAAACACACGGCCCAGTTCTCATCCATGAAACACACTCTGCTTTAGAGCAAGAAGCACGCTCTTGCTTTCTAGAGTCTCTAATACAGAGGGAAACGTGAGTGTGCTCTGAACAAAAGTACTGTGTTTCCTACAAACACGGACCATATCTAGTTCAACTCTGTTTCTGAAACTGATACAAACCACAGGTCCTCTAACATCCAATGCTTTTCAGTTAAGAGCGAGAAACGGGTGAGCTTCGTGAACAGTGTAGCTTCCTTTGAGGTGAAAAGTGACTGCGTTTACCTGAAACAAAGTCTTGCTTGTAGGAAGACACACTTCTGGCATTTAACTCCGTTTCTGAAGGGAAACACACGGCACAGTCCTCATCCATGAAACACATTCTGCTTTAGAGCAAGAAGCACGCTCTTGCTTTCTAGAGTCTCTAATACAGAGGGAAACATGAGTGTGCTCAGAACAAAAGAACTGTGTTTCCTATACACAGACCATATCTAGTTCAACTCTGTTTCTGAAACTGATACAAACCACAGGTCCTCTAACATCCAATTCTTTTCAGTTAAGAGCGAGAAACGTGTGGGCTTTGTGAACAATGTAGCTTCGTTTGAGGTGAAAAGTGACTGCGTTTACCAGAAACGAAGTCTTGAATGTAGGAAGGCACAGAGTCTGTCATTTAACTCCGTTTCTGAAGGGAAACAAACGGCACAGTTCTCATCCATGAAACACAATCTGCTTTAGAGCAAGAAGCATGCTCTTGCTTTCTAGAGTCTCTAATACAGAGGGAAACGTGAGTGTGCTCAGAACAAAAGATCTGTGTTTCCTACACACGGACCATATCTAATTCAACCTTGTTTCTGAAACTGATACAAACCACAGGTGCTCTAACATCCAATGCTTTTCAGTTAAGAGCGAGAAACTTGTGGGCTTATTGAACAATGTAGCTTCGTTTGAGGTAAAAGTGACTGTGTTTACCTGAAACGAAGTCTTCCTTGAAGAAAGACACAGAGCCTGGCATTTAACTCCGTTTCTGAAGGGAAACACATGGCACAGTTCTCATCCATGAAACACACTCTGCTTTAGAGCAAGAAGCACGCTCTTGCTTTCTAGAGTCTCTAATACAGAGGGAAACGTGAGTGTGCTCAGAACAAAAGAACTGTGTTTCCTACACACACAGACCATATCTAGTTCAACTCTGTTTCTGAAACTGATACAAACCACAGCTCCTCTAACATCCAATGCTTTTCAGTTAAGAGCGAGAACCTTGTGAGATTTGTGAACAATGTAGCTTCGTTTGAGCTGAAAAGTGACTATGTTTACCTGAAACGATGTCTTGCTTGTAGGAAGGCACAGAGCCTGTCATTTAACTCCGTTTCTGAAGGGAAACACACGGCACAGTTCTCATCCATGAAACACAATCTGCTTTAGAGCAAGAAGCACGCTCTTGCTTTCTAGAGTCTCTAATACAGAGGGAAACGTGAGTGTGCTCAGAACCAAAGAACTGTGTTTCCTACACACACAGACCATATGTAGTTCAACTCTGTTTCTGAAACTGATACAAACCACAGGTCCTCTAACATCCAATGCTTTTCAGTTAAGAGCGAGAAACGTGTGTGCATTTTGAACAATGTAGCTTCCTTTGAGCTCAAAAGTGACTGCGTTTACCTGAAACGAAGTCTTGATTGTAGGAAGGCACAGAGCCTGTCATTTAACTCCGTTTCTGAAGGGAAACACAAGGCACAGTCCTCATCCATGAAACACAATCTGCTTTAGAGCAAGAAGCATGTTCTTGCTTTCTAGAGTCTCTAATACAGAGGGAAACGTGAGTGTGCTTAGAACAAAAGAACTGTGTTTCCTACACACAGACCATATCTAGTTCAACTCTGTGTCTGAAACTGATACAAACCACAGGTCCTCTAACATCCAATGCTTTTCAGTTAAGAGCGAGAAAAATGTGGGCTTCTTGAACAATGTAGCTTCGTTTGTGGTAAAAGTGACTGTGTTTACCTGAAACGAAGTCTTCCTTGAAGAAAGACACAGAGCCTGGCATTTAACTCCGTTTCTGAAGGGAAACACACGGCACAGTTCTCATCCATGAAACACACTCTGCTTTAGAGCAAGAAGCACGCAATTGCTTTCTAGAGTCTCTAATACAGAGGGAAACATGAGTGTGCTCAGAACAAAAGAACATTGTTTCCTACACACACAGACCATATCTAGTTCAAATCTGTTTCTGAAACTGATACAAACCACAGGTCCTCTAAGATCCAATGCTTTTCAGTTAAGAGCGAGAACCTTGTGAGCTTCGTGAACAATGTAGCTTCGTTTGAGCTGAAAAGTGACCGCGTTTACCTGAAACGAAGTCTTGCTTGTAGGAAGACACACGCCTGGCATTTACCTCTGTTTCTGAAGGGAAACACACGGCACAGTCCTCATCCATGAAACAGATTCTGCTTTAGAGCAAGAAGCACGCTCTTGCTTTCTAGAGTCTCTAATACAGAGGGAAACGTGAGTGTTCTCAGAACAAAAGAATTGTGTTTCCTACACACACGGACCATATCTAGTTCAACTGTATTACTGAAACTGATACAGACCACAGGTCGTCTAACATCCAATGCTTTTCAGTTAAGAGCGAGAAACGTGTGAGCTTCGTGAACAATGTAGCTTCAATTGAGGTGAAAAGTGACTGCCTTTACCTGAAACGAAGTCTTGCTTTTAGGAAGACACACTTCTGGCATTAACTCCGTTTCTGAAGGGAAACACACGGCACAGTTCTCATCCATGAAACACGTTCAGCTTTAGAGCAAGATGCATGCTTTTGCTCTCTAGAGTCTCTAATACAGAGGGAAACGTGAGTGTGCGCAGAACCATAGAACTGTGTTTCCTACACACGGACCATATCTAGTTCAACTCTGTTTCTGAAACTGATACAAACCACAGCTCCTCTAACATCCAATGCTTTTCAGTTAAGAGTGAGAAACGTGTGAGATTTGTGAACAATGTAGCTTCGTTTGAGCTGAAAAGTGACTGCCTTTACCTGAAACGAAGTCTTGCTTGTAGGAAGGCACAGAGCCTGTCATTTAACTCCGTTTCTGAAGGGAAACACACGGCACAGTTCTCATCCATGAAACACAATCTGCTTTAGAGCAAGAAGCATGCTCTTGGTTTCTAGAGTCTCTACTACAGAGGGAAACGTGAGTGAGCTCAGAACAAAAGAACTGTGTTTCCTACACACAGACAATATCTAGTTCAACTCTGTTTCTGAAACTGATACAAACCACAGGTCTTCTAACATCCAATGCTTTTCAGTTAAGAGCGAGAAACGGGTGAGCTTCGTGAACAATGTAGCTTCCTTTGAGGTGAAAAGTGACTGCGTTTACCTGAAACAAAGTCTTGCTTGTAGGAAGACACACTTCTGGCATTTAACTCCGTTTCTGAAGGGAAACACACGGCACAATCCTCATCCATGAAACACATTCTGCTTTAGAGCAAGAAGCACGCTCTTGCTTTCTAGAGTCTCTAATACAGAGGGAAACATGAGTGTGCTCAGAACAAAAGAACTGTGTTTCCTATACACGGACCATATCTAGTTCAACTCTGTTTCTGAAACTGATACAAACCACAGGTCCTCTAACATCCAATTCTTTTCAGTTAAGAGCGAGAAACGTGTGGGCTTTGTGAACAATGTAGCTTCGTTTGAGGTGAAAAGTGTCTGCGTTTACCTGAAACGAAGTCTTGCTTGAAGAAAGACACAGAGCCTGGCATTTAACTCCGTTTCTGAAGGGAAACACACTGCACAGTTCTCATCCATGAAACACACTCTGCTTTAGAGCAAGAAGCACGCTCTTGCTTTCTAGAGTCTCTAATACAGAGGGAAACGTGAGTGTGCTCAGAACAAAAGAACTGTGTTTCCTACACACACGGACCACATCCTGTTCAACTCTGTTTCTGAAAGTGATGCAAACCAAAGGTCGTCTAACATCCAATGCTTTTCAGTTAAGAGCGAGAAACGTGTGTGCATTGTGAACAATGTAGCTTCGTTTGAGCTCAAAAGTGACTGCGTTTACCTGAAACGTAGTCTTGCTTGTAGGAAGACACACTTCTGGAATTTCACTCCGTTTCTGAAGGGAAACACACGGCACAGTCCTCATCCATGAAACACATTCTGCTTTAGAGCAAGAAGCACGCTCTTGCTTTCTAGATTCTCTAATACAGAGGGAAACGTGAGTGTGCTCAGAACAAAAGAACTGTGTTTCCTACACACACAGACCATATCTAGTTCAACTCTGTTTCTGAAACTGATACAAACCACAGCTCCTCTAACATCCAATGCTTTTCAGTTAAGAGCGAGAAACGTGTGAGATTTGTGAACAATGTAGCTTCGTTTGAGCTCAAAAGTGACTGCGTTTACCTGAAACGAAGTCTTGCTTGTAGGAAGGCACAGAGCCTGTCATTTAACTCCGTTTCTGAAGGGAAACACACGGCACAGTTCTCATCCATGAAACACAATCTGCTTTAGAGCAAGAAGCATGCTCTTGGTTTCTAGAGTCTCTACTACAGAGGGTAACGTGAGTGAGCTCAGAACAAAAGAACTGTGTTTCCTACACACGGACAATATCTAGTTCAACTCTGTTTCTGAAACTTATACAAACCACAGGTCCTCTAACATCCAATGCTTTTCAGTTAAGAGCGAGAACCGTGTGAGCTCGTGAACAATGTAGCTTCGTTTGAGCTGAAAAGTGACTGCATTTACCTGAAACGAATTCTTGCTTGTAGGAAGACACACGCCTGGCGTTTCACTCTGTTTCTGAAGGGAAACACACGGCACAGTTCTCATCCATGAAACACACTCTGCTTTAGAGCAAGAAGCACGCTCTTGCTTTCTAGAGTCTCTAATACACAGGGAAACATGAGTGTGCTCAGAACAAAAGAACTGTTTTTCCTACACACACGGACCACATCCTGTTCAACTCTGTTTCTGGAACTGATACAAACCACAGGTCCTCTAACATCCAATGCTTTTCAGTTAAGAGCGAGAAACATGTGGGCTTCTTGAACAATGTAGCTTCGTTTGAGGTAAAAGTGACTGTGTTTACCTGAAACGAAGTCTTCCTTGAAGAAAGACACAGAGCCTGGCATTTAACTCCGTTTCTGAAGGGAAACACACGGCACAGTTCTCATCCATGAAACACACTCTGCTTTAGAGCAAGAAGCACGCTCTTGCTTTCTAGAGTCTCTAATACACAGGGAAACGTGAGTGTGCTCAGAACAAAAGAACTGTGTTTCCTACACACACAGACCATATCTAGTTCAACTCTGTTTCTGAAACTGATACAAACCACAGGTCCTCTAACATCCAATGCTTTTCAGTTAAGAGCGAGAACCTTGTGAGCTTCGTGAACAATGTAGCTTCGTTTGAGCTGAAAAGTGAATGCGTTTACCTGAAACGAAGTCTTGTTGTAGGAAGACACACTTCTGGAATTTCACTCCGTTTCTGAAGGGAAACACACGGCACAGTTCTCATCCATGAAACACACTCTGCTTTAGAGCAAGAAGCACGCTCTTGCTTTCTAGAGTCTCTAATACAGAGGGAAACGTGAGTGTGCTCAGAACAAAAGAACTGTGTTTCCTACAAACACGGACCATATCTAGTTCAACTCTGTTTCTGAAACTGATACAAACCACAGGTCGTCAAACATCCAGTGCTTTTCAGTTAAGAGCGAGAAACGGGTGAGTTTCGTGAACAATGTAGCTTCATTTGACGTGAAAAGTGACTGCGTTTACCTGAAACGAAGTCTTGCTTGTAGGAAGACACACTTCTGGCATTTAACTCCGTTTCTGAAGGGAAACACACGGCACAGTCCTCATCCATGAAACACATTCTGCTTTAGAGCAAGAAGCACGCTCTTGCTTTCTAGATTCTCTAATACAGAGGGAAACGTGAGTGTGCTCAGAACAAAAGAACTGTGTTTCCTACACACACAGACCATATCTAGTTCAACTCTGTTTCTGAAACTGATACAAACCACAGCTCCTCTAACATCCAATGCTTTTCAGTTAAGAGCGAGAAACGTGTGAGATTTGTGAACAATGTAGCTTCCTTTGAGCTGAAAAGTGACTGCGTTTACCTGAAACGAATTCTTGCTTGTAGGAAGGCACAGAGCCTGTCATTTAACTCCGTTTCTGAAGGGAAACACACGGCACAGTTCTCATCCATGAAACACAATCTGCTTTAGAGCAAGAAGCATGCTCTTGGTTTCTAGAGTCTCTACTACAGAGGGAAACGTGAGTGAGCTCAGAACAAAAGAACTGTGTTTCCTACACACGGACAATATCTAGTTCAACTCTGTTTCTGAAACTGATACAAACCACAGGTCCTCTAACATCCAATGCTTTTCAGTTAAGAGCGAGAACCGTATGAGCTTCGTGAACAATGTAGGTTCAATTGAGCTGAAAAGTGACTGCATTTACCTGAAACGAAGTCTTGCTTGTAGGAAGACACACGCCTTGCATTTCACTCCGTTTCTGAAGGGAAACACACGGCACAGTTCTCATCCATGAAACACACTCTGCTTTAGAGCAAGAAGCACGCTCTTGCTTACTAGAGTCTCTAATACAGAGGGAAACGTGAGTGTGCTCTGAACAAAAGTACTGTGTTTCCTACAAACACGGACCATATCTAGTTCAACTCTGTTTCTGAAACTGATACAAACCACAGGTCCTCTAACATCCAATGCTTTTCAGTTAAGAGCGAGAAACGGGTGAGCTTCGTGAACAATGTAGCTTCCTTTGAGGTGAAAAGTGACTGCATTTTCCTGAAACAAAGTCTTGCTTGTAGGAAGACACACTTCTTGCATTTAACTCCGTTTCTGAAGATGAAACACACGGCACAGTCCTCATCCATGAAACACATTCTGCTTTAGAGCAAGAAGCACGCTCTTGCTTTCTAGAGTCTCTAATACAGAGGGAAACGTGAGTGTGCTCAGAACAAAAGAACTGTGTTTCCTACACACACAGACCATATGTAGTTCAACTCTGTTTCTGAAACTGATACAAACCACAGGTCCTCTAACATCCAATGCTTTTCAGTTAAGAGCGAGAAATGTGTGTGCATTTTGAACAATGTAGCTTCCTTTGAGCTCAAAAGTGACTGCGTTTACCTGAAACGAAGTCTTGATTGTAGGAAGGCACAGAGCCTGTCATTTAACTCCGTTTCTGAAGGGAAACACACGGCACAGTTCTCATCCATGAAACACAATCTGCTTTAGAGCAAGAAGCATGCTCTTGCTTTCTAGAGTCTCTAATACAGAGGGAAACGTGAGTGTGCTCAGAACAAAAGAACTGTGTTTCCTACACACAGACCATATCTAGTTCAACTCTGTTTCTGAAACTGATACAAACCACAGGTCCTCTAACATCCAATGCTTTTCAGTTAAGAGCGAGAAAAATGTGGGCTTCTTGAACAATGTAGCTTCGTTTGAGGTAAAATTGACTGTGTTTACCTGAAACGAAGTCTTCCTTGAAGAAAGACACAGAGCCTGGCATTTAACATCCGTTTCTGAAGGGAAACACACGGCACAGTTCTCATCCATGAAACACACTCTGCTTTAGAGCAAGAAGCACGCAATTGCTTTCTAGAGTCTCTAATACAGAGGGAAACGTGAGTGTGCTCAGAACAAAAGAACATTGTTTCCTACACACACAGACCATATCTAGTTCAAATCTGTTTCTGAAACTGATACAAACCACAGGTCCTCTAACATCCTATGCTTTTCAGTTAAGAGCGAGAACCTTGTGAGCTTCGTGAACAATGTAGCTTCGTTTGAGCTGAAAAGTGACCGCGTTTACCTGAAACGAAGTCTTGCTTGTAGGAAGACACACGCCTGGCATTTACCTCTGTTTCTGAAGGGAAACACACGGCACAGTCCTCATCCATGAAACAGATTCTGCTTTAGAGCAAGAAGCACGCTCTTGCTTTCTAGAGTCTCTAATACAGAGGGAAACGTGAGTGTTCTCAGAACAAAAGAATTGTGTTTCCTACACACACGGACCATATCTAGTTCAACTGTGTTACTGAAACTGACAGACCACAGGTCGTCTAACATCCAATGCTTTTCAGTTAAGAGCGAGAAAAGTGTGAGCTTCGTGAACAATGTAGCTTCAATTGAGGTGAAAAGTCACTGCCTTTACCTGAAACGAAGTCTTGCTGGTAGGAAGACACACTTCTGGCATTAACTCCGTTTCTGAAGGGAAACACACGGCACAGTTCTCATCCATGAAACACGTTCAGCTTTAGAGCAAGATGCATGCTTTTGCTTTCTAGAGTCTCTAATACAGAGGGAAACGTGAGTGTGCGCAGAACCATAGAGCTGTGTTTCCTACACACGGACCATTGCCCCGGCCAGCGGGGTGTCAACGGGACCACCAATCCTGTGGGAGAGAATGGAAGGGACAGGGCGACACAAAGAGACAGCAGCAAGACAGTATTCTGATCAAGCCACCAATCTTTATTTCTCTCCACATGGCTTATATAGCATAAGGGGGGAAGGGGCAGGAAGGAGGGAAAGGGAGAAGGGGCGTGTAGAACATGGAAGGGGTGCAAGACGTGTGAGGCAGATAGTGCACCTGCAAGATATCGGCTAAGGTCACTGGTCAGGGGCAGTATATTCTGTTGCTAGACTGCCTGACCCTGGAATGCTCTTTATCTTCGGTTGTCATGGCACCGGACTGTGGGATGTTCTCTTACCTTGGGAGGCCTCTGGTTACTGCTCTGGGAAGGGGCTTATGAGTAGTTCTTTGGCCTAGCTAGTATTTTCTATGGTTCATGTTTGGTTCCTGACATCTTGGTCCCTAACATCTCCCCCTTCTATACATATAGCAAAACAAAGAAAGGAGGCCCAAATCTTTTTCCATGATGGGGGAGGGGTGACAGAGGCTCCATCCCTGTTGAGTTTGAGTTCTTTTGTTAATCAATCGGTTCATGTAGGCGTCCCCACATGTCCCGAAGGAAGCTGGAACAATGCAGTTTTTTACAGGGGGCGGGTTTTAATCCGGGAGGGAAGAGTATAGGGTCTGCATAACCGCCATGCAATGGAGCATGTCATCCAAGGCACCCAGGATGGTGGAGCACTTTAGTCTCCCTGCCTTCTGCAGTCCCAGCTGCACCCTCAATCCCCTAAGCAGTGGGCTCCAGCTCCCAGGCACAGGTGCATCCTCCCCTGGGCAGAGGGGTCTGTGCTGATATGGAGTCTGTATCTGGTTCATTGAGACCTCGTTCTCGGAGGTCAAGGTGATGGTAATGAACCTGAATTTGTTTTGCCTGAAGTTCAGCCAGCTGACTGCGCACAAATTGAGTTAGTCGAGACAAAGCCCAAGGGCCGAATGTCAAGACAAGAATGAGGCCAACCAAGGGTCCCAGGAGGGACGGCAGGAGGGTGCTTAGCCAGGGAGATGCAGAGAACCAATTTTGGAACCAGCCTAACTCTTGGTCCCTTTCTTTTTTGCGCTTCTCTAAGCCTTCACGGACCTTAGCCATGCTATCTCTTGCTACTCCTGTGTGATCAGTATAGAAGCAACACTCTTCCTTAAGAGCGGCACAGAGGCCTCCTTGCTGTAAAAAGAGGAGGTCAAGCCCTCGGCGGTTTTGAAGGACCACCTCTGAAAGGGAGGTGAGGGAGGATTCAAGGGCAGAAATGCCTCTCTCAAGCTGTGCTATATCTTCATCTATGGATATTCTAAGCTCTGAATAATGTTGATTAGATAAGACCAGGGAGGCTATGCCTGTACCGGCCCCTGCAGCCCCCACCCCCAGGAGCACGGCTAAAGTGACTGCAGTCACAGGCTCCCTTTTCAAGCGATGGGGGGGTGCGAGGGCAGCTGTCTCTGCCAGAGTCTTCTCTTCCCATCTTCTGGAGAATTGATAATGGGCAGCTTCGTGGGTGATCTCCATCTCTTTGAAGTCTCAGTCTTTGATGGTAGCTTTAGCATCTGAAAGAGAAGAAGGAGAGTCCTCAGGGGGAACAGCCTGTCCCCTGGGAATGTTAGGTAAATTTACAGATCTGACCAGGCGCTCAGGGAGCCAGCGTGGGGCATCATGTGCCTGATCAAGGATGCAAGCAGAGCCATGGCCCCAGATAAGTACAGGATCTGGACCATTCCAAACGCCTGTAAGGGGGTCTCGCCACATGGCCAAAGGGTGACTGGCGTCTGCTGAGGGGTGCCAATGACGGTCAGCCGCTGATCGACCTTCACCATCCAGGGTGAGGAAGTTAAGGACAAAGAGAGCATGGCTCAGGCGGTCTCGGGGGGAGACAAAGAAAAGCTCGGACATCTTTTTTATCATCTAGTTTAAGGGTAAGTGTGGGTTGAGAGTGAGAAATAAGCTGAACCCAATAAGCCTCTGATGAGCCAATCTGAGCAGCTCCTCGGGGCTGGGTGGACTGAATGGGGTTGTCAGAGGAAAGCGCAGGAAAAGTAACCAGGCGGGCAAGGCAGGTGCCACGGGAGATGGCAACAAGACCCTGGAGTGCTGAGGCCAAAATCTTAATCTCACCTGTATAGTCATTATCAATAATTCCAGGGTAGATCTGGACACCTTTTAAGGTGGACGAGGCACGGCCAAAGATAAGGGCATGAGTGTCTGGGGCCAGGGGGCCCCAAATTCCAGTAGGGATGACCTGGGGGCCCTGTAATGGATCTAGTATTGTGTCGGTGGCGGCACAGAGGTCCAGTCCTGCGCTGCCTGGGGTTGCCCGTTGGAGGGAGCAGACAGTTGGGGAGTGGCCTGTGAAGCCCCATGGAGCACTTCCCGGAGCGGAGGGGCCAGGGGCTGGCCCCGAAGAAAGTTTCCCGACAGGAGGGGAGGGAGCGGGCGACCGTGAACATCGGTTTTAGATTTACATTGCCTCGCCCAATGAAAACCTTGGCCACATCTAGGACATGGGGTGGTTGGTAGTGGCCGAGTGGTGACGCCAAGCTGGGGCACTGTGGCTGTGCCCCCTGAGGGGGCAGGGATCCGCTTGGGGCATTCCCTCGCAAAATGTCCCGGTTGTTTACAGGAGAAACAAAGGCGACCTTGTTGGAATCTTAATTTTTGGGTGCCCATTGACTTTAAGGCTGCACCAATAGCCAGACCGATGGCGTGGGCGGAGCCAACTCCCGCACAAAGGCGGACGTATTCAGAAAGGGGAGCCCTATCTCTGTAGGGGCGAAGGACCTCCTGACAGGCTGAGTTTGCATTTTCAAAGGCGAGGTGTTTAACAAATGTACTCTCGCTTTCTCCTGAGCCCAGGAGGCGCTCAGCAGCGTCATTTAGACGAGATATAAAATCACTATAGGGCTCATCTGGTCCTTGACGCACCTTGGCCAATGAGGTGGTAGCAGCGCCTTTTTGGGGAAGCCGCTTCCAGGCTAGAAGGCCAGCAACCTGAATCTGGGCCAATAAGCCGGGTGGAAAAGTGGCTTGAACCTCGTTTTTGTCATAAGGAGTTTTGCCAAGAAGTTTATTGATGGTCCAATGTTTTGAGGAAGGGTTATCAGCGTTGCGCTGGGCCGTCTCACGGCAGTTTTCTGAAAAGTCAGTTTTCCATAAGACGAAATCTCCCCCAGACAGGGCAGCACGGGCCAAAAAATACCAGTCATTTGGTGTAAGCCAAGCCTCACTCTGGTTTTCAAGCAATGCAAGGGTAAAGGGAGCGGTGGGGCCATACTGAGCACAGGCTGATTTAAGTCGCTCAACAAGGCGAAAGCTAAGTTTTTGGTAAGACTGCCTGGGTGGGGGCCCCTGATCGGCCCCGGAGCCCGTAACCAGGGGCTCCTCTTCGTGAGGGGTCTCTCCCTCCTCCTCTTCAAGGGGAGGCAACTCCTCCGTCTCAGGCAGATTTGGTGGATCCGATCCACTTGCCTGGCTTCGGGTAACGGGAAAAGCCAAGACTGGCTGTGGCCGAGGTTTTTTAAGTGAGGGCATGGGCGGTGGCCGAGACTTTGGAGCACCCAGGGCGAGGTCAGAGAGCTCCTGATCAAGGGAGCGCAATTCCTTTAGAAGGGCCAGGTGTTGTCTACGGGCCCGAAGTGTGCCCTGCAGGTGCTGTAACTCTGTTACGAGATTAGGGGGGATTTCTGGATCATCGGGGGTCAGCATTGGAAGCGCTGGCAGTGAACCCGCAGGGGCCTCAACGACTGGGACACAGATGGGGGCAGTGAGGGGGGCATCATAAGGAGGGGGCTGAGTAAGATTATATGTTATCTTTGTTGGGGATGGCTTTTGTGAGAGGGAGGTTAAGGGGGCCAAGTTGGCGGCCTCCTTTTTTAGACCGGCCTCATCGCCAGTGTTAAGGGGGGCCGGATCAAGACCCTGGAGGGAGGGGTAAATAGACTGAGGTGGGGGTGATTGGACTCCTTCTTCCATATTTTTAATCTCCTGTATAGAGGGTGCTCGTGAAGGGGGTCGGGGGGAGTGGGGAGGATGTGAATCAGCGCGAGAGGGGGGGTGAGACTGTTGTTTCATGACTTTTTCTCCCTGAGAAATAACCGACTCAATGTCAGGGGAGGGGGAGGTCCTTTGGATCCTGAGAATATCATTAACCAGGTTCCAATAGGAAAAGGTTATCACAGGGACTTTATCTGGGCCAAAGGCTCGGTAGTGGTCCCTAAGGCAGTCGCCCACCTTTTTCCAACGGTTTTCATCAATTGTTCCTTCTTGGGGAAACCAAGGACAACAGTCCTCTAAGTGACTAAAGAATTTGTTAAGGTCTTTTTTACGAACCCTTATCCCTCGTGTCTGGAGGGCATCTTTAATGCCCTTTACGAACAAATCATGAGAAGAAGTTCCCTGTCCCATGGCAAAGTCTATAGCTGAGACTCACCTCGTCCTTCCCGCTATCCCCCGGATCACCAGGACGCCGAGTCGGGTGGTCTCGACGGGTGATCGCTTTAAATCTCCACCAGACGTCTGGACTTTCCTGGAGAAGGACGTTCAACTCCCGACGAGGCAAAGGTCGAGCCGCACGTTGGGCGCCAGATGCCCCGGCCAGCGGGGTGTCAACGGGACCACCAATCCTGTGGGAGAGAATGGAAGGGACAGGGCGACACAAAGAGACGGCAGCAAGACAGTATTCTGATCAAGCCACCAATCTTTATTTCTCTCCACATGGCTTATATAGCATAAGGGGGGAAGGGGCAGGAAGGAGGGAAAGGGAGAAGGGGCGTGTAGAACATGGAAGGGGTGCAAGACGTGTGAGGCAGATAGTGCACCTGCAAGATATCGGCTAAGGTCACTGGTCAGGGGCAGTATATTCTGTTGCTAGACTGCCTGACCCTGGAATGCTCTTTATCTTCGGTTGTCATGGCACCGGACTGTGGGATGTTCTCTTACCTTGGGAGGCCTCTGGTTACTGCTCTGGGAAGGGGCTTATGAGTAGTTCTTTGGCCTAGCTAGTATTTTCTATGGTTCATGTTTGGTTCCTGACATCTTGGTCCCTAACAGACCATATCTAGTTCAACTCTGTTTCTGAAACTGATACAAACCACAGGTCCTCTAACATCCAATTCTTTTCAGTTAAGAGCGAGAAACGTGTGGGCTTTGTGAACAATGTAGCTTCGTTTGAGGTGAAAAGTGACTGCATTTACCTGAAAGGAAGTCTTGCTTGAAGAAAGACACAGAGCCTGGCATTTAACTCCGTTTCTGAAGGGAAACACACGGCACAGTTCTCATCCATGAAGCACATTCTGCTTTAGAGCAAGAAGCACGCTCTTGCTTTCTAGAGCCTCTAATACAGAGCGAAACGTGAGTGTGCTCAGAACAAATGAACTGTGTTTCCTACACACACGGACCATACCTAGTTCAACTCTGTTTCTGAAACTGATACAAACCACAGGTCATCAAACATCCAATGCTTTTCAGTTAAGAGCGAGAAACGGTTGAGCTTCGTGAACAATGTAGCTTCATTTGACGTGAAAAGTGACTGCGTTTACCTGAAACGAAGTCTTGCTTGTAGGAAGACACACTTCTGGCATTTACCTCCGTTTCTGAAGGGAAACACACGGCACAGTCCTCATCCATGAAACACATTCTGCTTTAGAGCAAGAAGCACGCTCTTGCTTTCTAGATTCTCTAATACAGAGGGAAACGTGAGTGTGCTCAGAACAAAAGAACTGTGTTTCCTACACACGGACCATATCTAATTCAACTCTGTTTCTGAAACTGATACAAACCACAGGTCCTCTAACATCCAATGCTTTTCAGTTAAGAGCGAGAAACATGTGGGCATCTTGAACAATGTAGCTTCATTTGAGGTAAAAGTGACTGTGTTTACCTGAAACGAAGTCTTCCTTGAAGAAAGACACAGAGCCTGGCATTTAACTCCGTTTCTGAAGGGAAACACACGGCACAGTTCTCATCCATGAAACACACTCTGCTTTAGAGCAAGAAGCACGCTCTTGCTTTCTAGAGTCTCTAATACAGAGGGAAACGTGAGTGTGCTCAGAAAAAAAGAACTGTGTTTCCTACACACACGGACCACATCCTGTTCAACTCTGTTTCTGAAACTGATACAAACCACAGGTCGTCTAACATCCAATGCTTTTCAGTTAAGAGGGAGAAACGTGTGTGCATTGTGAACAATGTAGCTTCGTTTGAGCTCAAAAGTGACTGCGTTTACCTGAAACAAAGTCTTGATTGTAGGAAGGCACAGAGCCTGTCATTTAACTCCGTTTCTGAAGGGAAACACACGGCACAGTTCACATCCATGAAACACAATCTGCTTTAGAGCAAGAAGCATGCTCTTGCTTTCTAGAGTCTCTAATACAGAGGGAAACGTGAGTGTGCTCAGAACAAAAGAACTGTGTTTCCTACACACGGACCACATCTAATTCAACTCTGTTTCTGAAACTGATACAAACCACAGGTCCTCTAACATCCAATGCTTTTCAGTTAAGAGCGAGAAACATGTGGGCTTCTTGAACAATGTAGCTTCATTTGAGGTAAAAGTGACTGTGTTTACCTGAAACGAAGTCTTCCTTGAAGAAAGACACAGAGCCTGGCATTTAACTCCGTTTCTGAAGGCAAACACACGGCACAGTTCTCATCCATGAAACACACTCTGCTTTAGAGCAAGAAGCACGCTCTTGCTTTCTAGAGTCTCTAATACAGAGGGAAACGTGAGTGTGCTCAGAACAAAAGAACTGTGTTTCCGACACACACAGACCATATCTAGTTCAACTCTGTTTCTGAAACTGATACAAACCACAGGTCCTCTAACATCCAATGCTTTTCAGTTAAGAGCGAGAACCTTGTGAGCTTCGTGAACAATGTAGCTTCGTTTGAGCTGAAAAGTGAATGCGTTTACCTGAAACGAAGTCTTGCTTGTAGGAAGACACACTTCTGGCATTTGACTCCGTTTCTGAAGGGAAACACACGGCACAGTTCTCATCCATGAAACACACTCTGCTTTAGAGCAAGAAGCACGCTCTTGCTTTCTAGAGTCTCTAATACAGAGGGAAACGTGAGTGTGCTCAGAACAAAAGAACTGTGTTTCCTACAAACACGGACCATATCTAGTTCAACTCTGTTTCTGAAACTGATACAAACCACAGGTCGTCAAACATCCAATGGTTTTCAGTTAAGAGCGAGAAACGGTTGAGCTTCGTGAACAATGTAGCTTCATTTGACATGAAAAGTGACTACGTTTACCTGAAACGAAGTGTTGCTTGTAGGAAGACACACGCCTGGCATTTAACTCCGTTTCTGAAGGGAAACACACGCACAGTTCTCATCCATGAAACACACTCTGCTTTAGAGCAAGAAGCACGCTCTTGCTTTCTAGAGTCTCTAATACAGAGGGAAACGTGAGTGTGCTCAGAACAAAAGAATTGTGTTTCCTACACACACGGACCATATCTAGTTCAACTGTGTTTCTGAAACTGATACAGACCACAGGTCGTCAAACATCCAATGCTTTTCAGTTAAGAGCGAGAAACGTGTGAGCTTCGTGAACAATGTAGCTTCATTTGAGGTGAAAAGTGACTGCCTTTACCTGAAACGAAGTCTTGCTTGTAGGAAGACACACTTCTGGCATTAACTCCGTTTCTGAAGGGAAACACACGGCGCAGTTCTCATCCATGAAACACGTTCAGCTTTAGAGCAAGATGCATGCTTTTGCTTTCTAGAGTCTCTAATACAGAGGGAAACATGAGTGTGCGCAGAACAAAAGAACTGTGTTTCCTACACACGGACCATATCTAGTTCAACTCTGTTTCTGAAACTGATACAAACCACAGGTCCTCTAACATCCAATGCTTTTCAGTTAAGAGCGAGAAACGTGTGTGCATTGTGAACAATGTAGCTTCGTTTGAGCTCAAAAGTGACTGCGTTTACCTGAAACGAAGTCTTGATTGTAGGAAGGCACAGAGCCTGTCATTTAACTCCGTTTCTGAAGGGAAACACACGGCACAGTTCTCATCCATGAAACACACTCTGCTTTAGAGCAAGAAGCACGCTATTGCTTTCTAGAGTCTCTAATACAGAGGGAAACGTGAGTGTGCTCAGAACCAAAGAACTGTGTTTCCTACACCCACGGACCACATCCTGTTCAATTCTGTTTCTGAAACTGATACAAACCACAGGTCCTCTAACATCCAATGCTTTTCAGTTAAGAGCGAGAAACGTGTGAGCCTTGTGAACAATGTAGCTTCATTTGAGCTCAAAAGTGACTGCGTTTACCTGAAAGGAAGTCTTGCTTGTAGGAAGGCACAGAGCCTGTCATTTAACTCCGTTTCTGAAGGGAAACACAAGGCACAGTTCTCATCCATGAAACACAATCTGCTTTAGAGCAAGAAGCATGCTCTTGCTTTCTAGAGTCTCTAATACAGAGGGAAACGTGAGTGTGCTCAGAACAAAAGAACTGTGTTTGCTACACACAGACCATATCTAGTTCAACTCTGTTTCTGAAACTGATACAAACCACAGGTCCTCTAACATCCAATGCTTTTCAGTTAAGAGCGAGAAACGTGTGAGCTTCGTAAACAATGTAGTTTCGTTTGAGCTGAAAAGTGACTGCGTTTACTTGAAAAGAAGTCTTGCTTGTAGGAAGACACACGCCTGGCATTTAACTCCGTTTCTGAAGGGAAACACACGGCACAGTTCTCATCCATGAAACACAATCTGAATTAGAGCAAGAAGCACGCTCTTGCTTTCTAGATTCTCTAATACAGAGGGAAACGTGAGTGTGCTCAGAACAAAAGAACTGTGTTTGCTACACACAGACCATATCTAGTTCAACTCTGTTTCTGAAACTGATACAAACCACAGGTCCTCTAACATCCAATGCTTTTCAGTTAAGAGCGAGAAACGTGTGAGCTTCGTGAACAATGTAGCTTCATTTGAGGTGAAAAGTGACTGCCTTTACCTGAAACGAAGTCTTGCTTGTAGGAAGACACACTTCTGGCATTAACTCCGTTTCTGAAGGGAAACACACGGCACAGTTCTCATCCATGAAACACGTTCAGCTTTAGAGCAAGATGCATGCTTTTGCTTTCTAGAGTCTCTAATACAGAGGGAAACGTGAGTGTGCGCAGAACAAAAGAACTGTGTTTCCTACACACGGACCATATCTAGTTCAACTCTGTTTCTGAAACTGATACAAACCACAGGTCCTCTATCATCCAATTCTTTTCAGTTAAGAGCGAGAAACGTGTGGGCTTTGTGAACAATGTAGCTTCGTTTGAGGTGAAAAGTGACTGCGTTTACCGGAAACGAATTCTTGCTTGTAGGAAGACACACTTCTGGCATTTGACGCCGTTTCTGAAGGGAAACACACGGCACAGCTCTCATCCATGAAACACACTCTGCTTTAGAGCAAGAAGGACGCTATTGCTTTCTAGAGTCTCTAATACAGAGGGAAACGTGAGTGTGCTCAGAACAAAAGAACTGTGTTTCCTACAAACACGGACCATATCTAGTTCAACTCTGTTTCTGAAACTGATACAAACCACAGGTCGTCAAACATCCAATGGTTTTCAGTTAAGAGCGAGAAACGGTTGAGCTTCGTGAACAATGTAGCTTCATTTGACATGAAAAGTGACTACGTTTACCTGAAACGAAGTGTTGCTTGTAGGAAGACACACGCCTGGCATTTAACTCCGTTTCTGAAGGGAAACACACGCACAGTTCTCATCCATGAAACACACTCTGCTTTAGAGCAAGAAGCACGCTCTTGCTTTCTAGAGTCTCTAATACAGAGGGAAACGTGAGTGTGCTCAGAACAAAAGAATTGTGTTTCCTACACACACGGACCATATCTAGTTCAACTGTGTTTCTGAAACTGATACAGACCACAGGTCGTCAAACATCCAATGCTTTTCAGTTAAGAGCGAGAAACGTGTGAGCTTCGTGAACAATGTAGCTTCATTTGAGGTGAAAAGTGACTGCGTTTACCTGAAAAGAAGTCTTGCTTGTAGGAAGACACACACCTGGCATTTAACTCTGTTTCTGAAGGGAAACACACGGCACAGTTCTCATCCATGAAACACACTCTGCTTTATAGCAAGAAGCACGCTCTTGCTTTCTAGAGTCTCTAATACAGAGGGAAACGTGAGTGTGCTCAGAACAAAAGAACTGTGTTTCCTACAAACACGGACCATATCTAGTTCAACTCTGTTTCTGAAACTGATACAAACCACAGGTCGTCAAACATCCAATGCTTTTCAGTTAAGAGCGAGAAACGGTTGTGCTTCGTGAACAATGTAGCTTCATTTGACGTGAAAAGTGACTGTGTTTACCTGAAACGATGTCTTGCTTGTAGGAAGACACACTTCTGGCATTTAACTCCGTTTCTGAAGGGAAACACACGGCACAGTCCTCATCCATGAAACACATTCTGCTTTAGAGCAAGAAGCACGATCTTGCTTTCTAGATTCTCTAATACAGAGGGAAACGTGAGTGTGCTCAGAACCAAAGAACTCTGTTTCCTACACCCACGGACCACATCCTGTTCTACTCTGTTTCTGAAACTGATACAAACCACAGGTCCTCTAACATCCAATGATTTTCAGTTAAGAGCGAGAAACGTGTGAGTCTTGTGAACAATGTAGCTTCGTTTGAGCTCAAAAGTGACTGCGTTTACCTGAAACGAAGTCTTGCTTGTAGGAAGGCACAGAGCCTGTCATTTAACTCCGTTTTTGAAGGGAAACACACGGCACAGTTCTCATCCATGAAACACAATCTGCTTTAGAGCAAGAAGCACGCTCTTGCTTTCTAGAGTCTCTAATACAGAGGGAAACGTGAGTGTGCTCAGAACAAATGAACTGTATTTCCTACACACAGACCATATCTAGTTCAACTCTGTTTCTGAAACTGATACAAACCACAAGTCCTCTAACATCCAATGCTTTTCAGTTAAGAGCGAGAAACGTGTGAGCTTCGTGAACAATGTAGTTTCGTTTGAGCTGAAAAGTGACTGCGTTTACCTGAAAAGAAGTCTTGCTTGTAGGAAGACACACGCCTGGCATTTAACTCCGTTTCTGAAGGGAAACACACGGCACAGTTCTCATCCATGAAACACACTCTGCTTTAGAGCAAGAAGCACGCTCTTGCTTTGTAGATTCTCTAATACAGAGGGAAACGTGAGTGTGCTCAGAACCAAAGAACTGTGTTTCCTACACACACGGACCACATCCTGTTCAACTCTTTTTCTGAAACTGATACAAACCACAGGTCCTCTAACATCCAATGCTTTTCAGTTAAGAGTGAGAAACGTGTGAGCCTTGTGAACAATGTAGCTTCGTTTGAGCTCAAAAGTGACTGCGTTTACCTCAAACGAAGTCTTGCTTGTAGGAAGGCACAGAGCCTGTCATTTAACTCCGTTTCTGAAGGGAAACACACGGCACAGTTCTCATCCATGAAACACAATCTGCTTTAGAGCAAGAAGCATGCTCTTGCTTTCTAGAGTCTCTAATACAGAGGGAAACGTGAGTGTGCTCAGAACAAAAGAACTGTGTTTCCTACACACGGACCATATCTAATTCAACTCTGTTTCTGATACTGATACAAACCACAGGTCCTCTAACATCCAATGCTTTTCAGTTAAGAGCGAGAAACATGTGGGCTTCTTGAACAATGTAGCTTCGTTTGAGGTAAAAGTGACTGTGTTTACCTGAAACGAAGTCTTCCTTGAAGAAAGACACAGATCCTGGCATTTAACTCCGTTTCTGAAGGGAAACACACGGCACAGTTCTCATTCATGAAACACACTCTGCTTTAGAGCAAGAAGCACGCTATTGCTTTCTAGAGTCTCTAATACAGAGGGAAACGTGAGTTTGCTCAGAACCAAAGAACTGTGTTTCCTACACCCACAGACCACATCCTGTTCAACTCTGTTTCTGAACCTGATAAAAACCACAGGTCCTCTAACATCCAATGCTTTTCAGTTAAGAGCGAGAAACGTGTGAGCCTTGTGAACAATGTAGCTTCGTTTGAGCTCAAAAGTGACTGCGTTTACCTGAAAGGAAGTCCTGCTTGTAGGAAGGCACAGAGCCTGTCATTTAACTCCGTTTCTGAAGGGAAACACACGGCACAGTTCTCATCCATGAAACACAATCTGCTTTAGAGCAAGAAGCATGCTCTTGCTCTCTAGAGTCTCTAATACAGAGGGAAACGTGAGTGTGCTCAGAACAAAAGAACTGTGTTTCCTACACACAGACCATATCTAGTTCAACTCTGTTTCTGAAACTGATACAACCCACAGGTCCACTAACATCCAATGCTTTTCAGTTAAGAGCGAGAAACGTGTGAGCTTCGTGAACAATGTAGTTTCGTTTGAGCTGAAAAGTGACTGCGTTTACCTGAAAAGAAGTCTTGCTTGTAGGAGGACACACGCCTGGCATTTAACTCCGTTTCTGAAGGGAAACACACGGCACAGTTCTCATCCATGAAACACAATCTGCTTTAGTCAAGAAGCACGCTCTTGCTTTCTAGAGTCTCTAATACAGAGGGAAACGTGAGTGTGCTCAGAACAAAAGAACTGTGTTTGCTACACACAGACCATATCTAGTTCAACTCTGTTTCTGAAACTGATACAAACCACAGGTCCTCTAACATCCAATGCTTTTCAGTTAAGAGCGAGAAACGTGTGAGCTTCGTGAACAATGTAGCTTCATTTGGGGTTGAAAAGTGACTGCCTTTACCTGAAACGAAGTCTTGCTTGTAGGAAGACACACTTCTGGCATTAACTCCGTTTCTGAAGGGAAACACACGGCACAGTTCTCATCCATGAAACACGTTCAGCTTTAGAGCAAGATGCATGCTTTTGCTTTCTAGAGTCTCTAATACAGAGGGAAACGTGAGTGTGCGCAGAACAAAAGAACTGTGTTTCCTACACACGGACCATATCTAGTTCAACTCTGTTTCTGAAACTGATACAAACCACAGGTCCTCTAACATCCAATTCTTTTCAGTTAAGAGCGAGAAACGTGTGGGCTTTGTGAACAATGTAGCTTCGTTTGAGGTGAAAAGTGACTGCGTTTACCTGAAACGAAGTCTTGCTTTTAGTAAGGCAAACGCCTGGCATTTAACTCCGTTTCTGAAGGGAAACACACTGCACAGTTCTCATCCATGAAACACACTCTACTTTAGAGCAAGAAGCACGCTCTTGCTTTCTAGAGTCTCTAATACAGGGGGAAACGTGAGTGTGCTCAGAACAAAAGAACTGTGTTTCCTACACACACGGACCACATCCTGTTCAACTCTGTTTCTGAAACTGATACAAACCACAGGTCCTCTAACATCCAATGCTTTTCAGTTAAGAGCGAGAAACGTGTGTGCATTGTGAACAATGTAGCTTCGTTTGAGCTCAAAAGTGACTGCGTTTACCTGAAACGAAGTCTTGATTGTAGGAAGGCACAGAGCCTGTCATTTAACTCCGTTTCTGAAGGGAAACACACGGCACAGTTCTCATCCATGAAACACAATCTGCTTTAGAGCAAGAAGCATGCTCTTGCTTTCTAGAGTCTCTAATACAGAGGGAAACGTGAGTGTGCTCAGAACAAAAGAACTGTGTTTCCTACACACGGACCATATCTAATTCAACTCTGTTTCTGAAACTGATACAAACCACATGTCCTCTAACATCCAATGCTTTTCAGTTAAGAGCGAGAAACATGTGGGCTTCTTGAACAATGTAGCTTCGTTTGAGGTAAAAGTGACTGTGTTTACCTGAAACGAAGTCTTCCTTGAAGAAAGACACAGATCCTGGCATTTAACTCCGTTTCTGAAGGGAAAAACACGGCACAGTTCTCATCCATGAAACACACTCTGCTTTAGAGCAAGAAGCACGCTATTGCTTTCTAGAGTCTCTAATACAGAGGGAAACGTGAGTGTGCTCAGAACCACAGAACTGTGTTTCCTACACCCACGGACCACATCCTGTTCAACTCTGTTTCTGAAACTGATACAAACCTCAGGTCCTCTAACATCCAATGCTTTTCAGTTAAGAGCGAGAAACGTGTGAGCCTTGTGAACAATGTAGTTTCGTTTGAGCTGAAAAGTGACTGCGTTTACCTGAAAAGAAGTCTTGCTTGTAGGAAGACACACACCTGGCATTTAACTCTGTTTCTGAAGGGAAACACACGGCACAGTTCTCATCCATGAAACACACTCTGCTTTATAGCAAGAAGCACGCTCTTGCTTTCTAGAGTCTCTAATACAGAGGGAAACGTGAGTGTGCTCAGAACAAAAGAACTGTGTTTCCTACAAACACGGACCATATCTAGTTCAACTCTGTTTCTGAAACTGATACAAACCACAGGTCGTCAAACATCCAATGCTTTTCAGTTAAGAGCGAGAAACGGTTGTGCTTCGTGAACAATGTAGCTTCATTTGACGTGAAAAGTGACTGTGTTTACCTGAAACGATGTCTTGCTTGTAGGAAGACACACTTCTGGCATTTAACTCCGTTTCTGAAGGGAAACACACGGCACAGTCCTCATCCATGAAACACATTCTGCTTTAGAGCAAGAAGCACGATCTTGCTTTCTAGATTCTCTAATACAGAGGGAAACGTGAGTGTGCTCAGAACCAAAGAACTCTGTTTCCTACACCCACGGACCACATCCTGTTCTACTCTGTTTCTGAAACTGATACAAACCACAGGTCCTCTAACATCCAATGATTTTCAGTTAAGAGCGAGAAACGTGTGAGTCTTGTGAACAATGTAGCTTCGTTTGAGCTCAAAAGTGACTGCGTTTACCTGAAACGAAGTCTTGCTTGTAGGAAGGCACAGAGCCTGTCATTTAACTCCGTTTTTGAAGGGAAACACACGGCACAGTTCTCATCCATGAAACACAATCTGCTTTAGAGCAAGAAGCACGCTCTTGCTTTCTAGAGTCTCTAATACAGAGGGAAACGTGAGTGTGCTCAGAACAAATGAACTGTATTTCCTACACACAGACCATATCTAGTTCAACTCTGTTTCTGAAACTGATACAAACCACAAGTCCTCTAACATCCAATGCTTTTCAGTTAAGAGCGAGAAACGTGTGAGCTTCGTGAACAATGTAGTTTCGTTTGAGCTGAAAAGTGACTGCGTTTACCTGAAAAGAAGTCTTGCTTGTAGGAAGACACACGCCTGGCATTTAACTCCGTTTCTGAAGGGAAACACACGGCACAGTTCTCATCCATGAAACACACTCTGCTTTAGAGCAAGAAGCACGCTCTTGCTTTGTAGATTCTCTAATACAGAGGGAAACGTGAGTGTGCTCAGAACCAAAGAACTGTGTTTCCTACACACACGGACCACATCCTGTTCAACTCTTTTTCTGAAACTGATACAAACCACAGGTCCTCTAACATCCAATGCTTTTCAGTTAAGAGTGAGAAACGTGTGAGCCTTGTGAACAATGTAGCTTCGTTTGAGCTCAAAAGTGACTGCGTTTACCTCAAACGAAGTCTTGCTTGTAGGAAGGCACAGAGCCTGTCATTTAACTCCGTTTCTGAAGGGAAACACACGGCACAGTTCTCATCCATGAAACACAATCTGCTTTAGAGCAAGAAGCATGCTCTTGCTTTCTAGAGTCTCTAATACAGAGGGAAACGTGAGTGTGCTCAGAACAAAAGAACTGTGTTTCCTACACACGGACCATATCTAATTCAACTCTGTTTCTGATACTGATACAAACCACAGGTCCTCTAACATCCAATGCTTTTCAGTTAAGAGCGAGAAACATGTGGGCTTCTTGAACAATGTAGCTTCGTTTGAGGTAAAAGTGACTGTGTTTACCTGAAACGAAGTCTTCCTTGAAGAAAGACACAGATCCTGGCATTTAACTCCGTTTCTGAAGGGAAACACACGGCACAGTTCTCATTCATGAAACACACTCTGCTTTAGAGCAAGAAGCACGCTATTGCTTTCTAGAGTCTCTAATACAGAGGGAAACGTGAGTTTGCTCAGAACCAAAGAACTGTGTTTCCTACACCCACAGACCACATCCTGTTCAACTCTGTTTCTGAACCTGATAAAAACCACAGGTCCTCTAACATCCAATGCTTTTCAGTTAAGAGCGAGAAACGTGTGAGCCTTGTGAACAATGTAGCTTCGTTTGAGCTCAAAAGTGACTGCGTTTACCTGAAAGGAAGTCCTGCTTGTAGGAAGGCACAGAGCCTGTCATTTAACTCCGTTTCTGAAGGGAAACACACGGCACAGTTCTCATCCATGAAACACAATCTGCTTTAGAGCAAGAAGCATGCTCTTGCTCTCTAGAGTCTCTAATACAGAGGGAAACGTGAGTGTGCTCAGAACAAAAGAACTGTGTTTCCTACACACAGACCATATCTAGTTCAACTCTGTTTCTGAAACTGATACAACCCACAGGTCCACTAACATCCAATGCTTTTCAGTTAAGAGCGAGAAACGTGTGAGCTTCGTGAACAATGTAGTTTCGTTTGAGCTGAAAAGTGACTGCGTTTACCTGAAAAGAAGTCTTGCTTGTAGGAGGACACACGCCTGGCATTTAACTCCGTTTCTGAAGGGAAACACACGGCACAGTTCTCATCCATGAAACACAATCTGCTTTAGTCAAGAAGCACGCTCTTGCTTTCTAGAGTCTCTAATACAGAGGGAAACGTGAGTGTGCTCAGAACAAAAGAACTGTGTTTGCTACACACAGACCATATCTAGTTCAACTCTGTTTCTGAAACTGATACAAACCACAGGTCCTCTAACATCCAATGCTTTTCAGTTAAGAGCGAGAAACGTGTGAGCTTCGTGAACAATGTAGCTTCATTTGGGGTTGAAAAGTGACTGCCTTTACCTGAAACGAAGTCTTGCTTGTAGGAAGACACACTTCTGGCATTAACTCCGTTTCTGAAGGGAAACACACGGCACAGTTCTCATCCATGAAACACGTTCAGCTTTAGAGCAAGATGCATGCTTTTGCTTTCTAGAGTCTCTAATACAGAGGGAAACGTGAGTGTGCGCAGAACAAAAGAACTGTGTTTCCTACACACGGACCATATCTAGTTCAACTCTGTTTCTGAAACTGATACAAACCACAGGTCCTCTAACATCCAATTCTTTTCAGTTAAGAGCGAGAAACGTGTGGGCTTTGTGAACAATGTAGCTTCGTTTGAGGTGAAAAGTGACTGCGTTTACCTGAAACGAAGTCTTGCTTTTAGTAAGGCAAACGCCTGGCATTTAACTCCGTTTCTGAAGGGAAACACACTGCACAGTTCTCATCCATGAAACACACTCTACTTTAGAGCAAGAAGCACGCTCTTGCTTTCTAGAGTCTCTAATACAGGGGGAAACGTGAGTGTGCTCAGAACAAAAGAACTGTGTTTCCTACACACACGGACCACATCCTGTTCAACTCTGTTTCTGAAACTGATACAAACCACAGGTCCTCTAACATCCAATGCTTTTCAGTTAAGAGCGAGAAACGTGTGTGCATTGTGAACAATGTAGCTTCGTTTGAGCTCAAAAGTGACTGCGTTTACCTGAAACGAAGTCTTGATTGTAGGAAGGCACAGAGCCTGTCATTTAACTCCGTTTCTGAAGGGAAACACACGGCACAGTTCTCATCCATGAAACACAATCTGCTTTAGAGCAAGAAGCATGCTCTTGCTTTCTAGAGTCTCTAATACAGAGGGAAACGTGAGTGTGCTCAGAACAAAAGAACTGTGTTTCCTACACACGGACCATATCTAATTCAACTCTGTTTCTGAAACTGATACAAACCACATGTCCTCTAACATCCAATGCTTTTCAGTTAAGAGCGAGAAACATGTGGGCTTCTTGAACAATGTAGCTTCGTTTGAGGTAAAAGTGACTGTGTTTACCTGAAACGAAGTCTTCCTTGAAGAAAGACACAGATCCTGGCATTTAACTCCGTTTCTGAAGGGAAAAACACGGCACAGTTCTCATCCATGAAACACACTCTGCTTTAGAGCAAGAAGCACGCTATTGCTTTCTAGAGTCTCTAATACAGAGGGAAACGTGAGTGTGCTCAGAACCACAGAACTGTGTTTCCTACACCCACGGACCACATCCTGTTCAACTCTGTTTCTGAAACTGATACAAACCTCAGGTCCTCTAACATCCAATGCTTTTCAGTTAAGAGCGAGAAACGTGTGAGCCTTGTGAACAATGTAGTTTCGTTTGAGCTGAAAAGTGACTGCGTTTACCTGAAAAGAAGTCTTGCTTGTAGGAAGACACACACCTGGCATTTAACTCTGTTTCTGAAGGGAAACACACGGCACAGTTCTCATCCATGAAACACACTCTGCTTTATAGCAAGAAGCACGCTCTTGCTTTCTAGAGTCTCTAATACAGAGGGAAACGTGAGTGTGCTCAGAACAAAAGAACTGTGTTTCCTACAAACACGGACCATATCTAGTTCAACTCTGTTTCTGAAACTGATACAAACCACAGGTCGTCAAACATCCAATGCTTTTCAGTTAAGAGCGAGAAACGGTTGTGCTTCGTGAACAATGTAGCTTCATTTGACGTGAAAAGTGACTGTGTTTACCTGAAACGATGTCTTGCTTGTAGGAAGACACACTTCTGGCATTTAACTCCGTTTCTGAAGGGAAACACACGGCACAGTCCTCATCCATGAAACACATTCTGCTTTAGAGCAAGAAGCACGATCTTGCTTTCTAGATTCTCTAATACAGAGGGAAACGTGAGTGTGCTCAGAACCAAAGAACTCTGTTTCCTACACCCACGGACCACATCCTGTTCTACTCTGTTTCTGAAACTGATACAAACCACAGGTCCTCTAACATCCAATGATTTTCAGTTAAGAGCGAGAAACGTGTGAGTCTTGTGAACAATGTAGCTTCGTTTGAGCTCAAAAGTGACTGCGTTTACCTGAAACGAAGTCTTGCTTGTAGGAAGGCACAGAGCCTGTCATTTAACTCCGTTTTTGAAGGGAAACACACGGCACAGTTCTCATCCATGAAACACAATCTGCTTTAGAGCAAGAAGCACGCTCTTGCTTTCTAGAGTCTCTAATACAGAGGGAAACGTGAGTGTGCTCAGAACAAATGAACTGTATTTCCTACACACAGACCATATCTAGTTCAACTCTGTTTCTGAAACTGATACAAACCACAAGTCCTCTAACATCCAATGCTTTTCAGTTAAGAGCGAGAAACGTGTGAGCTTCGTGAACAATGTAGTTTCGTTTGAGCTGAAAAGTGACTGCGTTTACCTGAAAAGAAGTCTTGCTTGTAGGAAGACACACGCCTGGCATTTAACTCCGTTTCTGAAGGGAAACACACGGCACAGTTCTCATCCATGAAACACACTCTGCTTTAGAGCAAGAAGCACGCTCTTGCTTTGTAGATTCTCTAATACAGAGGGAAACGTGAGTGTGCTCAGAACCAAAGAACTGTGTTTCCTACACACACGGACCACATCCTGTTCAACTCTTTTTCTGAAACTGATACAAACCACAGGTCCTCTAACATCCAATGCTTTTCAGTTAAGAGTGAGAAACGTGTGAGCCTTGTGAACAATGTAGCTTCGTTTGAGCTCAAAAGTGACTGCGTTTACCTCAAACGAAGTCTTGCTTGTAGGAAGGCACAGAGCCTGTCATTTAACTCCGTTTCTGAAGGGAAACACACGGCACAGTTCTCATCCATGAAACACAATCTGCTTTAGAGCAAGAAGCATGCTCTTGCTTTCTAGAGTCTCTAATACAGAGGGAAACGTGAGTGTGCTCAGAACAAAAGAACTGTGTTTCCTACACACGGACCATATCTAATTCAACTCTGTTTCTGATACTGATACAAACCACAGGTCCTCTAACATCCAATGCTTTTCAGTTAAGAGCGAGAAACATGTGGGCTTCTTGAACAATGTAGCTTCGTTTGAGGTAAAAGTGACTGTGTTTACCTGAAACGAAGTCTTCCTTGAAGAAAGACACAGATCCTGGCATTTAACTCCGTTTCTGAAGGGAAACACACGGCACAGTTCTCATTCATGAAACACACTCTGCTTTAGAGCAAGAAGCACGCTATTGCTTTCTAGAGTCTCTAATACAGAGGGAAACGTGAGTTTGCTCAGAACCAAAGAACTGTGTTTCCTACACCCACAGACCACATCCTGTTCAACTCTGTTTCTGAACCTGATAAAAACCACAGGTCCTCTAACATCCAATGCTTTTCAGTTAAGAGCGAGAAACGTGTGAGCCTTGTGAACAATGTAGCTTCGTTTGAGCTCAAAAGTGACTGCGTTTACCTGAAAGGAAGTCCTGCTTGTAGGAAGGCACAGAGCCTGTCATTTAACTCCGTTTCTGAAGGGAAACACACGGCACAGTTCTCATCCATGAAACACAATCTGCTTTAGAGCAAGAAGCATGCTCTTGCTCTCTAGAGTCTCTAATACAGAGGGAAACGTGAGTGTGCTCAGAACAAAAGAACTGTGTTTCCTACACACAGACCATATCTAGTTCAACTCTGTTTCTGAAACTGATACAACCCACAGGTCCACTAACATCCAATGCTTTTCAGTTAAGAGCGAGAAACGTGTGAGCTTCGTGAACAATGTAGTTTCGTTTGAGCTGAAAAGTGACTGCGTTTACCTGAAAAGAAGTCTTGCTTGTAGGAGGACACACGCCTGGCATTTAACTCCGTTTCTGAAGGGAAACACACGGCACAGTTCTCATCCATGAAACACAATCTGCTTTAGTCAAGAAGCACGCTCTTGCTTTCTAGAGTCTCTAATACAGAGGGAAACGTGAGTGTGCTCAGAACAAAAGAACTGTGTTTGCTACACACAGACCATATCTAGTTCAACTCTGTTTCTGAAACTGATACAAACCACAGGTCCTCTAACATCCAATGCTTTTCAGTTAAGAGCGAGAAACGTGTGAGCTTCGTGAACAATGTAGCTTCATTTGGGGTTGAAAAGTGAATGCCTTTACCTGAAACGAAGTCTTGCTTGTAGGAAGACACACTTCTGGCATTAACTCCGTTTCTGAAGGGAAACACACGGCACAGTTCTCATCCATGAAACACGTTCAGCTTTAGAGCAAGATGCATGCTTTTGCTTTCTAGAGTCTCTAATACAGAGGGAAACGTGAGTGTGCGCAGAACAAAAGAACTGTGTTTCCTACACACGGACCATATCTAGTTCAACTCTGTTTCTGAAACTGATACAAACCACAGGTCCTCTAACATCCAATTCTTTTCAGTTAAGAGCGAGAAACGTGTGGGCTTTGTGAACAATGTAGCTTCGTTTGAGGTGAAAAGTGACTGCGTTTACCTGAAACGAAGTCTTGCTTTTAGTAAGGCAAACGCCTGGCATTTAACTCCGTTTCTGAAGGGAAACACACTGCACAGTTCTCATCCATGAAACACACTCTACTTTAGAGCAAGAAGCACGCTCTTGCTTTCTAGAGTCTCTAATACAGGGGGAAACGTGAGTGTGCTCAGAACAAAAGAACTGTGTTTCCTACACACACGGACCACATCCTGTTCAACTCTGTTTCTGAAACTGATACAAACCACAGGTCATCTAACATCCAATGCTTTTCAGTTAAGAGCGAGAAACGTGTGTGCATTGTGAACAATGTAGCTTCGTTTGAGCTCAAAAGTGACTGCGTTTACCTGAAACGAAGTCTTGATTGTAGGAAGGCACAGAGCCTGTCATTTAACTCCGTTTCTGAAGGGAAACACACGGCACAGTTCTCATCCATGAAACACAATCTGCTTTAGAGCAAGAAGCATGCTCTTGCTTTCTAGAGTCTCTAATACAGAGGGAAACGTGAGTGTGCTCAGAACAAAAGAACTGTGTTTCCTACACACGGACCATATCTAATTCAACTCTGTTTCTGAAACTGATACAAACCACATGTCCTCTAACATCCAATGCTTTTCAGTTAAGAGCGAGAAACATGTGGGCTTCTTGAACAATGTAGCTTCGTTTGAGGTAAAAGTGACTGTGTTTACCTGAAACGAAGTCTTCCTTGAAGAAAGACACAGATCCTGGCATTTAACTCCGTTTCTGAAGGGAAACACACGGCACAGTTCTCATCCATGAAACACACTCTGCTTTAGAGCAAGAAGCACGCTATTGCTTTCTAGAGTCTCTAATACAGAGGGAAACGTGAGTGTGCTCAGAACCACAGAACTGTGTTTCCTACACCCACGGACCACATCCTGTTCAACTCTGTTTCTGAAACTGATACAAACCTCAGGTCCTCTAACATCCAATGCTTTTCAGTTAAGAGCGAGAAACGTGTGAGCCTTGTGAACAATGTAGCTTCGTTTGAGCTCAAAAGTGACTGCGTTTACCTGAAAGGAAGTCTTGCTTGTAGGAAGGCACAGAGCCTGTCATTTAACTCCGTTTCTGAAGGGAAACACACGGCACAGTTCTCATCCATGAAACACAATCTGCTTTAGAGCAAGAAGCATGCTCTTGCTTTCTAGAGTCTCTAATACAGAGGGAAACGTGATTGTGCTCAGAACAAAAGATCTGTGTTTCCTACACACAGACCATATCTAGTTCAACTCTGTTTCTGAAACTGATACAAACCACAGGTCCTCTAACATCCAATGCTTTTCAGTTAAGAGCGAGAAACGTGTGAGCTTCGTGAACAATGTAGTTTCGTTTGAGCTGAAAAGTGACTGCGTTTACCTGAAAAGAAGTCTTGCTTGTAGGAAGACACACACCTGGCATTTAACTCCGTTTCTGAAGGGAAACACACGGCACAGTTCTCATCCATGAAACACACTCTGCTTTATAGCAAGAAGCACGCTCTTGCTTTCTAGAGTCTCTAATACAGAGGGAAACGTGAGTGTGCTCAGAACAAAAGAACTGTGTTTCCTACAAACACGGACCATATCTAGTTCAACTCTGTTTCTGAAACTGATACAAACCACAGGTCGTCAAACATCCAATGCTTTTCAGTTAAGAGCGAGAAACGGTTGTGCTTCGTGAACAATGTAGCTTCATTTGACGTGAAAAGTGACTGTGTTTACCTGAAACGATGTCTTGCTTGTAGGAAGACACACTTCTGGCATTTAACTCCGTTTCTGAAGGGAAACACACGGCACAGTCCTCATCCATGAAACACATTCTGCTTTAGAGCAAGAAGCACGATCTTGCTTTCTAGATTCTCTAATACAGAGGGAAACGTGAGTGTGCTCAGAACCAAAGAACTCTGTTTCCTACACCCACGGACCACATCCTGTTCTACTCTGTTTCTGAAACTGATACAAACCACAGGTCCTCTAACATCCAATGATTTTCAGTTAAGAGCGAGAAACGTGTGAGTCTTGTGAACAATGTAGCTTCGTTTGAGCTCAAAAGTGACTGCGTTTACCTGAAACGAAGTCTTGCTTGTAGGAAGGCACAGAGCCTGTCATTTAACTCTGTTTTTGAAGGGAAACACACGGCACAGTTCTCATCCATGAAACACAATCTGCTTTAGAGCAAGAAGCACGCTCTTGCTTTCTAGAGTCTCTAATACAGAGGGAAACGTGAGTGTGCTCAGAACAAATGAACTGTATTTCCTACACACAGACCATATCTAGTTCAACTCTGTTTCTGAAACTGATACAAACCACAGGTCCTCTAACATCCAATGCTTTTCAGTTAAGAGCGAGAAACGTGTGAGCTTCGTGAACAATGTAGTTTCGTTTGAGCTGAAAAGTGACTGCGTTTACCTGAAAAGAAGTCTTGCTTGTAGGAAGACACACGCCTGGCATTTAACTCCGTTTCTGAAGGGAAACACACGGCACAGTTCTCATCCATGAAACACACTCTGCTTTAGAGCAAGAAGCACGCTCTTGCTTTCTAGAGTCTCTAATACAGAGGGAAACGTGAATGTGCTCAGAACAAAAGAACTGTGTTTCCTACAAACACGGACCATATCTAGTTCAACTCTGTTTCTGAAACTGATACAAACCACAGGTCGTCAAACATCCAATGCTTTTCAGTTAAGAGCGAGAAACGGTTGAGCTTCGTGAACAATGTAGCTTCATTTGACGTGAAAAGTGACTGCGTTTACCTGAAACGAAGTCTTGCTTGTAGGAAGACACACTTCTGGCATTTAACTCAGTTTCTGAAGGGAAACACACAGCACAGTCCTCATCCATGAAACACATTCTGCTTTAGAGCAAGAAGCACGCTCTTGCTTTGTAGATTCTCTAATACAGAGGGAAACGTGAGTGTGCTCAGAACCAAAGAACTGTGTTTCCTACACACACGGACCACATCCTGTTCAACTCTTTTTCTGAAACTGATACAAACCACAGGTCCTCTAACATCCAATGCTTTTCAGTTAAGAGTGAGAAACGTGTGAGCCTTGTGAACAATGTAGCTTCGTTTGAGCTCAAAAGTGACTGCGTTTACCTCAAACGAAGTCTTGCTTGTAGGAAGGCACAGAGCCTGTCATTTAACTCCGTTTCTGAAGGGAAACACACGGCACAGTTCTCATCCATGAAACACAATCTGCTTTAGAGCAAGAAGGATGCTCTTGCTTTCTAGAGTCTCTAATACAGAGGGAAACGTGAGTGTGCTCAGAACAAAAGAACTGTGTTTCCTACACACGGACCATATCTAATTCAACTCTGTTTCTGATACTGATACAAACCACAGGTCCTCTAACATCCAATGCTTTTCAGTTAAGAGCGAGAAACATGTGGGCTTCTTGAACAATGTAGCTTCGTTTGAGGTAAAAGTGACTGCGTTTACCTGAAACGAAGTCTTGCTTGTAGGAAGGCACAGAGCCTGTCATTTAACTCCGTTTCTGAAGGGAAACACACGGCACAGTTCTCATCCATGAAACACAATCTGCTTTAGAGCAAGAAGCATGCTCTTGCTCTCTAGAGTCTCTAATACAGAGGGAAACGTGAGTGTGCTCAGAACAAAAGAACTGTGTTTCCTACACACAGACCATATCTAGTTCAACTCTGTTTCTGAAACTGATACAACCCACAGGTCCACTAACATCCAATGCTTTTCAGTTAAGAGCGAGAAACGTGTGAGCTTCGTGAACAATGTAGTTTCGTTTGAGCTGAAAAGTGACTGCGTTTACCTGAAAAGAAGTCTTGCTTGTAGGAAGACACACGCCTGGCATTTAACTCCGTTTCTGAAGGGAAACACACGGCACAGTTCTCATCCATGAAACACAATCTGCTTTAGTCAAGAAGCACGCTCTTGCTTTCTAGAGTCTCTAATACAGAGGGAAACGTGAGTGTGCTCAGAACAAAAGAACTGTGTTTGCTACACACAGACCATATCTAGTTCAACTCTGTTTCTGAAACTGATACAAACCACAGGTCCTCTAACATCCAATGCTTTTCAGTTAAGAGCGAGAAACGTGTGAGCTTCGTGAACAATGTAGCTTCATTTGAGGTGAAAAGTGACTGCCTTTACCTGAAACGAAGTCTTGCTTCTAGGAAGACACACTTCTGGCATTAACTCCGTTTCTGAAGGGAAACACACGGCACAGTTCTCATCCATGAAACACGTTCAGCTTTAGAGCAAGATGCATGCTTTTGCTTTCTAGAGTCTCTAATACAGAGGGAAACGTGAGTGTGCGCAGAACAAAAGAACTGTGTTTCCTACACACGGACCATATCTAGTTCAACTCTGTTTCTGAAACTGATACAAACCACAGGTCCTCTAACATCCAATTCTTTTCAGTTAAGAGCGAGAAACGTGTGGGCTTTGTGAACAATGTAGCTTCGTTTGAGGTGAAAAGTGACTGCGTTTACCTGAAACGAAGTCTTGCTTTTAGTAAGGCACACGCCTGGCATTTAACTCCGTTTCTGAAGGGAAACACACTGCACAGTTCTCATCCATGAAACACACTCTACTTTAGAGCAAGAAGCACGCTCTTGCTTTCTAGAGTCTCTAATACAGCGGGAAACGTGAGTGTGCTCAGAACAAAAGAACTGTGTTTCCTACACACACGGACCACATCCTGTTCAACTCTGTTTCTGAAACTGATACAAACCACAGGTCGTCTAACATCCAATGCTTTTCAGTTAAGAGCGAGAAACGTGTGTGCATTGTGAACAATGTAGCTTCGTTTGAGCTCAAAAGTGACTGCGTTTACCTGAAACGAAGTCTTGATTGTAGGAAGGCACAGAGCCTGTCATTTAACTCCGTTTCTGAAGGGAAACACACGGCACAGTTCTCATTCATGAAACACAATCTGCTTTAGAGCAAGAAGCATGCTCTTGCTTTCTAGAGTCTCTAATACAGAGGGAAACGTGAGTGTGCTCAGAACAAAAGAACTGTGTTTCCTACACACGGACCATATCTAATTCAACTCTGTTTCTGAAACTGATACAAACCACATGTCCTCTAACATCCAATGCTTTTCAGTTAAGAGCGAGAAACATGTGGGCTTCTTGAACAATGTAGCTTCGTTTGAGGTAAAAGTGACTGTGTTTACCTGAAACGAAGTCTTCCTTGAAGAAAGACACAGATCCTGGCATTTAACTCCGTTTCTGAAGGGAAACACACGGCACAGTTCTCATCCATGAAACACACTCTGCTTTAGAGCAAGAAGCACGCTATTGCTTTCTAGAGTCTCTAATACAGAGGGAAACGTGAGTGTGCTCAGAACCACAGAACTGTGTTTCCTACACCCACGGACCACATCCTGTTCAACTCTGTTTCTGAAACTGATACAAACCTCAGGTCCTCTAACATCCAATGCTTTTCAGTTAAGAGCGAGAAACGTGTGAGCCTTGTGAACAATGTAGCTTCGTTTGAGCTCAAAAGTGACTGCGTTTACCTGAAAGGAAGTCTTGCTTGTAGGAAGGCACAGAGCCTGTCATTTAACTCCGTTTCTGAAGGGAAACACACGGCACAGTTCTCATCCATGAAACACAATCTGCTTTAGAGCAAGAAGCATGCTCTTGCTTTCTAGAGTCTCTAACACAGAGGGAAACGTGAATGTGCTCAGAACAAAAGAACTGTGTTTCCTACAAACACGGACCATATCTAGTTCAACTCTGTTTCTGAAACTGATACAAACCACAGGTCGTCAAACATCCAATGCTTTTCAGTTAAGAGCGAGAAACGGTTGAGCTTCGTGAACAATGTAGCTTCATTTGACGTGAAAAGTGACTGCGTTTACCTGAAACGAAGTCTTGCTTGTAGGAAGACACACTTCTGGCATTTAACTCCGTTTCTGAAGGGAAACACACGGCACAGTCCTCATCCATGAAACACATTCTGCTTTAGAGCAAGAAGCACGCTCTTGCTTTGTAGATTCTCTAATACAGAGGGAAACGTGAGTGTGCTCAGAACCAAAGAACTGTGTTTCCTACACACACGGACCACATCCTGTTCAACTCTTTTTCTGAAACTGATACAAACCACAGGTCCTCTAACATCCAATGCTTTTCAGTTAAGAGTGAGAAACGTGTGAGCCTTGTGAACAATGTAGCTTCGTTTGAGCTCAAAAGTGACTGCGTTTACCTCAAACGAAGTCTTGCTTGTAGGAAGGCACAGAGCCTGTCATTTAACTCAGTTTCTGAAGGGAAACACACGGCACAGTTCTCATCCATGAAACACACTCTGCTTTAGAGCAAGAAGCATGCTCTTGCTTTCTAGAGTCTCTAATACAGAGGGAAACGTGAGTGTGCTCAGAACAAAAGAACTGTGTTTCCTACACACGGACCATATCTAATTCAACTCTGTTTCTGAAACTGATACAAACCACATGTCCTCTAACATCCAATGCTTTTCAGTTAAGAGCGAGAAACATGTGGGCTTCTTGAACAGTGTAGCTTCATTTGAGGTAAAAGTGACTGTGTTTACCTGAAACGAAGTCTTCCTTGAAGAAAGACACAGATCCTGGCATTTAACTCCGTTTCTGAAGGGAAACACACGGCACAGTTCTCATCCATGAAACACACTCTGCTTTAGAGCAAGAAGCACGCTATTGCTTTCTAGAGTCTCTAATACAGAGGGAAACGTGAGTGTGCTCAGAACCAAAGAATTGTGTTTCCTACACCCACGGACCACATCCTGTTCAACTCTGTTTCTGAAACTGATACAAACCTCAGGTCCTCTAACATCCAATGCTTTTCAGTTAAGAGCGAGAAACGTGTGAGCCTTGTGAACAATGTAGCTTCGTTTGAGCTCAAAAGTGACTGCGTTTACCTGAAAGGAAGTCTTGCTTTTAGGAAGGCACAGAGCCTGTCATTTTACTCCGTTTCTGAAGGGAAACACACGGCACAGTTCTCATCCATGAAACACAATCTGCTTTAGAGCAAGAAGCATGCTCTTGCTTTCTAGAGTCTCTAATACAGAGGGAAACGTGATTGTGCTCAGAACAAAAGATCTGTGTTTCCTACACACAGACCATATCTAGTTCAACTCTGTTTCTGAAACTGATACAAACCACAGGTCCTCTAACATCCAATGCTTTTCAGTTAAGAGCGAGAAACGTGTGAGCTTCGTGAACAATGTAGTTTCGTTTGAGCTGAAAAGTGACTGCGTTTACCTGAAAAGAAGTCTTGCTTGTAGGAAGACACACACCTGGCATTTAACTCCGTTTCTGAAGGGAAACACACGGCACAGTTCTCATCCATGAAACACACTCTGCTTTATAGCAAGAGGCACGCTCTTGCTTTCTAGATTCTCTAATACAGAGGGAAACGTGAGTGTGCTCAGAACAATAGAACTGTGTTTCCTACAAACACGGACCATATCTAGTTCAACTCTGTTTCTGAAACTGATACAAACCACAGGTCGTCAAACATCCAATGCTTTTCAGTTAAGAGCGAGAAACGGTTGTGCTTCGTGAACAATGTAGCTTCATTTGACGTGAAAAGTGACTGTGTTTACCTGAAACGATGTCTTGCTTGTAGGAAGACACACTTCTGGCATTTAACTCCGTTTCTGAAGGGAAACACACGGCACAGTCCTCATCCATGAAACACATTCTGCTTTAGAGCAAGAAGCACGCTCTTGCTTTGTAGATTCTCTAATACAGAGGGAAACGTGAGTGTGCTCAGAACCAAAGAACTGTGTTTCCTACACACACGGACCACATCCTGTTCAACTCTTTTTCTGAAACTGATACAAACCACAGGTCCTCTAACATCCAATGCTTTTCAGTTAAGAGTGAGAAACGTGTGAGCCTTGTGAACAATGTAGCTTCGTTTGAGCTCAAAAGTGACTGCGTTTACCTCAAACGAAGTCTTGCTTGTAGGAAGGCACAGAGCCTGTCATTTAACTCCGTTTCTGAAGGGAAACACATGGCACAGTTCTCATCCATGAAACACAATCTGCTTTAGAGCAAGAAGCACGCTCTTGCTTTCTAGAGTCTCTAATACAGAGGGAAACGTGAGTGTGCTCAGAACAAATGAACTGTATTTCCTACACACAGACCATATCTAGTTCAACTCTGTTTCTGAAACTGATACAAACCACAGGTCCTCTAACATCCAATGCTTTTCAGTTAAGAGCGAGAAACGTGTGAGCTTCGTGAACAATGTAGTTTCGTTTGAGCTGAAAAGTGACTGCGTTTACCTGAAAAGAAGTCTTGCTTGTAGGAAGACACACGCCTGGCATTTAACTCCGTTTCTGAAGGGAAACACACGGCACAGTTCTCATCCATGAAACACACTCTGCTTTAGAGCAAGAAGCACGCTCTTGCTTTCTAGAGTCTCTAATACAGAGGGAAACGTGAATGTGCTCAGAACAAAAGAACTGTGTTTCCACAAACACGGACCATATCTAGTTCAACTCTGTTTCTGAAACTGATACAAACCACAGGTCGTCAAACATCCAATGCTTTTCAGTTAAGAGCGAGAAACGGTTGAGCTTCGTGAACAATGTAGCTTCATTTGACGTGAAAAGTGACTGCGTTTACCTGAAACGAAGTCTTGCTTGTAGGAAGACACACTTCTGGCATTTAACTCCGTTTCTGAAGGGAAACACACGGCACAGTCCTCATCCATGAAACACATTCTGCTTTAGAGCAAGAAGCACGCTCTTGCTTTGTAGATTCTCTAATACAGAGGGAAACGTGAGTGTGCTCAGAACCAAAGAACTGTGTTTCCTACACACACGGACCACATCCTGTTCAACTCTTTTTCTGAAACTGATACAAACCACAGGTCCTCTAACATCCAATGCTTTTCAGTTAAGAGTGAGAAACGTGTGAGCCTTGTGAACAATGTAGCTTCGTTTGAGCTCAAAAGTGACTGCGTTTACCTCAAACGAAGTCTTGCTTGTAGGAAGGCACAGAGCCTGTCATTTAACTCCGTTTCTGAAGGGAAACACACGGCACAGTTCTCATCCATGAAACACACTCTGCTTTAGAGCAAGAAGCATGCTCTTGCTTTCTAGAGTCTCTAATACAGAGGGAAACGTGAGTATGCTCAGAACTAAAGAACTGTGTTTCCTACACACGGACCATATCTAATTCAACTCTGTTTCTGAAACTGATACAAACCAGAGGTCGTCTAACATCCAATGCTTTTCAGTTAAGAGCGAGAAACGTGTGTGCATTGTGAACAATGTAGCTTCGTTTGAGCTCAAAAGTGACTGTGTTTACCTGAAACGAAGTCTTGATTGTAGGAAGGCACAGAGCCTGTCATTTAACTCCGTTTCTGAAGGGAAACACACGGCACAGTTCTCATCCATGAAACACACTCTGCTTTAGAGCAAGAAGCATGCCATTGCTTTCTAGAGTCTCTAATACAGAGGGAAACGTGAGTGTGCTCAGAACAAAAGAACTGTGTTTCCTACACACAGACCATATCTAGTTCAACTCTGTTTCTGAAACTGATACAAACCACAGGTCCTCTAACATCCAATGCTTTTCAATTAAGAGCGAGAAACGTGTGAGCTTCGTGAACAATGTAGCTTCATTTGAGGTGAAAAGTGACTGCCTTTACCTGAAACGAAGTCTTGCTTGTAGGAAGACACACTTCTGGCATTAACTCCGTTTCTGAAGGGAAACACACGGCACAGTCCTCATCCATGAAACACATTCTGCTTTAGAGCAAGATGCATGCTTTTGCTTTCTAGAGTCTCTAATACAGAGGGAAACGTGAGTGTGCGCAGAACAAAAGAACTGTGTTTCCTACACACGGACCATATCTAGTTCAACTCTGTTTCTGAAACTGATACAAACCACAGGTCCTCTAACATCCAATTCTTTTCAGTTAAGAGCGAGAAACGTGTGGGCTTTGTGAACAATGTAGCTTCGTTTGAGGTGAAAAGTGACTGCGTTTACCTGAAACGAAGTCTTGCTTTTAGGAAGGCACACGCCTGGCATTTAACTCCGTTTCTGAAGGGAAACACACTGCACAGTTCTCATCCATGAAACACACTCTACTTTAGAGCAAGAAGCACGCTCTTGCTTTCTAGAGTCTCTAATACAGGGGGAAACGTGAGTGTGCTCAGAACAAAAGAACTGTGTTTCCTACACACACGGACCACATCCTGTTCAACTCTGTTTCTGAAACTGATACAAACCAGAGGTCGTCTAACATCCAATGCTTTTCAGTTAAGAGCGAGAAACGTGTGTGCATTGTGAACAATGTAGCTTCGTTTGAGCTCAAAAGTGACTGTGTTTACCTGAAACGAAGTCTTGATTGTAGGAAGGCACAGAGCCTGTCATTTAACTCCGTTTCTGAAGGGAAACACACGGCACAGTTCTCATCCATGAAACACAATCTGCTTTAGAGCAAGAAGCATGCTCTTGCTTTCTAGAGTCTCTAATACAGAGGGAAACGTGAGTGTGCTCAGAACAAAAGAACTGTGTTTCCTACAAACACGGACCATATCTAGTTCAACTCTGTTTCTGAAACTGATACAAACCACAGGTCGTCAAACATCCAATGCTTTTCAGTTAAGAGCGAGAAACGGTTGAGCTTCGTGAACAATGTAGCTTCATTTGACGTGAAAAGTGACTGCGTTTACCTGAAACGAAGTCTTGCTTGTAGGAAGACACACTTCTGGCATTTAACTCCGTTTCTGAAGGGAAAAACACGGCACAGTTCTCATCCATGAAACACAAGCTGCTTTAGAGCAAGAAGGATGCTCTTGCTTTCTAGAGTCTCTAATACAGAGGGAAACGTGAGTGTGCTCAGAACAAAAGTACTGTGTTTCCTACACACGGACCATATCTAATTCAACTCTGTTTCTGAAACTGATACAAACCACAGGTCCTCTAACATCCAATGCTTTTCAGTTAAGAGCGAGAAACATCTGGGCTTCTTGAACAATGTAGCTTCGTTTGAGGTAAAAGTGACTGTGTTTACCTGAAACGAAGTCTTCCTTGAAGAAAGACTCAGAGCCTGGCATTTAACTCCGTTTCTGAAGGGAAACACACGGCACAGTTCTCATCCATGAAACACATTCTGCTTTAGAGCAAGAAGCACGCTCTTGCTTTCTAGAGTCTCTAATACAGAGGGAAACGTGAGTGTGCTCAGAACCAAAGAACTGTGTTTCCTACACACACGGACCACATCCTGTTCAAATCTGTTTCTGAAACTGATACAAACCACAGGTCCTCTAACATCCAATGCTTTTCAGTTAAGAGCGAGAAACGTGTGAGCCTTGTGAACAATGTAGCTTCGTTTGAGCTCAAAAGTGACTGCTTTTACCTGAAACGAAGTCTTGCTTGTAGGAAGGCATAGAGCCTGTCATTTAACTCCGTTTCTGAAGGGAAACCCACGGCACAGTTCTCATCCATGAAACACAATCTGCTTTAGAGCAAGAAGCATGCTCTTGCTTTCTAGAGTCTCTAATACAGAGGGAAACGTGAGTGTGCTCAGAACAAAAGAACTGTGTTTCCTACACACACGGACCATATCTAGTTCAACTCTGTTTCTGAAACTGATACAAACCACAGGTCGTCAAACATCCAATGCTTTTCAGTTAAGAGCGAGAAACGTGTGAGCTTCGTGAACAATGTAGCTTCATTTGAGGTGAAAAGTGACTGCCTTTCCCTGAAACGAAGTCTTGCTTGTAGGAAGACACACTTCTGGCATTAACTCCGTTTCTGAAGGGAAACACACGGCACAGTTCTCATCCATGACACACATTCTGCTTTAGAGCAAGAAGCATGCTCTTGCTTTCTAGAGTCTCTAATACAGAGGGAAACGTGAGTGTGCTCAGAACAAAAGAACTGTGTTTCCTACACACGGACCATATCTAATTCAACTCTGTTTCTGAAACTGATACAAACCACAGGTCCTCTAACATCCAATGCTTTTCAGTTAAGAGCAAGAAACATGTGGGCTTCTTGAACAATGTAGCTTCGTTTGAGGTAAAAGTGACTGTGTTTACCTGAAACGAAGTCTTCCTTGAAGAAAGACACAGATCCTGGCATTTAACTCCGTTTCTGAAGGGTAACACACGGCACAGTTCTCATCCATGAAACACACTCTGCTTTAGAGCAAGAAGCACGCTATTGCTTTCTAGATTCTCTAATACAGAGGGAAACGTGAGTGTGCTCAGAACCAAAGAACTGTGTTTCCTACACCCACAGACCACATCCTGTTCAACTCTGTTTCTGAACCTGATACAAACCACAGGTCCTCTAACATCCAATGCTTTTCAGTTAAGAGCTAGAAACGTGTGAGCCTTGTGAACAATGTAGCTTCGTTTGAGCTCAAAAGTGACTGCGTTTACCTGAAACGAAGTCTTGCTTGTAGGAAGGCACAGAGCCTGTCATTTAACTCCGTTTCTGAAGGGAAACACACGGCACAGTTCTCATCCATGAAACACAATCTGCTTTAGAGCAAGAAGCATGCTCTTGCTTTCTAGAGTCTCTAATACAGAGGGAAACGTGAGTGTGCTCAGAACAAAAGAACTGTGTTTCCTACACACAGACCATATCTAGTTCAACTCTGTTTCTGAAACTAATACAAACCACAAGTCCTCTAACATCCAATGCTTTTCAGTTAAGAGCGAGAAACGTGTGAGCTTTGTGAACAATGTAGTTTCGTTTGAGCTGAAAAGTGACTGCGTTTACCTGAAAAGGAATCTTGCTTGTAGGAAGACACACGCCTGGCATTTAACTCCGTTTCTGAAGGGAAACACACGGCACAGTTCTCATCCATGAAACACACTCTGCTTTAGAGCAAGAAGCACGCTCTTGCTTTCTAGAGTCTCTAATACAGAGGGAAACGTGAATGTGCTCAGAACAAAAGAACTGTGTTTCCTACAAACACGGACCATATCTAGTTCAACTCTGTTTCTGAAACTGATACAAACCACAGGTCGTCAAACATCCAATGCTTTTCAGTTAAGAGCGAGAAACGGTTGAGCTTCGTGAACAATGTAGCTTCATTTGACGTGAAAAGTGACTGCGTTTACCTGAAACGAAGTCTTGCTTGTAGGAAGACACACTTCTGGCATTTAACTCCGTTTCTGAAGGGAAAAACACGGCACAGTTCTCATCCATGAAACACAAGCTGCTTTAGAGCAAGAAGGATGCTCTTGCTTTCTAGAGTCTCTAATACAGAGGGAAACGTGAGTGTGCTCAGAACAAAAGTACTGTGTTTCCTACACACGGACCATATCTAATTCAACTCTGTTTCTGAAACTGATACAAACCACAGGTCCTCTAACATCCAATGCTTTTCAGTTAAGAGCGAGAAACATCTGGGCTTCTTGAACAATGTAGCTTCGTTTGAGGTAAAAGTGACTGTGTTTACCTGAAACGAAGTCTTCCTTGAAGAAAGACTCAGAGCCTGGCATTTAACTCCGTTTCTGAAGGGAAACACACGGCACAGTTCTCATCCATGAAACACATTCTGCTTTAGAGCAAGAAGCACGCTCTTGCTTTCTAGAGTCTCTAATACAGAGGGAAACGTGAGTGTGCTCAGAACCAAAGAACTGTGTTTCCTACACACACGGACCACATCCTGTTCAAATCTGTTTCTGAAACTGATACAAACCACAGGTCCTCTAACATCCAATGCTTTTCAGTTAAGAGCGAGAAACGTGTGAGCCTTGTGAACAATGTAGCTTCGTTTGAGCTCAAAAGTGACTGCTTTTACCTGAAACGAAGTCTTGCTTGTAGGAAGGCATAGAGCCTGTCATTTAACTCCGTTTCTGAAGGGAAACCCACGGCACAGTTCTCATCCATGACACACATTCTGCTTTAGAGCAAGAAGCATGCTCTTGCTTTCTAGAGTCTCTAATACAGAGGGAAACGTGAGTGTGCTCAGAACAAAAGAACTGTGTTTCCTACACACGGACCATATCTAATTCAACTCTGTTTCTGAAACTGATACAAACCACAGGTCCTCTAACATCCAATGCTTTTCAGTTAAGAGCAAGAAACATGTGGGCTTCTTGAACAATGTAGCTTCGTTTGAGGTAAAAGTGACTGTGTTTACCTGAAACGAAGTCTTCCTTGAAGAAAGACACAGATCCTGGCATTTAACTCCGTTTCTGAAGGGTAACACACGGCACAGTTCTCATCCATGAAACACACTCTGCTTTAGAGCAAGAAGCACGCTATTGCTTTCTAGATTCTCTAATACAGAGGGAAACGTGAGTGTGCTCAGAACCAAAGAACTGTGTTTCCTACACCCACAGACCACATCCTGTTCAACTCTGTTTCTGAACCTGATACAAACCACAGGTCCTCTAACATCCAATGCTTTTCAGTTAAGAGCTAGAAACGTGTGAGCCTTGTGAACAATGTAGCTTCGTTTGAGCTCAAAAGTGACTGCGTTTACCTGAAACGAAGTCTTGCTTGTAGGAAGGCACAGAGCCTGTCATTTAACTCCGTTTCTGAAGGGAAACACACGGCACAGTTCTCATCCATGAAACACAATCTGCTTTAGAGCAAGAAGCATGCTCTTGCTTTCTAGAGTCTCTAATACAGAGGGAAACGTGAGTGTGCTCAGAACAAAAGAACTGTGTTTCCTACACACAGACCATATCTAGTTCAACTCTGTTTCTGAAACTAATACAAACCACAAGTCCTCTAACATCCAATGCTTTTCAGTTAAGAGCGAGAAACGTGTGAGCTTTGTGAACAATGTAGTTTCGTTTGAGCTGAAAAGTGACTGCGTTTACCTGAAAAGAAGTCTTGCTTGTAGGAAGACACACGCCTGGCATTTAACTCCGTTTCTGAAGGGAAACACACGGCACAGTTCTCATCCATGAAACACACTCTGCTTTAGTGCAAGAAGCACGCTCTTGCATTCTAGAGTCTCTAATACAGAGGGAAACGTGAGTGTGCTCAGAACAAAAGAACTGTGTTTCCTACAAAAACGGACCATATCTAGTTCAACTCTGTTTCTGAAACTGATACAAACCACAGGTCGTCAAACATCCAATGCTTTTCAGTTAAGAGCGAGAAACGGTTGAGCTTCGTGAACAATGTAGCTTCATTTGAGCTGAAAAGTGAATGCGTTTACCTGAAATGAAGTCTTGCTTGTAGGAAGACACACTTCTGGCATTTAACTCCGTTTCTGAAGGGAAACACACGGCACAGTAATCATCCATGAAACACATTCTGCTTTAGAGCAAGAAGCATGCTCTTGCTTTCTAGATTCTCTAATACAGAGGGAAACGTGAGTGTGCTCAGAACCAAAGATCTGTGTTTCCTACACTCACGGACCACATCCTGTTCTACTCTGTTTCTGAAACTGATACAAACCACAGGTCCTCTAACATCCAATGATTTTCAGTTAAGAGCGAGAAACGTGTGAGTCTTGTGAACAATGTAGCTTCGTTTGAGCTCAAAAGTGACTGCGTTTACCTGAAAAGAAGTCTTGCTTGTAGGAAGACACACGCCTGGCATTTAACTCCGTTTCTGAAGGGAAACACACGGCACAGTTCTCATCCATGAAACACAATCTGCTTTAGTCAAGAAGCACGCTCTTGCTTTCTAGAGTCTCTAATACAGAGGGAAACGTGAGTGTGCTCAGAACAAAAGAACTGTGTTTGCTACACACAGACCATATCTAGTTCAACTCTGTTTCTGAAACTGATACAAACCACAGGTCCTCTAACATCCAATTCTTTTCAGTTAAGAGCGAGAAACGTGTGGGCTTTGTGAACAATGTAGCTTCGTTTGAGGTGAAAAGTGACTGCGTTTACCTGAAACGAAGTCTTGCTTTTAGGAAGGCACACGCCTGGCATTTAACTCCGTTTCTGAAGGGAAACACACTGCACAGTTCTCATCCATGAAACACACTCTACTTTAGAGCAAGAAGCACGCTCTTGCTTTCTAGAGTCTCTAATACAGGGGGAAACGTGAGTGTGCTCAGAACAAAAGAACTGTGTTTCCTACACACACGGACCACATCCTGTTCAACTCTGTTTCTGAAACTGATACAAACCAGAGGTCGTCTAACATCCAATGCTTTTCAGTTAAGAGCGAGAAACGTGTGTGCATTGTGAACAATGTAGCTTCGTTTGAGCTCAAAAGTGACTGCGTTTACCTGAAACGAAGTCTTGATTGTAGGAAGGCACAGAGCCTGTCATTTAACTCCGTTTCTGAAGGGAAACACACGGCACAGTTCTCATCCATGAAACACAATCTGCTTTAGAGCAAGAAGCATGCTCTTGCTTTCTAGAGTCTCTAATACAGAGGGAAACGTGAGTGTGCTCAGAACAAAAGAACTGTGTTTCCTACAAACACGGACCATATCTAGTTCAACTCTGTTTCTGAAACTGATACAAACCACAGGTCGTCAAACATCCAATGCTTTTCAGTTAAGAGCGAAAAACAGTTGAGCTTCGTGAACAATGTAGCTTCATTTGACGTGAAAAGTGACTGTGTTTACCTGAAACGATGTCTTGCTTGTAGGAAGACACACTTCTGGCATTTAACTCCGTTTCTGAAGGGAAACACACGTCACAGTAATCATCCATGAAACACATTCTGCTTTAGAGCAAGAAGCACGCTCTTGCTTTCTAGATTCTCTAATACAGAGGGAAACGTGAGTGTGCTCAGAACCAAAGAACTGTGTTTCCTACACCCACGGACCACATCCTGTTCTACTCTGTTTCTGAAACTGATACAAACCACAGGTCCTCTAACATCCAATGATTTTCAGTTAAGAGCGAGAAACGTGTGAGTCTTGTGAACAATGTAGCTTCGTTTGAGCTCAAAAGTGACTGCGTTTACCTGAAACGAAGTCTAGCTTGTAGGAAGGCACAGAGCCTGTCATTTAACTCCGTTTCTGAATGGAAACACACGGCACAGTTCTCATCCATGAAACACAATCTGCTTTAGAGCAAGAAGCACGCTCTTGCTTTCTAGAGTCTCTAATACAGAGGGAAACGTGAGTGTGCTCAGAACAAATGAACTGTATTTCCTACACACAGACCATATCTAGTTCAACTCTGTTTCTGAAACTGATACAAACCACCGGTCCTCTAACATCCAATGCTTTTCAGTTAAGAGCGAGAAACGTGTGAGCTTCGTGAACAATGTAGTTTCGTTTGAGCTGAAAAGTGACTGCGTTTACCTGAAAAGGAATCTTGCTTGTAGGAAGACACACGCCTGTCATTTAACTCCGTTTCTGAAGGGAAACACACGGCACAGTTCTCATCCATGAAACACACTCTGCTTTAGAGCAAGAAGCACGCTCTTGCTTTCTAGAGTCTCTAATACAGAGGGAAACGTGAATGTGCTCAGAACAAAAGAACTGTGTTTCTTACAAACACGGACCATATCTAGTTCAACTCTGTTTCTGAAACTGATACAAACCACAGGTCGTCAAACATCCAATGCTTTTCAGTTAAGAGCGAGAAACGGTTGAGCTTCGTGAACAATGTAGCTTCATTTGACGTGAAAAGTGACTGCGTTTACATGAAACGAAGTCTTGCTTGTAGGAAGACACACTTCTGGCATTTAACTCCGTTTCTGAAGGGAAAAACACGGCACAGTTCTCATCCATGAAACACAAGCTGCTTTAGAGCAAGAAGGATGCTCTTGCTTTCTAGAGTCTCTAATACAGAGGGAAACGTGAGTGTGCTCAGAACAAAAGTACTGTGTTTCCTACACACGGACCATATCTAATTCAACTCTGTTTCTGAAACTGATACAAACCACAGGTCCTCTAACATCCAATGCTTTTCAGTTAAGAGCGAGAAACATGTGGGCTTCTTGAACAATGTAGCTTCGTTTGAGGTAAAAGTGACTGTGTTTACCTGAAACGAAGTCTTCCTTGAAGAAAGACTCAGAGCCTGGCATTTAACTCCGTTTCTGAAGGGAAACACACGGCACAGTTCTCATCCATGAAACACATTCTGCTTTAGAGCAAGAAGCACGCTCTTGCTTTCTAGAGTCTCTAATACAGAGGGAAACGTGAGTGTGCTCAGAACCAAAGAACTGTGTTTCCTACACACACGGACCACATCCTGTTCAAATCTGTTTCTGAAACTGATACAAACCACAGGTCCTCTAACATCCAATGCTTTTCAGTTAAGAGCGAGAAACGTGTGAGCCTTGTGAACAATGTAGCTTCGTTTGAGCTCAAAAGTGACTGCTTTTACCTGAAACGAAGTCTTGCTTGTAGGAAGGCACACGCCTGGCATTTAACTCCGTTTCTGAAGGGAAACACACTGCACAGTTCTCATCCATGAAACACACTCTACTTTAGAGCAAGAAGCACGCTCTTGCTTTCTAGAGTCTCTAATACAGGGGGAAACGTGAGTGTGCTCAGAACAAAAGAACTGTGTTTCCTACACACACGGACCACATCCTGTTCAACTCTGTTTCTGAAACTGATACAAACCAGAGGTCGTCTAACATCCAATGCTTTTCAGTTAAGAGCGAGAAACGTGTGTGCATTGTGAACAATGTAGCTTCGTTTGAGCTCAAAAGTGACTGCGTTTACCTGAAACGAAGTCTTGATTGTAGGAAGGCACAGAGCCTGTCATTTAACTCCGTTTCTGAAGGGAAACACACGGCACAGTTCTCATCCATGAAACACAATCTGCTTTAGAGCAAGAAGCATGCTCTTGCTTTCTAGAGTCTCTAATACAGAGGGAAACGTGAGTGTGCTCAGAACAAAAGAACTGTGTTTCCTACACACACGGACCATATCTAGTTCAACTCTGTTTCTGAAACTGATACAAACCACAGGTCGTCAAACATCCAATGCTTTTCAGTTAAGAGCGAGAAACGTGTGAGCTTCGTGAACAATGTAGCTTCATTTGAGGTGAAAAGTGACTGCCTTTCCCTGAAACGAAGTCTTGCTTGTAGGAAGACACACTTCTGGCATTAACTCCGTTTCTGAAGGGAAACACACGGCACAGTTCTCATCCATGACACACATTCTGCTTTAGAGCAAGAAGCATGCTCTTGCTTTCTAGAGTCTCTAATACAGAGGGAAACGTGAGTGTGCTCAGAACAAAAGAACTGTGTTTCCTACACACGGACCATATCTAATTCAACTCTGTTTCTGAAACTGATACAAACCACAGGTCCTCTAACATCCAATGCTTTTCAGTTAAGAGCAAGAAACATGTGGGCTTCTTGAACAATGTAGCTTCGTTTGAGGTAAAAGTGACTGTGTTTACCTGAAACGAAGTCTTCCTTGAAGAAAGACACAGATCCTGGCATTTAACTCCGTTTCTGAAGGGTAACACACGGCACAGTTCTCATCCATGAAACACACTCTGCTTTAGAGCAAGAAGCACGCTATTGCTTTCTAGAGTCTCTAATACAGAGGGAAACGTGAGTTTGCTCAGAACCAAAGAACTGTGTTTCCTACACCCACAGACCACATCCTGTTCAACTCTGTTTCTGAACCTGATACAAACCACAGGTCCTCTAACATCCAATGCTTTTCAGTTAAGAGCTAGAAACGTGTGAGCCTTGTGAACAATGTAGCTTCGTTTGAGCTCAAAAGTGACTGCGTTTACCTGAAACGAAGTCTTGCTTGTAGGAAGGCACAGAGCCTGTCATTTAACTCCGTTTCTGAAGGGAAACACACGGCACAGTTCTCATCCATGAAACACAATCTGCTTTAGAGCAAGAAGCATGCTCTTGCTTTCTAGAGTCTCTAATACAGAGGGAAACGTGAGTGTGCTCAGAACCAAAGATCTGTGTTTCCTACACCCACGGACCACATCCTGTTCTACTCTGTTTCTGAAACTGATACAAACCACAGGTCCTCTAACATCCAATGATTTTCAGTTAAGAGCGAGAAACGTGTGAGTCTTGTGAACAATGTAGCTTCGTTTGAGCTCAAAAGTGACTGCGTTTACCTGAAACGAAGTCTAGCTTGTAGGAAGGCACAGAGCCTGTCATTTAACTCCGTTTCTGAAGGGAAACACACGGCACAGTTCTCATCCATGAAACACAATCTGCTTTAGAGCAAGAAGCAAGCTCTTGCTTTCTAGAGTCTCTAATACAGAGGGAAACGTGAGTGTGCTCAGAACAAATGAACTGTATTTCCTACACACAGACCATATCTAGTTCAACTCTGTTTCTGAAACTGATACAAACCACCGGTCCTCTAACATCCAATGCTTTTCAGTTAAGAGCGAGAAACGTGTGAGCTTCGTGAACAATGTAGTTTCGTTTGAGCTGATAAGTGACTGCGTTTACCTGAAAAGAAGTCTTGCTTGTAGGAAGACACACGCCTGGCATTTAACTCCGTTTCTGAAGGGAAACACACGGCACAGTTCTCATCCATGAAACACACTCTGCTTTAGAGCAAGAAGCACGCTCTTGCTTTCTAGAGTCTCTAATACAGAGGGAAACGTGAATGTGCTCAGAACAAAAGAACTGTGTTTCCTACAAACACGGACCATATCTAGTTCAACTCTGTTTCTGAAACTGATACAAACCACAGGTCGTCAAACATCCAATGCTTTTCAGTTAAGAGCGAGAAACGGTTGAGCTTCGTGAACAATGTAGCTTCATTTGACGTGAAAAGTGACTGCGTTTACCTGAAACGAAGTCTTGCTTGTAGGAAGACACACTTCTGGCATTTAACTCCGTTTCTGAAGGGAAACACACGGCACAGTTCTCATCCATGAAACACAAGCTGCTTTAGAGCAAGAAGGATGCTCTTGCTTTCTAGAGTCTCTAATACAGAGGGAAACGTGAGTGTGCTCAGAACAAAAGAACTGTGTTTCCTACACTCGGACCATATCTAATTCAACTCTGTTTCTGAAACTGATACAAACCACAGGTCCTCTAACATCCAATGCTTTTCAGTTAAGAGCGAGAAACATGTGGGCTTCTTGAACAATGTAGCTTCGTTTGAGGTAAAAGTGACTGTGTTTACCTGAAACGAAGTCTTCCTTGAAGAAAGACACAGATCCTGGCATTTAACTCCGTTTCTGAAGGGTAACACACGGCACAGTTCTCATCCATGAAACACACTCTGCTTTAGAGCAAGAAGCACGCTATTGCTTTCTAGAGTCTCTAATACAGAGGGAAACGTGAGTTTGCTCAGAACCAAAGAACTGTGTTTCCTACACCCACAGACCACATCCTGTTCAACTCTGTTTCTGAACCTGATACAAACCACAGGTCCTCTAACATCCAATGCTTTTCAGTTAAGAGCTAGAAACGTGTGAGCCTTGTGAACAATGTAGCTTCGTTTGAGCTCAAAAGTGACTGCGTTTACCTGAAACGAAGTCTTGCTTGTAGGAAGGCACAGAGCCTGTCATTTAACTCCGTTTCTGAAGGGAAACACACGGCACAGTTCTCATCCATGAAACACAATCTGCTTTAGAGCAAGAAGCATGCTCTTGCTTTCTAGAGTCTCTAATACAGAGGGAAACGTGAGTGTGCTCAGAACAAAAGAACTGTGTTTCCTACACACAGACCATATCTAGTTCAACTCTGTTTCTGAAACTGATACAAACCACAAGTCCTCTAACATCCAATGCTTTTCAGTTAAGAGCGAGAAACGTGTGAGCTTCGTGAACAATGTAGTTTCGTTTGAGCTGAAAAGTGACTGCGTTTACCTGAAAAGAAGTCTTGCTTGTAGGAAGACACACGCCTGGCATTTAACTCCGTTTCTCAAGGGAAACACACGGCACAGTTCTCATCCATGAAACACACTCTGCTTTAGTGCAAGAAGCACGCTCTTGCTTTCTAGAGTCTCTAATACAGAGGGAAACGTGAGTGTGCTCAGAACAAAAGAACTGTGTTTCCTACAAACACGGACCATATCTAGTTCAACTCTGTTTCTGAAACTGATACAAACCACAGGTCGTCAAACATCCAATGCTTTTCAGTTAAGAGCGAGAAACGGGTGAGCTTCGTGAACAATGTAGCTTCATTTGAGCTGAAAAGTGAATGCGTTTACCTGAAACGAAGTCTTGCTTGTAGGAAGACACACTTCTGGCATTTAACTCCGTTTCTGAAGGTTAACACACGGCACAGTAATCATCCATGAAACACATTCTGCTTTAGAGCAAGAAGCATGCTCTTGCTTTCTAGATTCTCTAATACAGAGGGAAACGTGAGTGTGCTCAGAACCAAAGATCTGTGTTTCCTACACCCACGGACCACATCCTGTTCTACTCTGTTTCTGAAACTGATACAAACCACAGGTCCTCTAACATCCAATGATTTTCAGTTAAGAGCGAGAAACGTGTGAGTCTTGTGAACAATGTAGCTTCGTTTGAGCTGAAAAGTGACTGCGTTTACCTGAAACGAAGTCTAGCTTGTAGGAAGGCACAGAGCCTGTCATTTAACTCCGTTTCTGAAGGGAAACACACGGCACAGTTCTCATCCATGAAACACAATCTGCTTTAGAGCAAGAAGCACGCTCTTGCTTTCTAGAGTCTCTAATACAGAGGGAAACGTGAGTGTGCTCAGAACAAATGAACTGTATTTCCTACACACAGACCATATCTAGTTCAACTCTGTTTCTGAAACTGATACAAACCACCGGTCCTCTAACATCCAATGCTTTTCAGTTAAGAGCGAGAAACGGGTGAGCTTCGTGAACAATGTAGTTTCGTTTGAGCTGAAAAGTGACTGCGTTTACCTGAAAAGAAGTCTTGCTTGTAGGAAGACACACGCCTGGCATTTAACTCCGTTTCTGAAGGGAAACACACGGCACAGTTCTCATCCATGAAACACACTCTGCTTTAGAGCAAGAAGCACGCTCTTGCTTTCTAGAGTCTCCAATACAGAGGGAAACGTGAATGTGCTCAGAACAAAAGAACTGTGTTTCCTACAAACACGGACCATATCTAGTTCAACTCTGTTTCTGAAACTGATACAAACCACAGGTCGTCAAACATCCAATGCTTTTCAGTTAAGAGCGAGAAACGGTTGAGCTTCGTGAACAATGTAGCTTCATTTGACGTGAAAAGTGACTGCGTTTACCTGAAACGAAGTCTTGCTTGTAGGAAGACGCACTTCTGGCATTTAACTCCGTTTCTGAAGGGAAACACACGGCACAGTTCTCATCCATGAAACACAAGCTGCTTTAGAGCAAGAAGGATGCTCTTGCTTTCTAGAGTCTCTAATACAGAGGGAAACGTGAGTGTGCTCAGAACAAAAGAACTGTGTTTCCTACACTCGGACCATATCTAATTCAACTCTGTTTCTGAAACTGATACAAACCACAGGTCCTCTAACATCCAATGCTTTTCAGTTAAGAGCGAGAAACAGGTGGGCTTCTTGAACAATGTAGCTTCGTTTGAGGTAAAAGTGACTGTGTTTACCTGAAACGAAGTCTTCCTTGAAGAAAGACTCAGAGCCTGGCATTTAACTCCGTTTCTGAAGGGAAACACACGGCACAGTTCTCATCCATGAAACACATTCTGCTTTAGAGCAAGAAGCACGCTCTTGCTTTCTAGAGTCTCTAATACAGAGGGAAACGTGAGTGTGCTCAGAACCAAAGAACTGTGTTTCCTACACACACGGACCACATCCTGTTCAAATCTGTTTCTGAAACTGATACAAACCACAGGTCCTCTAACATCCAATGCTTTTCAGTTAAGAGCGAGAAACGTGTGAGGCTTGTGAACAATGTAGCTTCGTTTGAGCTCAAAAGTGACTGCTTTTACCTGAAACGAAGTCTTGCTTGTAGGAAGGCACAGAGCCTGTCATTTAACTCCGTTTCTGAAGGGAAACACACGGCACAGTTCTCATCCATGAAACACAATCTGCTTTAGAGCAAGAAGCATGCACTTGCTTTCTAGAGTCTCTAATACAGAGGGAAACGTGAGTGTGCTCAGAACAAAAGAACTGTGTTTCCTACACACACAGACCATATCTAGTTCAACTCTGTTTCTGAAACTGATACAAACCACAGGTCGTCAAACATCCAATGCTTTTCAGTTAAGAGCGAGAAACGTGTGAGCTTCGTGAACAATGTAGCTTCATTTGAGGTGAAAAGTGACTGCCTTTCCCTGAAACGAAGTCTTGCTTGTAGGAAGACACACTTCTGGCATTAACTCCGTTTCTGAAGGGAAACACACGGCACAGTTCTCATCCATGACACACATTCTGCTTTAGAGCAAGAAGCATGCTCTTGCTTTCTAGAGACTCTAATACAGAGGGAAACGTGAGTGTGCTCAGAACAAAAGAACTGTGTTTCCTACACACGGACCATATCTAATTCAACTCTGTTTCTGAAACTGATACAAACCACAGGTCCTCTAACATCCAATGCTTTTCAGTTAAGAGCGAGAAACATGAGGGCTTCTTGAACAATGTAGCTTCGTTTGAGGTAAAAGTGACTGTGTTTACCTGAAACGAAGTCTTCCTTGAAGAAAGACACAGATCCTGGCATTTAACTCCGTTTCTGAAGGGAAACACACGGCACAGTAATCATCCATGAAACACATTCTGCTTTAGAGCAAGAAGCATGCTCTTGCTTTCTAGATTCTCTAATACAGAGGGAAACGTGAGTGTGCTCAGAACCAAAGATCTGTGTTTCCTACACCCACGGACCACATCCTGTTCTACTCTGTTTCTGAAGCTGATACAAACCACAGGTCCTCTAACATCCAATGATTTTCAGTTAAGAGCGAGAAACGTGTGAGTCTTGTGAACAATGTAGCTTCGTTTGAGCTGAAAAGTGACTGCGTTTACCTGAAACGAAGTCTAGCTTGTAGGAAGGCACAGAGCCTGTCATTTAACTCCGTTTCTGAAGGGAAACACACGGCACAGTTCTCATCCATGAAACACAATCTGCTTTAGAGCAAGAAGCATGCTCTTGCTTTCTAGAGTCTCTAATACAGAGGGAAACGTGAGTGTGCTCAGAACAAAAGAACTGTGTTTCCTACACACACGGACCATATCTAGTTCAACTCTGTTTCTGAAACTGATACAAACCACAGGTCGTCAAACATCCAATGCTTTTCAGTTAAGAGCGAGAAACGTGTGAGCTTCGTGAACAATGTAGCTTCATTTGAGGTGAAAAGTGACTGCCTTTCCCTGAAACGAAGTCTTGCTTGTAGGAAGACACACTTCTGGCATTAACTCCGTTTCTGAAGGGAAACACACGGCACAGTTCACATCCATGACACACATTCTGCTTTAGAGCAAGAAGAATGCTCTTGCTTTCTAGAGTCTCTAATACAGAGGGAAACGTGAGTGTGCTCAGAACAAAAGAACTGTGTTTCCTACACACGGACCATATCTAATTCAACTCTGTTTCTGAAACTGATACAAACCACAGGTCGTCTAACATCCAGTGCTTTTCAGTTAGGAGCGAGAAACTGGTGAGCTTCGTGAACAATGTAGCTTCGTTTGAGCTGTAAAGTGACTGCGTTTACCTGAAATGAAATCTTGCTTGTAGGAAGACACACGCCTGGCATTTAACTCCGTTTCTGAAGGGTAACACACGGCACAGTTCTCATCCATGAAACACACTCTGCTTTAGAGCAAGAAGCACGCTATTGCTTTCTAGAGTCTCTAATACAGAGGGAAACGTGAGTTTGCTCAGAACCAAAGAACTGTGTTTCCTACACCCACAGACCACATCCTGTTCAACTCTGTTTCTGAACCTGATACAAACCACAGGTCCTCTAACATCCAATGCTTTTCAGTTAAGAGCTAGAAACGTGTGAGCCTTGTGAACAATGTAGCTTCGTTTGAGCTCAAAAGTGACTGCGTTTACCTGAAACGAAGTCTTGCTTGTAGGAAGGCACAGAGCCTGTCATTTAACTCCGTTTCTGAAGGGAAACACACGGCACAGTTCTCATCCATGAAACACAATCTGCTTTAGAGCAAGAAGCATGCACTTGCTTTCTAGAGTCTCTAATACAGAGGGAAACGTGAGTGTGCTCAGAACAAAAGAACTGTGTTTCCTACACACACGGACCATATCTAGTTCAACTCTGTTTCTGAAACTGATACAAACCACAGGTCGTCAAACATCCAATGCTTTTCAGTTAAGAGCGAGAAACGTGTGAGCTTCGTGAACAATGTAGCTTCATTTGAGGTGAAAAGTGACTGCCTTTCCCTGAAACGAAGTCTTGCTTGTAGGAAGACACACTTCTGGCATTAACTCCGTTTCTGAAGGGAAACACACGGCACAGTTCTCATCCATGACACACATTCTGCTTTAGAGCAAGAAGCATGCTCTTGCTTTCTAGAGACTCTAATACAGAGGGAAACGTGAGTGTGCTCAGAACAAAAGAACTGTGTTTCCTACACACGGACCATATCTAATTCAACTCTGTTTCTGAAACTGATACAAACCACAGGTCCTCTAACATCCAATGCTTTTCAGTTAAGAGCGAGAAACATGTGGGCTTCTTGAACAATGTAGCTTCGTTTGAGGTAAAAGTGACTGTGTTTACCTGAAACGAAGTCTTCCTTGAAGAAAGACACAGATCCTGGCATTTAACTCCGTTTCTGAAGGGAAACACACGGCACAGTAATCATCCATGAAACACATTCTGCTTTAGAGCAAGAAGCACGCTCTTGCTTTCTAGATTCTCTAATACAGAGGGAAACGTGAGTGTGCTCAGAACCAAAGATCTGTGTTTCCTACACCCACGGACCACATCCTGTTCTACTCTGTTTCTGAAGCTGATACAAACCACAGGTCCTCTAACATCCAATGATTTTCAGTTAAGAGCGAGAAACGTGTGAGTCTTGTGAACAATGTAGCTTCGTTTGAGCTGAAAAGTGACTGCGTTTACCTGAAACGAAGTCTAGCTTGTAGGAAGGCACAGAGCCTGTCATTTAACTCCGTTTCTGAAGGGAAACACACGGCACAGTTCTCATCCATGAAACACAATCTGCTTTAGAGCAAGAAGCATGCTCTTGCTTTCTAGAGTCTCTAATACAGAGGGAAACGTGAGTGTGCTCAGAACAAAAGAACTGTGTTTCCTACACACACGGACCATATCTAGTTCAACTCTGTTTCTGAAACTGATACAAACCACAGGTCGTCAAACATCCAATGCTTTTCAGTTAAGAGCGAGAAACGTGTGAGCTTCGTGAACAATGTAGCTTCATTTGAGGTGAAAAGTGACTGCCTTTCCCTGAAACGAAGTCTTGCTTGTAGGAAGACACACTTCTGGCATTAACTCCGTTTCTGAAGGGAAACACACGGCACAGTTCTCATCCATGACACACATTCTGCTTTAGAGCAAGAAGAATGCTCTTGCTTTCTAGAGTCTCTAATACAGAGGGAAACGTGAGTGTGCTCAGAACAAAAGAACTGTGTTTCCTACACACGGACCATATCTAATTCAACTCTGTTTCTGAAACTGATACAAACCACAGGTCGTCTAACATCCAGTGCTTTTCAGTTAAGAGCGAGAAACTGGTGAGCTTCGTGAACAATGTAGCTTCGTTTGAGCTGAAAAGTGACTGCGTTTACCTGAAATGAAATCTTGCTTGTAGGAAGACACACGCCTGGCATTTAACTCCGTTTCTGAAGGGTAACACACGGCACAGTTCTCATCCATGAAACACACTCTGCTTTAGAGCAAGAAGCACGCTATTGCTTTCTAGAGTCTCTAATACAGAGGGAAACGTGAGTTTGCTCAGAACCAAAGAACTGTGTTTCCTACACCCACAGACCACATCCTGTTCAACTCTGTTTCTGAACCTGATACAAACCACAGGTCCTCTAACATCCAATGCTTTTCAGTTAAGAGCTAGAAACGTGTGAGCCTTGTGAACAATGTAGCTTCGTTTGAGCTCAAAAGTGACTGCGTTTACCTGAAACGAAGTCTTGCTTGTAGGAAGGCACAGAGCCTGTCATTTAACTCCGTTTCTGAAGGGAAACACACGGCACAGTTCTCATCCATGAAACACAATCTGCTTTAGAGCAAGAAGCATGCTCTTGCTTTCTAGAGTCTCTAATCCAGAGGGAAACGTGAGTGTGCTCAGAACAAAAGAACTGTTTTTCCTACACACAGACCATATCTAGTTCAACTCTGTTTCTGAAACTGATACAAACCACAGGTCCTCTAACATCCAATGCTATTCAGTTAAGAGCGAGAAACGTGTGAGCTTCGTGAACAATGTAGTTTCGTTTGAGCTGAAAAGTGACTGCGTTTACCTGAAAAGAAGTCTTGCTTGTAGGAAGACACACGCCTGGCATTTAACTCCGTTTCTGAAGGGAAACACACGGCACAGTTCTCATCCATGAAACACACTCTGCTTTAGAGCAAGAAGCACGCTTTTGCTTTCTAGAGTCTCTAATACAGAGGGAAACGTGAGTGTGCTCAGAAAAAAAGAACTGTGTTTCCTACAAACACGGACCATATCTAGTTCAACTCTGTTTCTGAAACTGATACAAACCACAGGTCGTCAAACATCCAATGCTTTTCAGTTAAGAGCGAGAAACGGTTGAGCTTCGTGAACAATGTAGCTTCATTTGACATGAAAAGTGACTGAGTTTACCTGAAACGAAGTCTTGCTTGTAGGAAGACACACTTCTGGCATTTAACTCCGTTTCTGAAGGGAAACACACGGAACAGTAATCATCAATGAAACACATTCTGCTTTAGAGCAAGAAGCACGCTCTTGCTTTCTAGATTCTCTAATACAGAGGGAAACGAGAGTGTGCTCAGAAACAAAGAACTGTGTTTCCTACACACACGGACCACATCCGGTTCAACTCTGTTTCTGAAACTGATACAAACCACAGGTCCTCTAAAATCCAATGCTTTTCAGTTAAGAGCGAGAAACGTGTGAGCCTTGTGAACAATGTAGCTTCGTTTGAGCTCAAAAGTGACTGCGTTTACCTGAAACGAAGTCTTGCTTGTAGGAAGGCACAGAGCCTGTCATTTAACTCCGTTTCTGAAGGGAAACACACGGCACAGTTCTCATCCATGAAACACAATCTGCTTTAGAGCAAGAAGCATGCTCTTGCTTTCTAGAGTCTCTAATACAGAGGGAAACGTGAGTGTGCTCAGAACAAAAGAACTGTGTTTCCTACACACAGACCATATCTAGTTCAACTCTGTTTCTGAAACTGATACAAACCACAGGTCCTCTAACATCCAATGCTTTTCAGTTAAGAGCGAGAAACGTGTGAGCTTTGTGAACAATGTAGTTTCGTTTGAGCTGAAAAGTGACTGCGTTTACCTGAAACGAAGTCTTGCTTGTAGGAACCACACGCCTGGCATTTAACTCCGTTTCTGAAGGGAAACACACGGCACAGTTCTCATCCATGAAACACACTCTGCTTTAGAGCAAGAAGCACGCTCTTGCTTTCTAGAGTCTCTAATACAGAGGGAAACGTGAGTGTGCTCAGAACAAAACAACTGTGTTTCCTACACACGGACCACATCCTGTTCAACTCTGTTTCTGAAACTGATACAAACCACAGGTCGTCTAACATCCAATGCTTTTCAGTTAAGAGCGAGAAACGTGTGTGCATTGTGAACAATGTAGCTTCGTTTGAGCTCAAAAGTGACTGCTTTTACCTGAAATGAAGTCTTGATTGTAGGAAGGCACAGAGCCTGTCATTTAACTCCGTTTCTGAAGGGAAACACACGGCACAGTTCTCATCCATGACACACATTCTGCTTTAGAGCAAGAAGCATGCTCTTGCTTTCTAGAGTCTCTAATACAGAGGGAAACGTGAGTGTGCTCAGAACAAAAGAACTGTGTTTCCTACACACGGACCATATCTAATTCAACTCTGTTTCTGAAACTGATACAAACCACAGGTCCTCTAACATCCAATGCTTTTCAGTTAAGAGCGAGAAACATGTGGGCTTCTTGAACAATGTAGCTTCGTTTGAGGTAAAAGTGACTGTGTTTACCTGAAACGAAGTCTTCCTTGAAGAAAGACACAGATCCTGGCATTTAACTCCGTTTTTGAAGGGTAACACACGGCACAGTTCTCATCCATGAAACACACTCTGCTTTAGAGCAAGAAGCACGCTATTGCTTTCTAGAGTCTCTAATACAGAGGGAAACGTGAGTTTGCTCAGAACCAAAGAACTGTGTTTCCTACACCCACAGACCACATCCTGTTCAACTCTGTTTCTGAACCTGATACAAACCACAGGTCCTCTAACATCCAATGGTTTTCAGTTAAGAGCGAGAAACGTGTGAGCCTTGTGAACAATGTAGCTTCGTTTGAGCTCAAAAGTGACTGCGTTTACCTGAAACGAAGTCTTGCTTGTAGGAAGGCACAGAGCCTGTCATTTAACTCCGTTTCTGAAGGGAAACACACGGCACAGTTCTCATCCATGAAACACAATCTGCTTTAGAGCAAGAAGCATGCTCTTGCTTTCTAGAGTCTCTAATACAGAGGGAAACGTGAGTGTGCTCAGAACAAAAGAACTGTGTTTCCTACACTCAGACCATATCTAGTTCAACTCTGTTTCTGAAACTGATACAAACCACAAGTCCTCTAACATCCAATGCTTTTCAGTTAAGAGCGAGAAACGTGTGAGCTTCGTGAACAATGTAGTTTCGTTTGAGCTGAAAAGTGACTGCGTTTACCTGAAAAGAAGTCTTGCTTGTAGGAAGACACACGCCTGGCATTTAACTCCGTTTCTGAAGGGAAACACACGGCACAGTTCTCATCCATGAAACACACTCTGCTTTATAGCAAGAAGCACGCTCTTGCTTTCTAGAGTCTCTAATACAGAGGGAAACATGAGTGTGCTCAGAACAAAAGAACTGTGTTTCCTACAAACACGGACCATATCTAGTTCAACTCTGTTTCTGAAACTGATACAAACCACAGGTCGTCAAACATACAATGCTTTTCAGTTAAGGGCGAGAAACGGTTGAGCTTCGTGAACAATGTAGCTTCATTTGACGTGAAAAGTGACTGCGTTTACCTGAAACGAAGTCTTGCTTGTAGGAAGACACACTTCTGGCATTTAACTCCGTTTCAGAAGGGAAACACACGGAACAGTAATCATCAATGAAACACATTCTGCTTTAGAGCAAGAAGCATGCTCTTGCTTTCTAGATTCTCTAATACAGAGGGAAACGTGAGTGTGCTCAGAACAAAAGAACTGTGTTTCCTACACTCAGACCATATCTAGTTCAACTCTGTTTCTGAAACTGATACAAACCACAAGTCCTCTAACATCCAATGCTTTTCAGTTAAGAGCGAGAAACGTGTGAGCTTCGTGAACAATGTAGTTTCGTTTGAGCTGAAAAGTGACTGCGTTTACCTGAAAAGAAGTCTTGCTTGTAGGAAGACACACGCCTGGCATTTAACTCCGTTTCTGAAGGGAAACACACGGCACAGTTCTCATCCATGAAACACACTCTGCTTTATAGCAAGAAGCACGCTCTTGCTTTCTAGAGTCTCTAATACAGAGGGAAACATGAGTGTGCTCAGAACAAAAGAACTGTGTTTCCTACAAACACGGACCATATCTAGTTCAACTCTGTTTCTGAAACTGATACAAACCACAGGTCGTCAAACATCCAATGCTTTTCAGTTAAGGGCGAGAAACGGTTGAGCTTCGTGAACAATGTAGCTTCATTTGACGTGAAAAGTGACTGCGTTTACCTGAAACGAAGTCTTGCTTGTAGGAAGACACACTTCTGGCATTTAACTCCGTTTCAGAAGGGAAACACACGGAACAGTAATCATCAATGAAACACATTCTGCTTTAGAGCAAGAAGCATGCTCTTGCTTTCTAGATTCTCTAATACAGAGGGAAACGTGAGTGTGCTCAGAACCAAAGATCTGTGTTTCCTACACACACGGACCGCATCCTGTTCAACTCTTTTTCTGAAACTGATACAAACCACAGGTCCTCTAACATCCAATGCTTTTCAGTTAAGAGCGAGAAACATGTGGGCTTCTTGAACAATGTAGCTTCGTTTGAGGTAAAAGTGACTGTGTTTACCTGAAACGAAGTCTTCCTTGAAGAAAGACACAGATCCTGGCATTTAACTCCGTTTCTGAAGGGTAACACACGGCACAGTTCTCATCCATGAAACACACTCTGTTTTAGAGCAAGAAGCACGCTATTGCTTTCTAGAGTCTCTAATACAGAGGGAAACGTGAGTTTGCTCAGAACCAAAGAACTGTGTTTTCTACACCCACAGACCACATCCTGTTCAACTCTGTTTCTGAACCTAATACAAACCACAGGTCCTCTAACATCCAATGCTTTTCAGTTAAGAGCGAGAAACGTGTGAGCCTTGTGAACAATGTAGCTTCGTTTGAGCTCAAAAGTGACTGCGTTTACCTGAAACGAAGTGTTGCATGTAGGAAGGCACAGAGCCTGTCATTTAACTCCATTTCTGAAGGGAAACACACGGCACAGTTCTCATCCATGAAACACAATCTGCTTTAGAGCAAGAAGCATGCTCTTGCTTTCTAGAGTCTCTAATACAGAGGGAAACGTGAGTGTGCTCAGAACAAAAGAACTGTGTTTTCTAAACACAGACCATATCTAGTTCAACTCTGTTTCTGAAACTGATACAAACCACAAGTCCTCTAACATCCAATGCTTTTCAGTTAAGAGCGAGAAACGTGTGAGCTTCGTGAACAATGTAGTTTCGTTTGAGCTGAAAAGTGATTGCGTTTACCTGAAAAGAAGTCTTGCTTGTAGGAAGACACACGCCTGGCATTTAACTCCGTTTCTGAAGGGAAACACACGGCACAGTTCTCATCCATGAAACACACTCTGCTTTATAGCAAGAAGCACGCTCTTGCTTTCTAGAGTCTCTAATACAGAGGGAAACGTGAGTGTGCTCAGAACAAAAGAACTGTGTTTCCTACAAACACGGACCATATCTAGTTCAACTCTGTTTCTGAAACTGATACAAACCACAGGTCGTCAAACATCCAATGCTTTTCAGTTAAGGGTGAGAAACGGTTGAGCTTCGTGAACAATGTAGCTTCATTTGATGTGAAAAGTGACTGCGTTTACCTGAAACGAAGTCTTGCTTGTAGGAAGACACACTTCTGGCATTTAACTCCGTTTCTGAAGGGAAACACACGGAACAGTAATCATCAATGAAACACATTCTGCTTTAGAGCAAGAAGCATGCTCTTGCTTTCTAGATTCTCTAATACAGAGGGAAACGTGAGTGTGCTCAGAACCAAAGATCTGTGTTTCCTACACACACGGACCGCATCCTGTTCAACTCTATTTCTGAAACTGATACAAACCACAGGTCCTCTAACATCCAATGCTTTTCAGTTAAGAGTGAGAAACGTGTGAGCCTTGTGAAAAATGTAGCTTCGTTTGAGCTCAAAAGTGACTGCGTTTACCTCAAACGAAGTCTTTTTTGTAGGAAGGCATGGAGCCTGTCATTTAACTCCGTTTCTGAAGGGAAACACACGGCACAGTTCTCATCCATGAAACACAAGCTGCTTTAGAGCAAGAAGGATGCTCTTGCTTTCTAGAGTCTCTAATACAGAGGGAAACATGAGTGTGCTCAGAACAAAAGAACTGTGTTTCCTACACACAGATCATATCTAGTTCAACTCTGTTTCTGAAACTGATACAAACCACAGGTCCTCTAACATCCAATGCTTTTCAGTTAAGAGCGAGAAACGTGTGAGCTTCGTGAACAATGTAGTTTCGTTTGAGCTGAAAAGTGACTGCGTTTACCTGAAAAGAAGTCTTGCTTGTAGGAAGACACACGCCTGGCATTTAACTCCGTTTCTGAAGGGAAACACACGGCACAGTTCTCATCCATGAAACACACTCTGCTTTAGAGCAAGAAGCACGCTCTTGCTTTCTAGAGTCTCTAATACAGAGGGAAACGTGAGTGTGCTCAGAACAAAAGAACTGTGTTTCCTACAAACACGGACCATATCTAGTTCAACAATGTTTCTGAAACTGATACAAACCACAGGTCGTCAAACATCCAATGCTTTTCAGTTAAGAGCGAGAAACGGTTGAGCTTCGTGAACAATGTAGCTTCATTTGACGTGAAAAGTGACTGCGTTTACCTGAAACGAAGTCTTGCTTGTAGGAAGACACACTTCTGGCATTTAACTCCGTTTCTGAAGGGAAACACACGGCACAGTCCTCATCCATGAAACACATTCTGCTTTAGAGCAAGAAGCACGCTCTTGCTTTCTAGATTCTCTAATACAGAGGGAAACGTGAGTGTGCTCAGAACCAAAGAACTGTGTTTCCTACACACACGGACCACATCCTGTTCAACTCTTTTTCTGAAACTGATACAAACCACAGGTCCTCTAACATCCAATGCTTTTCAGTTAAGAGTGAGAAACGTGTGAGCCTTGTGAACATTGTAGCTTCGTTTGAGCTCAAAAGTGACTGCGTTTACCTCAAACGAAGTCTTGCTTGTAGGAAGGCACGGAGCCTGTCATTTAACTCCGTTTCTGAAGGGAAACACACGGCACAGTTCTCATCCATGAAACACAAGCTGCTTTAGAGCAAGAAGGATGCTCTTGCTTTCTAGAGTCTCTAATACAGAGGGAAACATGAGTGTGCTCAGAACAAAAGAACTGTGTTTCCTACACACGGACCATTTCTAATTCAACTCTGTTTCTGAAACTGATACAAACCACAGGTCCTCTAACATCCAATGCTTTTCAGTTAAGAGCGAGAAACATGTGGGCTTCTTGAACAATGTAGCTTCGTTTGAGGTAAAAGTGACTGTGTTTACCTGAAACGAAGTCTTCCTTGAAGAAAGACACAGAGCCTGGCATTTAACTCCGTTTCTGAAGGGAAACACACAGCACAGTTCTCATCCATGAAACACATTCTGCTTTAGAGCAAGAAGCACGCTCTTTCTTTCTAGAGTCTCTAATACAGAGGGAACGTGAGTGTGCTCAGAACCAAAGAACTGTGTTTCCTACACACACGGACCACATCCTGTTCAAATCTGTTTCTGAAACTGATACAAACCACAGGTCCTCTAACATCCAATGCTTTTCAGTTAAGAGCGAGAAACGTCTGAGCCTTGTGAACAATGTAGCTTCGTTTGAGCTCAAAAGTGACTGCGTTTACCTGAAAGGAAGTCTTGCTTGTAGGAAGGCACAGAGCCTGTCATTTAACTCCGTTTCTGAAGGGAAACACACGGCACAGTTCTCATCCATGAAACACAATCTGCTTTAGAGCAACAAGCACGCTCTTGCTTTCTAGAGTCTCTAATACAGAGGGAAACGTGAGTGTGCTCAGAACAAAAGAACTGTGTTTCCTACAAACACGGACCATATCTAGTTCAACTCTGTTTCTGAAACTGATACAAACCACAGGTCGTCAAACATCCAATGCTTTTCAGTTAAGAGCGAGAAACGGTTGAGCTTCGTGAACAATGTAGCTTCATTTGACGTGAAAAGTGACTGCGTTTACCTGAAACGAAGTCTTGCTTGTAGGAAGACACACTTCTGGCATTTAACTCCCTTTCTGAAGGGAAACACACGGCACAGTCCTCATCCATGAAACAAATGCTGCTTTAGAGCAAGAAGCACGCTCTTGCTTTCTAGATTCTCTAATACAGAGGGAAACGAGAGTGTGCTCAGAAACAAAGAACTGTGTTTCCTACACACACGGACCACATCCAGTTCAACTCTGTTTCTGAAACTGATACAAACCACAGGTCCTCTAAAATCCAATGCTTTTCAGTTAAGAGCGAGAAACGTGTGAGCCTTGTGAACAATGTAGCTTCGTTTGAGCTCAAAAGTGACTGCGTTTACCTGAAACGAAGTCTTGCTTGTAGGAAGGCACAGAGCCTGTCATTTAACTCCGTTTCTGAAGGGAAACACACGGCACAGTTCTCATCCATGAAACACAATCTGCTTTAGAGCAAGAAGCACGCTCTTGGTTTCTAGAGTCTCTACTACAGAGGGAAACGTAAGTGTGCTCAGAACAAAAGAACTGTGTTTCCTACACACGGACCATATCTAGTTCAACTCTGTTTCTGAAACTGATACAAACCACAGGTCCTCTAACATCCAATGCTTTTCAGTTAAGAGCGAGAAACGTGTGAGATTCGTGAACAATGTAGCTTCAATTGAGCTGAAAAGTGACTTCATTTACCTGAAATGAAGTCTTGCTTGTAGGAAGAAACACTTCTGGCATTTAACTCCGTTTCTGAAGGGAAACACACGGCACAGTTCTCATCCATGAAACACACTCTGCTTTAGAGCAAGAAGCACGCTCTTGCTTTCTAGAGTCTCTAATACAGAGGGAAACGTGAGTGTGCTCAGAACAAAAGAACTGTGTTTCCTACACACACGGACCACATCCTGTTCAACTCTGTTTCTGAAACTGATACAAACCACAGGTCCTCTAAAATCCAATGCTTTTCAGTTAAGAGCGAGAAACGTGTGAGCCTTGTGAACAATGTAGCTTCGTTTGAGCTCAAAAGTGACTGCGTTTACCTGAAACGAAGTCTTGCTTGTAGGAAGGCACAGAGCCTGTCATTTAACTCCGTTTCTGAAGGGAAACACACGGCACAGTTCTCATCCATGAAACACAATCTGCTTTAGAGCAAGAAGCATGCTCTTGCTTTCTAGAGTCTCTTATACAGAGGGAAACGTGAGTGTGCTCAGAACAAAAGAACTGTGTTTCCTACACACAGACCATATCTAGTTCAACTCTGTTTCTGAAACTGATACAAACCACAGGTCCTCTAACATCCAATTCTTTTCAGTTAAGAGCGAGAAACGTGTGAGCTTCGTGAACAATGTAGTTTCGTTTGAGCTGAAAAGTGACTGCGTTTACCTGAAAAGAAGTCTTGCTTGTAGGAAGACACACGCCTGGCATTTAACTCCGTTCCTGAAGGGAAACACACGGCACAGTTCTCATCCATGAAACACACTCTGCTTTAGAGCAAGAAGCACGCTCTTGCTTTCTAGAGTCTCTAATACAGAGGGAAATGTGAGTGTGCTCAGAACAAAAGAACTGTGTTTCCTACACACACAGACCATATCTAGTTCAACTCTGTTTCTGAAACTGATAGAAACCACAGGTCCTCTAACATCCAATTCTTTTCAGTTAAGAGCGAGAAACGGTTGAGCTTCGTGAACAATGTAGCTTCATTTGACGTGAAAAGTGACTGCGTTTACCTGAAACGAAGTCTTGCTTGTAGGAAGACACACTTCTGGCATTTAACTCCGGTTCTGAAGGGAAACACACGGCACAGTCCTCATCCATGAAACACATTCTGCTTTAGGCAAGAAGCACGCTCTTGCTTTCTAGATTCTCTAATACAGAGGGAAACGTGAGTGTGCTCAGAACCAAAGAACTGTGTTTCCTACACACACGGACCACATCCTGTTCAACTCTTTTTCTGAAACTGATACAAACCACAGGTCCTCTAACATCCAATGCTTTTCAGTTAAGAGTGAGAAACGTGTGAGCCTTGTGAACAATGTAGCTTCGTTTGAGCTCAAAAGTGACTGCGTTTACCTCAAACGAGGTCTTGCTTGTAGGAAGGCACAGAGCCTGTCATTTAACTCCGTTTCTGAAGGGAAACACACGGCACAGTTCTCATCCATGAAACACAAGCTGCTTTAGAGCAAGAAGGATGCTCTTGCTTTCTAGAGTCTCTAATACAGAGGGAAACATGAGTGTGCTCAGAACAAAAGAACTGTGTTTCCTACACACAGACCATATCTAGTTCAACTCTGTTTCTGAAACTGATACAAACCACAGGTCGTCAAACATCCAATGCTTTTCAGTTAAGAGCGAGAAACGGTTGAGCTTCGTGAACAATGTAGCTTCATTTGACGTGAAAAGTGACTGCGTTTACCTGAAACGAAGTCTTGCTTGTAGGAAGACACACTTCTGGCATTTAACTCCGTTTCTGAAGGGAAACACACGGCACAGTCCTCATCCATGAAACACATTCTGCTTTAGAGCAAGAAGCACGCTCTTGCTTTCTAGATTCTCTAATACAGAGGGAAACGTGAGTGTGCTCAGAACCAAAGAACTGTGTTTCCTACACACACGGACCACATCCTGTTCAACTCTTTTTCTGAAACTGATACAAACCACAGGTCCTCTAACATCCAATGCTTTTCAGTTAAGAGTGAGAAACGTGTGAGCCTTGTGAACAATGTAGCTTCGTTTTAGCTCAAAAGTGACTGTGTTTACCTCAAACGAAGTCTTGATTGTAGGAAGGCACGGAGCCTGTCATTTAACTCCGTTTCTGAAGGGAAACACACGGCACAGTTCTCATCCATGAAACACAAGCTGCTTTAGAGCAAGAAGGATGCTCTTGCTTTCTAGAGTCTATAATACAGAGGGAAACATGAGTGTGCTCAAAACAAAAGAACTGTGTTTCCTACACACGGACCATATCTAATTCAACTCTGTTTCTGAAACTGATACAAACCACAGGTCCTCTAACATCCAATGCTTTTCAATTAAGAGCGAGAAACGTGTGAGCCTTGTGAACAATGTAGCTCCGTTTGAGCTCAAAAGTGACTGCTTTTACCTGAAACGAAGTATGGCTTGAAGAAAGACACAGAGCCTGTCAATTAACTCCGTTTCTGAAGGGAAACACAGGGCACAGTTCTCATCCATGAAACACAATCTGCTTTAGAGCAAGAAGCACGCTCTTGGTTTCTAGAGTCTCTACTACAGAGGGAAACGTAAGTGTGCTCAGAACAAAAGAACTGTGTTTCCTACACACGGACCATATCTAGTTCAACTCTGTTTCTGAAACTGATACAAACCACAGGTCCTCTAACATCCAATGCTTTTCAGTTAAGAGCGAGAAACGTGTGAGCTTCGTGAACAATGTAGTTTCGTTTGAGCTGAAAAGTGACTGCGTTTACCTGAAAAGAAGTCTTGCTTGTAGGAAGACACACGCCTGGCATTTAACTCCGTTTCTGAAGGGAAACACACGGCACAGTTCTCATCCATGAAACACACTCTGCTTTATAGCAAGAAGCACGCTCTTGCTTTCTAGAGTCTCTAATACAGAGGGAAACGTGAGTGTGCTCAGAACAAAAGAACTGTGTTTCCTACAAACACGGACCATATCTAGTTCAACTCTGTTTCTGAAACTGATACAAACCACAGGTCGTCAAACATCCAATGCTTTTCAGTTAAGAGCGAGAAACGGTTGAGCTTCGTGAACAATGTAGCTTCATTTGACGTGAAAAGTGACTGCGTTTACCTGAAACGAAGTCTTGCTTGTAGGAAGACACACTTCTGGCAAATAACTCCGTTTCTGAAGGGAAACACACGGCACAGTCCTCATCCATGAAACACATTCTGCTTTAGAGCAAGAAGCACGCTCTTGCTTTCTAGATTCTCTAATCAGAGGGAAACGTGAGTGTGCTCAGAACCAAAGAACTGTGTTTCCTACACACGGACCATATCTAATTCAACTCTGTTTCTGAAACTGATACAAACCACAGGTCCTCTAACATCCAATGCTTTTCAGTTAAGAGCGAGAAACATGTGGGCTTCTTGAACAATGTAGCTTCGTTTGAGGTAAAAGTGACTGTGTTTACCTGAAACGAAGTCTTCCTTGAAGAAAGACACAGATCCTGGCATTTAACTCCGTTTCTGAAGGGTAACACACGGCACAGTTCTCATCCATGAAACACACTCTGTTTTAGAGCAAGAAGCACGCTATTGCTTTCTAGAGTCTCTAATACAGAGGGAAACGTGAGTTTGCTCAGAACCAAAGAACTGTGTTTTCTACACCCACAGACCACATCCTGTTCAACTCTGTTTCTGAACCTAATACAAACCACAGGTCCTCTAACATCCAATGCTTTTCAGTTAAGAGCGAGAAACGTGTGAGCCTTGTGAACAATGTAGCTTCGTTTGAGCTCAAAAGTGACTGCGTTTACCTGAAACGAAGTCTTGCATGTAGGAAGGCACAGAGCCTGTCATTTAACTCCATTTCTGAAGGGAAACACACGGCACAGTTCTCATCCATGAAACACAATCTGCTTTAGAGCAAGAAGCATGCTCTTGCTTTCTAGAGTCTCTAATACAGAGGGAAACGTGAGTGTGCTCAGAACAAAAGAACTGTGTTTTCTAAACACAGACCATATCTAGTTCAACTCTGTTTCTGAAACTGATACAAACCACAAGTCCTCTAACATCCAATGCTTTTCACTTAAGAGCGAGAAACGTGTGAGCTTCGTGAACAATGTAGTTTCGTTTGAGCTGAAAAGTGATTGCGTTTACCTGAAAAGAAGTCTTGCTTGTAGGAAGACACACGCCTGGCATTTAACTCCGTTTCTGAAGGGAAACACACGGCACAGTTCTCATCCATGAAACACACTCTGCTTTATAGCAAGAAGCACGCTCTTGCTTTCTAGAGTCTCTAATACAGAGGGAAACGTGAGTGTGCTCAGAACAAAAGAACTGTGTTTCCTACAAACACGGACCATATCTAGTTCAACTCTGTTTCTGAAACTGATACAAACCACAGGTCGTCAAACATCCAATGCTTTTCAGTTAAGGGTGAGAAACGGTTTAGCTTCGTGAACAATGTAGCTTCATTTGATATGAAAAGTGACTGAGTTTAGCTGAAACGAAGTCTTGCTTGTAGGAAGACACACTTCTGGCATTTAACTCCGTTTCTGAAGGGAAACACACGGAACAGTAATCATCAATGAAACACATTCTGCTTTAGAGCAAGAAGCATGCTCTTGCTTTCTAGATTCTCTAATACAGAGGGAAACGTGAGTGTGCTCAGAACCAAAGATCTGTGTTTCCTACACACACGGACCGCATCCTGTTCAACTCTATTTCTGAAACTGATACAAACCACAGGTCCTCTAACATCCAATGCTTTTCAGTTAAGAGTGAGAAACGTGTGAGCCTTGTGAAAAATGTAGCTTCGTTTGAGCTCAAAAGTGACTGCGTTTACCTCAAACGAAGTCTTTTTTGTAGGAAGGCATGGAGCCTGTCATTTAACTCCGTTTCTGAAGGGAAACACACGGCACAGTTCTCATCCATGAAACACAAGCTGCTTTAGAGCAAGAAGGATGCTCTTGCTTTCTAGAGTCTCTAATACAGAGGGAAACATGAGTGTGCTCAGAACAAAAGAACTGTGTTTCCTACACACAGATCATATCTAGTTCAACTCTGTTTCTGAAACTGATACAAACCACAGGTCCTCTAACATCCAATGCTTTTCAGTTAAGAGCGAGAAACGTGTGAGCTTCGTGAACAATGTAGTTTCGTTTGAGCTGAAAAGTGACTGCGTTTACCTGAAAAGAAGTCTTGCTTGTAGGAAGACACACGCCTGGCATTTAACTCCGTTTCTGAAGGGAAACACACGGCACAGTTCTCATCCATGAAACACACTCTGCTTTAGAGCAAGAAGCACGCTCTTGCTTTCTAGAGTCTCTAATACAGAGGGAAACGTGAGTGTGCTCAGAACAAAAGAACTGTGTTTCCTACAAACACGGACCATATCTAGTTCAACTCTGTTTCTGAAACTGATACAAACCACAGGTCGTCAAACATCCAATGCTTTTCAGTTAAGAGCGAGAAACGGTTGAGCTTCGTGAACAATGTAGCTTCATTTGACGTGAAAAGTGACTGCGTTTACCTGAAACGAAGTCTTGCTTGTAGGAAGACACACTTCTGGCATTTAACTCCGTTTCTGAAGGGAAACACACGGCACAGTCCTCATCCATGAAACACATTCTGCTTTAGAGCAAGAAGCACGCTCTTGCTTTCTAGATTCTCTAATACAGAGGGAAACGTGAGTGTGCTCAGAACCAAAGAACTGTGTTTCCTACACACACGGACCACATCCTGTTCAACTCTTTTTCTGAAACTGATACAAACCACAGGTCCTCTAACATCCAATGCTTTTCAGTTAAGAGTGAGAAACGTGTGAGCCTTGTGAACATTGTAGCTTCGTTTGAGCTCAAAAGTGACTGCGTTTACCGCAAACGAATTCTTGCTTGTAGGAAGGCACGGAGCCTGTCATTTAACTCCGTTTCTGAAGGGAAACACACGGCACAGTTCTCATCCATGAAACACAAGCTGCTTTAGAGCAAGAAGGACGCTCTTGCTTTCTAGAGTCTCTAATACAGAGGGAAACATGAGTGTGCTCAGAACAAAAGAACTGTGTTTCCTACACACGGACCATTTCTAATTCAACTCTGTTTCTGAAACTGATACAAACCACAGGTCCTCTAACATCCAATGCTTTTCAGTTAAGAGCGAGAAACATGTGGGCTTCTTGAACAATGTAGCTTTGTTTGAGGTAAAAGTGACTGTGTTTACCTGAAACGAAGTCTTCCTTGAAGAAAGACACAGAGCCTGGCATTTAACTCCGTTTCTGAAGGGAAACACACAGCACAGTTCTCATCCATGAAACACATTCTGCTTTAGAGCAAGAAGCACGCCTTTGCTTTCTAGAGTCTCTAATACAGAGGGAACGTGAGTGTGCTCAGAACCAAAGAACTGTGTTTCCTACACACACGGACCACATCCTGTTCAAATCTGTTTCTGAAACTGATACAAACCACAGGTCCTCTAACATCCAATGCTTTTCAGTTAAGAGCGAGAAACGTCTGAGCCTTGTGAACAATGTAGCTTCGTTTGAGCTCAAAAGTGACTGCGTTTACCTGAAAGGAAGTCTTGCTTGTAGGAAGGCACAGAGCCTGTCATTTAACTCCGTTTCTGAAGGGAAACACACGGCACAGTTCTCATCCATGAAACACAATCTGCTTTAGAGCAACAAGCACGCTCTTGCTTTCTAGAGTCTCTAATACAGAGGGAAACGTGAGTGTGCTCAGAACAAAAGAACTGTGTTTCCTACAAACACGGACCATATCTAGTTCAACTCTGTTTCTGAAACTGATACAAACCACAGGTCGTCAAACATCCAATGCTTTTCAGTTAAGAGCGAGAAACGGTTGAGCTTCGTGAACAATGTAGCTTCATTTGACGTGAAAAGTGACTGCGTTTACCTGAAACGAAGTCTTGCTTGTAGGAAGACACACTTCTGGCATTTAACTCCGTTTCTGAAGGGAAACACACGGCACAGTTCTCATCCATGAAACACACTCTGCTTTAGAGCAAGAAGCACGCTCTTGCTTTCTAGAGTCTCTAATACAGAGGGAAACGTGAGTGTGCTCAGAACAAAAGAACTGTGTTTCCTACACACACGGACCACATCCTGTTCAACTCTGTTTCTGAAACTGATACAAACCACAGGTCCTCTAAAATCCAATGCTTTTCAGTTAAGAGCGAGAAACGTGTGAGCCTTGTGAACAATGTAGCTTCGTTTGAGCTCAAAAGTGACTGCGTTTACCTGAAACGAAGTCTTGCTTGTAGGAAGGCAAAGAGCCTGTCATTTAACTCCGTTTCTGAAGGGAAACACACGGCACAGTTCTCATCCATGAAACACACTCTGCTTTAGAGCAAGAAGCATGCTCTTGCTTTCTAGAGTCTCTAATACAGAGGGAAACGTGAGTGTGCTCAGAACAAAAGAACTGTGTTTCCTACACACAGACCATATCTAGTTCAACTCTGTTTCTGAAACTGATACAAACCACAGGTCCTCTAACATCCAATTCTTTTCAGTTAAGAGCGAGAAACGTGTGAGGTTCGTGAACAATGTAGTTTCGTTTGAGCTGAAAAGTGACTGCGTTTACCTGAAAAGAAGTCTTGCTTGTAGGAAGACACACGCCTGGCATTTAACTCCGTTCCTGAAGGGAAACACACGGCACAGTTCTCATCCATGAAACACACTCTGCTTTAGAGCAAGAAGCACGCTCTTGCTTTCTAGAGTCTCTAATACAGAGGGAAATGTGAGTGTGCTCAGAACAAAAGAACTGTGTTTCCTACACACACAGACCATATCTAGTTCAACTCTGTTTCTGAAACTGATAGAAACCACAGGTCCTCTAACATCCAATTCTTTTCAGTTAAGAGCGAGAAACGGTTGAGCTTCGTGAACAATGTAGCTTCATTTGACGTGAAAAGTGACTGCGTTTACCTGAAACGAAGTCTTGCTTGTAGGAAGACACACTTCTGGCATTTAACTCCGGTTCTGAAGGGAAACACACGGCACAGTCCTCATCCATGAAACACATTCTGCTTTAGAGCAAGAAGCACGCTCTTGCTTTCTAGATTCTCTAATACAGAGGGAAACGTGAGTGTGCTCAGAACCAAAGAACTGTGTTTCCTACACACACGGACCACATCCTGTTCAACTCTTTTTCTGAAACTGATACAAACCACAGGTCCTCTAACATCCAATGCTTTTCAGTTAAGAGTGAGAAACGTGTGAGCCTTGTGAACAATGTAGCTTCGTTTGAGCTCAAAAGTGACTGCGTTTACCTCAAACGAGGTCTTGCTTGTAGGAAGGCACGGAGCCTGTCATTTAACTCCGTTTCTGAAGGGAAACACACGGCACAGTTCTCATCCATGAAACACAAGCTGCTTTAGAGCAAGAAGGATGCTCTTGCTTTCTAGAGTCTCTAATACAGAGGGAAACATGAGTGTGCTCAGAACAAAAGAACTGTGTTTCCTACACACAGACCATATCTAGTTCAACTCTGTTTCTGAAACTGATACAAACCACAGGTCGTCAAACATCCAATGCTTTTCAGTTAAGAGCGAGAAACGGTTGAGCTTCGTGAACAATGTAGCTTCATTTGACGTGAAAAGTGACTGCGTTTACCTGAAACGAAGTCTTGCTTGTAGGAAGACACACTTCTGGCATTTAACTCCGTTTCTGAAGGGAAACACACGGCACAGTCCTCATCCATGAAACACATTCTGCTTTAGAGCAAGAAGCACGCTCTTGCTTTCTAGATTCTGTAATACAGAGGGAAACGTGAGTGTGCTCAGAACCAAAGAACTGTGTTTCCTACACACACGGACCACATCCTGTTCAACTCTTTTTCTGAAACTGATACAAACCACAGGTCCTCTAACATCCAATGCTTTTCAGTTAAGAGTGAGAAACGTGTGAGCCTTGTGAACAATGTAGCTTCGTTTGAGCTCAAAAGTGACTGTGTTTACCTCAAACGAAGTCTTGATTGTAGGAAGGCACGGAGCCTGTCATTTAACTCCGTTTCTGAAGGGAAACACACGGCACAGTTCTCATCCATGAAACACAAGCTGCTTTAGAGCAAGAAGGATGCTCTTGCTTTCTAGAGTCTATAATACAGAGGGAAACATGAGTGTGCTCAAAACAAAAGAACTGTGTTTCCTACACACGGACCATATCTAATTCAACTCTGTTTCTGAAACTGATACAAACCACAGGTCCTCTAACATCCAATGCTTTTCAATTAAGAGCGAGAAACGTGTGAGCCTTGTGAACAATGTAGCTCCGTTTGAGCTCAAAAGTGACTGCTTTTACCTGAAACGAAGTATGGCTTGAAGAAAGACACAGAGCCTGTCAATTAACTCCGTTTCTGAAGGGAAACACAGGGCACAGTTCTCATCCATGAAACACAATCTGCTTTAGAGCAAGAAGCACGCTCTTGGTTTCTAGAGTCTCTACTACAGAGGGAAACGTAAGTGTGCTCAGAACAAAAGAACTGTGTTTCCTACACACGGACCATATCTAGTTCAACTCTGTTTCTGAAACTGATACAAACCACAGGTCCTCTAACATCCAATGCTTTTCAGTTAAGAGCGAGAAACGTGTGAGCTTCGTGATCAATGTAGCTTCGTTTGAGCTGAAAAGTGACTGCATTTAACTGAAACGAAGTCTTGCTTGTAGGAAGAAACACTTCTGGCATTTAACTCCGTTTCTGAAGGGAAACACAAGGCACAGTTCTCATCCATGAAACACACTCTGCTTTAGAGCATGAAGCATGCTCTTGCTTTCTAGAGTCTCTAATACAGAGGGAAACGTGAGTGTGCTCAGAACAAAAGAACTGTGTTTCCTACACACACAGACCATATCTAGTTAAACTCTGTTTCTGAAACTGATACAAACCACAGGTCCTCTAACATCCAATGCTATTCAGTTAAGAGCGAGAACCTTGTGAGCTTCGTGAACAATGTAGCTTCGTTTGAGCTGAAAAGTGACTGCGTTTACCTGAAACGAAGTCTTGCTTTTAGGAAGACACACTTCTGGCATTTCACTCTGTTTCTGAAGGGAAAAACACGGCACAGTTCTCATACATGAAACACACTCTGATTTAGAGCAAGAAGCACGCTCTTGCATTCTAGAGTCTCTAATACAGAGGGAAACGTGAGTGTGCTCAGAACCAAAGAAATGTGTTTCCTACAAACACGGACCATATCTAGTTCAACTCTGTTTCTGAAACTGATACAAACCACAGGTCGTCAAACATCCAATGCTTTTCATTTAAGAGCAAGAAACGTGTGAGCTTCATGAACAATGTAGCTTCGTTTGAGCTGAAAAGTGACTGCGTTTACCTGAAACGAAGTCTTGCTTGTAGGAAGACACACTTCTGGCATTAACTCCGTTTCTGAAGGGAAACACACGGCACAGTCCTCATCCATGAAACACATTCTGCTTTAGAGCAAGAAGCACGCTCTTGCTTTCTAGATTCTCTAATACAGAGGGAAACGTGAGTGTGCTCAGAACCAAAGAACTGTGTTTCCTACACACACGGACCACATCCTGTTCAACTCTTTTTCTGAAACTGATACAAACCACTGGTCCTCTAACATCCAATGCTTTTCAGTTAAGAGTGAGAAACGTGTGAGCCTTGTGAACAATGTAGCTTCGTTTGAGCTCAAAAGTGACTGTGTTTACCTCAAACGAAGTCTTGATTGTAGGAAGGCACGGAGCCTGTCATTTAACTCCGTTTCTGAAGGGAAACACACGGCACAGTTCTCATCCATGAAACACAAGCTGCTTTAGAGCAAGAAGGATGCTCTTGCTTTCTAGAGTCTATAATACAGAGGGAAACATGAGTGTGCTCAAAACAAAAGAACTGTGTTTCCTACACACGGACCATATCTAATTCAACTCTGTTTCTGAAACTGATACAAACCACAGGTCCTCTAACATCCAATTCTTTTCAGTTAAGAGCGAGAAACATGTGGGCTTCTTGAACAATGTAGCTTCGTTTGAGGTAAAAGTGACTGTGTTTACCTGAAACGAAGTCTTCCTTGAAGAAAGACACAGAGCCTGGCATTTAACTCCGTTTCTGAAGGGAAACACACAGCACAGTTCTCATCCATGAAACACATTCTGCTTTAGAGCAAGAAGCACGCTCTTGCTTTCTAGAGTCTCTAATACAGAGGGAAACGTGAGTGTGCTCAGAACCAAAGAACTGTGTTTCCTACACACACGGACCACATCCTGTTCAAATCTGTTTCTGAAACTGATACAAACCACAGGTCCTCTAACATCCAATGCTTTTCAATTAAGAGCGAGAAACGTGTGAGCCTTGTGAACAATGTAGCTCCGTTTGAGCTCAAAAGTGACTGCTTTTACCTGAAACGAAGTATGGCTTGAAGAAAGACACAGAGCCTGTCATTTAACTCCGTTTCTGAAGGGAAACACAGGGCACAGTTCTCATCCATGAAACACAATCTGCTTTAGAGCAAGAAGCATGCTCTTGGTTTCTAGAGTCTCTACTACAGAGGGAAACGTAAGTGTGCTCAGAACAAAAGAACTGTGTTTCCTACACACGGACCATATCTAGTTCAACTCTGTTTCTGAAACTGATACAAACCACAGGTCCTCTAACATCCAATGCTTTTCAGTTAAGAGCGAGAAACGTGTGAGCTTCGTGATCAATGTAGCTTCGTTTGTGCTGAAAAGTGACTGCGTTTACCTGAAACGAAGTCTTGCTTTTAGGAAGACACACTTCTGGCATTTCACTCTGTTTCTGAAGGGAAACACACGGCACAGTTCTCATACATGAAACACACTCTGATTTAGAGCAAGAAGCACGCTCTTGCATTCTAGAGCCTCTAATACAGAGGGAAACGTGAGTGTGCTCAGAACCAAAGAAATGTGTTTCCTACAAACACGGACCATATCTAGTTCAACTCTGTTTCTGAAACTGATACAAACCACAGGTCGTCAAACATCCAATGCTTTTCATTTAAGAGCAAGAAACGTGTGAGCTTCATGAACAATGTAGCTTCGTTTGAGCTGAAAAGTGACTGCGTTTACCTGAAACGAAGTCTTGCTTGTAGGAAGACACACTTCTGGCATTAACTCCGTTTCTGAATGGAAACACACGGCACAGTTCTCATCCATGAAACACGTTCTGCCTTAGAGTAAGAAGCATGCTTTTGCTTTCTAGAGTCTCTAATACAGAGGGAAACGTGAGTGTGCTCAGAAGAAAAGAACTGTGTTTCCTACACACGGACCATATCTAGTTCAACTCTGTTTCTGAAACTGATACAAACCAAAGGTCCTCTAACATCCAATTCTTTTCAGTTAAGAGCGAGAAACTTGTGGGCTTTGTGAACAATGTAGCTTCGTTTGAGGTGAAAAGTGACTGCGTTTACCTGAAACGAAGTCTTGCTTGAAGAAAGACACAGAGCCTGGCCTCTAACTCCGTTTCTGAAGGGAAACACACGGCACAGTTCTCATCCATGAAACACACTCTGATTTAGAGCAAGAAGCACGCTCTTGCTTTCTAGAGTCTCTAATACAGAGGGAAACGTGAGTGTGCTAAGAACAAAAGAACTGTTTTTCCTACACACACGGACCACATCCTGTTCAACTCTGTTTCTGAAACTGATACAAACCACAGGTCGTCTAACATCCAATGCTTTTCAGTTAAGAGCGAGAAACGGGTGAGCTTCGTGAACAATGTAGCTTCATTTGACGTGAAAAGTGACTGCGATTACCTGAAATGAAGTCTTGCTTGTAGGAAGACACACTTCTGGCATTTAACTCCGTTTCTGAAGGGAAACACACGGCACAGTCCTCATACATGAAACACATTCTGCTTTAGAGCAAGAAGCACGCTCTTGCTTTCTAGATTCTCTAATACAGAGGGAAACGTGAGTGTGCTCAGAACAAAAGAACTGTGTTTCCTACAAACACGGACCATATCTAGTTCAACTCTGTTTCTGAAACTGATACAAACCACAGGTCGTCCAACATCCAATGCTTTTCAGTTAAGAGCGAGAAACGGTTGAGCTTCGTGAACAATGTAGCTTCATTTGACGTGAAAAGTGACTGCGTTTACCTGAAACGAAGTCTTGCTTGTAGGAAGACACACTTCTGGCATTTAACTCCGTTTCTGAAGGGAAACACACGGCACAGTAATCATCCATGAAACACATTCTGCTTTAGAGCAAGAAGCACGCTCTTGCTTTCTAGATTCTCTAATACAGAGGGAAACGTGAGTGTGCTCAGAACCAAAGAACTGTGTTTCCTACACACACGGACCACATCCTGTTCAACTCTGTTTCTGAAACTGATACAAACCACAGGTCCTCTAACATCCAATGCTTTTCAGTTAAGAGCGAGAAACGTGTGAGCCTTGTGAACAATGTAGCTTCGTTTGAGCTCAAAAGTGACTGCGTTTACCTGAAACGAAGTCTTGTTGTAGGAAGGCACAGAGCCTGTCATTTAACTCCGTTTCTGAAGGGAAGCACACGGCACAGTTCTCATCCATGAAACACAATGTGCTTTAGAGCAAGAATCACGCTCTTGCTTTCTAGAGTCTCTAATACAGAGGGAAACGTGAGTGTGCTTAGAACAAAAGAACTGTGTTTCCTACACACGGACCATATCTAATTCAACTCTGTTTCTGAAACTGATACAAACCACAGGTCCTCTAACATCCAATGCTTTTCAGTTAAGAGCGAGAAACATGTGGGCTTCTTGAACAATGTAGCTTCGTTTGAGGTAAAAGTGACTGTGTTTACCTGAAACGAAGTCTTCCTTGCAGAAAGACACAGAGCCTGGCGTTTAACTTCGTTTCTGAAGGGAAACACACGGCACAGTTCTCATCCATGAAACACATTCTGCTTTAGAGCAAGAAGCACGCTCTTGCTTTCTAGAGTCTCTAATACAGAGGGAAACGTGAGTGTGCTCAGAACCAAAGAACTGTGTTTCCTACACACACGGACCACATCCTGTTCAAATCTGTTTCTGAAACTGATACAAACCACATGTCCTCTAAAATCCAATGCTTTTCAGTTAAGAGCGAGAAACGTGTGAGCCTTGTGAACAATGTAGCTTCGTTTGAGCTCAAAAGTGACTGCGTTTACCTGAAACGAAGTCTTGCTTGTAGGAAGGCACAGAGCCTGTCATTTAACTCCGTTTCTGAAGGGAAACACATGGCACAGTTCTCATCCATGAAACACAATCTGCTTTAGAGCAAGAAGCATGATCTTGCTTTCTAGAGTCTCTAATACAGAGGGAAACGTGAGTGTGCTCAGAACAAAAGAACTGTGTTTCCTACACACAGACCATATCTAGTTCAACTCTGTTTCTGAAACTGATACAAACCACAGGTCCTCTAACATCCAATGCTTTTCAGTTAAGAGCGAGAAACGTGTGAGCTTCGTGAACAATGTAGTTTCGTTTGAGCTGAAAAGTGACTGCGTTTACCTGAAAAGAAGTCTTGCTTGTAGGAAGACACACGCCTGGCATTTAACTCCGTTTCTGAAGGGAAACACACTGCACAGTTCTCATCCATGAAACACACTCTGCTTTAGAGCAAGAAGCACGCTCTTGCTTTCTAGAGTCTCTAATACAGAGGGAAACGTGAGTGTGCTCAGAACAAAAGAACTGTGTTTCCTACACACACAGACCATATCTAGTTGAACTCTGTTTCTGAAACTGATACAAACCACAGGTCCTCTAACATCCAATGCTTTTCAGTTAAGAGCGAGAAACGTGTGAGATTTGTGAACAATGTAGCTTCGTTTGAGGTGAAAAGTGACAGCGTATACCTGAAACGAAGTATGGCTTGAAGAAAGACACAGAGGCTGGCATTTAACTCCGTTTCTGAAGGGAAACACACGGCACAGTCCTCATCCATGAAACACATTCTGCTTTAGAGCAAGAAGCACGCTCTTGCTTTCTAGATTCTCTAATACAGAGGGAAACGTGAGTGTGCTCAGAACAAAAGAACTGTGTTTCCTACAAACACGGACCATATCTAGTTCAACTCTGTTTCTGAAACTGATACAAACCACAGGTCGTCCAACATCCAATGCTTTTCAGTTAAGAGCGAGAAACGGTTGAGCTTCGTGAACAATGTAGCTTCATTTGACGTGAAAAGTGACTGCGTTTACCTGAAACGAAGTCTTGCTTGTAGGAAGACACACTTCTGGCATTTAACTCCGTTTCTGAAGGGAAACACACGGCACAGTAATCATCCATGAAACACATTCTGCTTTAGAGCAAGAAGCACGCTCTTGCTTTCTAGATTCTCTAATACAGAGGGAAACGTGAGTGTGCTCAGAACCAAAGAACTGTGTTTCCTACACGCACGGACCACATCCTGTTCAACTCTGTTTCTGAAACTGATACAAACCACAGGTCCTCTAACATCCAATGCTTTTCAGTTAAGAGCGAGAAACGTGTGAGCCTTGTGAACAATGTAGCTTCGTTTGAGCTCAAAAGTGACTGCGTTTACCTGAAACGAAGTCTTGCTTGTAGGAAGGCACAGAGCCCGTCATTTAACTCCGTTTCTGAAGGGAAATACACGGCACAGTTCTCATCCATGAAACACAATGTGCTTTAGAGCAAGAAGCACGCTCTTGCTTTCTAGAGTCTCTAATACAGAGGGAAACGTGAGTGTGCTCAGAACAAAAGAACTGTGTTTCCTACAAACACGCACCATATCTAGTTCAACTCTGTTTCTGAAACTGATACAAACCACAGGTTGTCTAACATCCAATGCTTTTCAGTTAAGAGCGAGAAACGGTTGAGCTTCGTGAACATTGTAGCTTCATTTGACGTGAAAAGTGACTGCGTTTAACTGAAACAAAGTCTTGCTTGTAGGAAGACACACTTCTGGCATTTAACTCCGTTTCTGAAGGGAAACACACGGCACAGTCCTCATCCATGAAACACATTCTGCTTTAGAGCAAGAAGCACGCTCTTGCTTTCTAGATTCTCTAATACAGATGGAAACGTGAGTGTGCTCAGAACCAAAGAACTGTGTTTCCTACACACACGGACCACATCCTGTTCAACTCTTTTTCTGACACTGATACAAACCACAGGTCCTCTAACATCCAATGCTTTTCAGTTAAGAGTGAGAAACGTGTGAGCCTTGTGAACAATGTAGCTTCGTTTGAGCTCAAAAGTGACTGCGTTTACCTCAAACGAAGTCTTGCTTGTAGGAAGGCACAGAGCCTGTCATTTAACACCGTTTCTGAAGGGAAACACAAGGCACAGTTCTCATCCTTGAAACACAAGCTGCTTTAGATCAAGAAGGATGCTCTTGCTTTCTAGAGTCTCTAATAGAGGGAAACGTGAGTGTGCTCAGAACAAAAGAACTGTGTTTCCTACACACGGACCATATCTAATTCAACTCTGTTTCTGAAACTGATACAAACCACAGGTCCTCTAACATCCAATGCTTTTCAGTTAAGAGCGAGAAACATGTGGGCTTCTTGAACAATGTAGCTTCGTTTGAGGTAAAAGTGACTGTGTTTACCTGAAACGAAGTCTTACTTGCAGAAAGACACAGAGCCTGGCATTTAACTTCGTTTCTGAAGGGAAACACACGGCAAAGTTCTCATCCATGAAACACATTCTGCTTTAGAGCAAGAAGCACGCTCTTGCTTTCTAGAGTCTCTAATACAGAGGGAAACGTGAGTGTGCTCAGAACCAAAGAACTGTGTTTCCTACACACACGGACCACATCCTGTTCAAATCTGTTTCTGAGACTGATACAAACCACAGGTCCTCTAAAATCCAATGCTTTTCAGTTAAGAGCGAGAAACGTGTGAGCCTTGTGAACAATGTAGCTTCGTTTGAGCTCAAAAGTGACTGCGTTTACCTGAAACGAAGTCTTGCTTGTAGGAAGGCACAGAGCCTGTCATTTAACTCCGTTTCTGAAGGGAAACACACGGCACAGTTCTCATCCATGAAACACAATCTGCTTTAGAGCAAGAAGCATGCTCTTGCTTTCTAGAGTCTCTAATACAGAGGGAAACGTGAGTGTGCTCAGAACAAAAGAACTGTGTTTCCTACACACAGACCATATCTAGTTCAACTCTGTTTCTGAAACTGATACAAACCACAGGTCCTCTAACATCCAATGCTTTTCAGTTAAGAGCGAGAAACGTGTGAGCTTCGTGAACAATGTAGCTTCGTTTGAGGTGAAAAGTGACAGCGTATACCTGAAACGAAGTATGGCTTGAAGAAAGACACAGAGGCTGGCATTTAACTCCGTTTCTGAAGGGAAACACACGGCACAGTCCTCATCCATGAAACACATTCTGCTTTAGAGCAAGAAGCACGCTCTTGCTTTCTAGATTCTCTAATACAGAGGGAAACGTGAGTGTGCTCAGAACAAAAGAACTGTGTTTCCTACAAACACGGACCATATCTAGTTCAACTCTGTTTCTGAAACTGATACAAACCACAGGTCGTCCAACATCCAATGCTTTTCAGTTAAGAGCGAGAAACGGTTGAGCTTCGTGAACATTGTAGCTTCATTTGATGTGAAAAGTGACTGCGTTTACCTGAAACGAAGTCTTGCTTGTAGGAAGACACACTTCTGGCATTTAACTCCGTTTCTGAAGGGAAACACACGGCACAGTCCTCATCCATGAAACACATTCTGCTTTAGAGCAAGAAGCACGCTCTTGCTTTCTAGATTCTCTAATACAGATGGAAACGTGAGTGTGCTCAGAACCAAAGAACTGTGTTTCCTACACACACGGACCACATCCTGTTCAACTCTTTTTCTGAAACTGATACAAACCACAGGTCCTCTAACATCCAATGCTTTTCAGTTAAGAGTGAGAAACGTGTGAGCCTTGTGAACAATGTAGCTTCGTTTGAGCTCAAAAGTGACTGCGTTTACCTCAAACGAAGTCTTGCTTGTAGGAAGGCACAGAGCCTGTCATTTAACACCGTTTCTGAAGGGAAACACAAGGCACAGTTCTCATCCATGAAACACAAGCTGCTTTATAGCAAGAAGGATGCTCTTGCTTTCTAGAGTCTCTAATACAGAGGGAAACGTGAGTGTGCTCAGAACAAAAGAACTGTGTTTCCTACACACGGACCATATCTAATTCAACTCTGTTTCTGAAACTGATACAAACCACAGGTCCTCTAACATCCAATGCTTTTCAGTTAAGAGCGAGAAACATGTGGGCTTCTTGAACAATGTAGCTTCGTTTGAGGTAAAAGTGACTGTGTTTACCTGATACGAAGTCTTCCTTGCAGAAAGACACAGAGCCTGGCATTTAACTTCGTTTCTGAAGGGAAACACGCGGCACAGTTCTCATCCATGAAACACATTCTGCTTTAGAGCAAGAAGCACGCTCTTGCTTTCTAGAGTCTCTAATACAGAGGGAAACGTGAGTGTGCTCAGAACCAAAGAACTGTGTTTCCTACACACAAGGACCACATCCTGTTCAAATCTGTTTCTGAAACTGATACAAACCACAGGTCCTCTAAAATCCAATGCTTTTCAGTTAAGAGCGAGAAACGTGTGAGCCTTGTGAACAATGTAGCTTCATTTGACGTGAAAAGTGACTGCGTTTACCTGAAACGAAGTCTTGCTTGTAGGAAGGCACAGAGCCTGTCATTTAACTCCGTTTCTGAAGGGAAACACACGGCACAGTTCTCATCCATGAAACACAATCTGCTTTAGAGCAAGAAGCATGCTCTTGCTTTCTAGAGTCTCTAATACAGAGGGAAACGTGAGTGTGCTCAGAACAAAAGAACTGTGTTTCCTACACACAGACCATATCTAGTTCAACTCTGTTTCTGAAACTGATACAAACCACAGGTCCTCTAACATCCAATGCTTTTCAGTTAAGAGCGAGAAACGTGTGAGCTTCGTGAACAATGTAGTTTCGTTTGAGCTGAAAAGTGACTGCGTTTACCTGAAAAGAAGTCTTGCTTGTAGGAAGACACACGCCTGGCATTTAACTCCGTTTCTGAAGGGAAACACACTGCACAGTTCTCATCCATGAAACACACTCTGCTTTAGAGCAAGAAGCACGCTCTTGCTTTCTAGAGTCTCTAATACAGAGGGAAACGTGAGTGTGCTCAGAACAAAAGAACTGTGTTTCCTACACACACAGACCATATCTAGTTGAACTCTGTTTCTGAAACTGATACAAACCACAGGTCCTCTAACATCCAATGCTTTTCAGTTAAGAGCGAGAAACTTGTGAGATTTGTGAACAATGTAGCTTCGTTTGAGGTGAAAAGTGACAGCGTATACCTGAAACGAAGTATGGCTTGAAGAAAGACACAGAGGCTGGCATTTAACTCCGTTTCTGAAGGGAAACACACGGCACAGTTCTCATCCATGAAACACAATCTGCTTTAGAGCAAGAAGCACGCTCTTGCTTTCTAGAGTCTCTACTACAGAGGGAAATGTAAGTGTGCTCAGAAAAAAAGAACTGTGTTTCCTACACACGGACCATATCTAGTTCAACTCTGTTTCTGAAACTGATACAAACCACAGGTCCTCTAACATCCAATGCTTTTCAGTTAAGAGGGAGAAACGTGTGAGATTCGTGAACAATGTAGCTTCGTTTGAGCTGAAAAGTGACTGCGTTTACCTGAAAAGAAGTCTTGCTTGTAGGAAGACACACGCCTGGCATTTACCTCCGTTTCTGAAGGGAAACACACGGCACAGTTCTCATCCATGGAATACACTCTGCTTTAGAGCAAGAAGCACGCTCTTGCTTTCTAGAGTCTCTAATACAGAGGGAAACGTGAGTGTGCTCAGAATAAAAGAACTGTGTTTCCTACACACGGACCATATCTAGTTCAACTCTGTTTCTCAAACTGATACAAACCACAGGTCCTCTAACATCCAATGCTTTTCAGTTAAGAGCGAGAAACGTGTGAGCTTCGTGAACAATGTAGTTTTGTTTGAGCTGAAAAGTGACTGCGTTTACCTGAAAAGAAGTCTTGCTTGTAGGAAGACACACGCCTGGCATTTAACTCCGTTTCTGAAGGGAAACACACCGCACAGTTCTCATCCATGAAACACACTCTGCTTTAGAGCAAGAAGCACGCTCTTGCTTTGTAGAGTCTCTAATACAGAGGGAAACGTGAGTGTGCTCAGAAAAAAAGAACTGTGTTTCCTACAAACACGGACCATATCTAGTTCAACTCTGTTTCTGAAACTGATACAAACCCCAGGTCGTCAAACATCCAATGCTTTTCAGTTAAGAGCGAGAAACGGGTGAGCTTCGTGAACAATGTAGCTTCATTTGACGTGAAAAGTGACTGCGTTTACCTGAAACGAAGTCTTGCTTGTAGGAAGACACACTTCTGGCATTTAACTCCGTTTCTGAAGGGAAACACACGGCACAGTCCTCATCCGTGAAACACATTCTGCTTTAGAGCAAGAAGCACGCTCTTGCTTTCTAGATTCTCTAATACAGAGGGAAACGTGAGTGTGCTCAGAACCAAAGAACTGTGTTTCCTACACACACGGACCACATCCTGTTCAACTCTGTTTCTGAAACTGATACAAACCACAGGTCCTCTAAAATCCAATGCTTTTCAGTTAAGAGCGAGAAACGTGTGAGCCTTGTGAACAATGTAGCTTCGTTTGAGGTGAAAAGTGACTGCGTTTACCTGAAACGAAGTCTTGCTTGAAGAAAGACACAGATCCTGGCATTTAACTCCGTTTCTGAAGGGAAACACACGGCACAGTAATCATCCATGAAACACACTCTGCTTTAGAGCAAGAAGCACACTCTTGCTTTCTAGAGTCTCTAATACAGAGGGAAACGTGAGTGTGCTCAGAACAAAAGAACTGTGTTTCCTACACACACAGACCATATCTAGTTCAACTCTGTTTCTGAAAGTGATACAAACCACAGGTCCTCTAACATCCAATGCTTTTCAGTTAAGAGCGAGAAACGTGTGAGCTTTGTGAACAATGTAGATTCGTTTGAGCTCAAAAGTGACTGCGTTTACCAGAAACGAAGTCTTGCTTGTAGGAAGGCATAGAGCCTGTCATTTAACTCCGTTTCTGAAGGGAAACACGCGGCACAGTTCTCAACCATGAAACACACTCTGCTTTAGAGCAAGAAGCACGCTCTTGCTTTCTAGAGTCTCTAATACAGAGGGAAACGTGAGTGTGCTCAGAACAAAAGAACTGTGTTTCCTACACACACAGACCATATCTAGTTCAACTCTGTTTCTAAAATTGATACAAACCACAGGTCGTCTAACATCCAGTGCTTTTCAGTTAAGAGCGAGAAACGTGTGAGCTTCGTGAAAAATGTAGCTTCATTTGAGCAGAAAAGTTACTGTGTTTACCTGAAACGAAGTCTTGCTTGTAGGAAGACACACGCCTGGCATTTAACTGCGTTTCTGAAGGGAAACACACTGCACAGTTCTCATCCATGAAACACACTCTGCTTTAGAGCAAGAAGCATGCTCTTTCTTTCTAGAGTTCTAATACAGAGGGAAATGTGAGTGTGCTCAGAACAAAAGAACTGTGTTTCCTACACACACGGACCACATCCTGTTCAACTCTGTTTCTGAAACTGATACAAACCAAAGGTCGTCTAACATCCAATGCTTTCAATTAAGAGCGAGAAACGGGTGAGCTTCGTGAACAATGTAGCTTCATTTGAGCTGAAAAGTGACTGCGTTTACCTGAAACGAAGTCTTGCTTGTAGGAAGACACACGCCTGGCATTTAACTCCGTTTCTTAAGGGAAACACACTGCACAGTTCTCATCCATGAAACACACTCTGCTTTATAGCAAGAAGCACGCTCTTGCTTTCTAGAGTCTCTAATACAGAGGGAAACGTGAGTGTGCTCAGAATAAAAGAACTGTGTTTCCTACACACACGGACCACATCCTTTTCAACTCTGATCCTGAAATTGATACAAACCACAGGTCGTCTAACATCCAATGCTTTCAATTAAGAGCGAGAAACGGGTGAGCTTCGTGAACAATGTATTTTCAATTAACGTGAAAAGTGACTGTGTTTACCTGAAACGAAGTCTTGCTTGTAGGAAGACACACTTCTGGTATTTAACTCCGTTTCTGAAGGGAAACACACGGCACAGTCCTCATCCATGAAACACATTCTGCTTTAGAGCAAGAAGCACGCTCTTGCTTTCTAGAGTCTCTAATACAGAGGGAAACGTGAGTGTGCTCAGAACAAAAGAACTGTGTTTCCTACACACACGGACCATATCTAGTTCAACTCTGTTTCTAAAATTGATACAAACCACAGGTCGTCTAACATCCAGTGCTTTTCAGTTAAGAGCGAGAAACGTGTGAGCTTCGTGAACAATGTAGCTTCGTTTGAGCTGAAAAGTGACTGCGTTTACCTGAAATGAAGTCTTGCTTGTAGGAAGACACACGCCTGGCATTTAACTCCGTTTCTGAAGGGAAATACACGGCACAGTTCTCATCCATCAAACACATTCTGCCTTAGAGTAAGAAGCATGCTTTTGCTTTCTAGAGTCTCTAATACAGAGGGAAACGTGAGTGTGCTCAGAAGAAAAAAACTGTGTTTCCTACACACGGACCACATCTAGTTCAACTCTGTTTCTGAAACTGATACAAACCACAGGTCCTCTAACATCCAATGCTTTTCAGTTAAGAGCGAGAAACGTGTGAGCTTCGTGAACAATGTAGTTTCGTTTGAGCTGAAAAGTGACTGCGTTTACCTGAAAAGAAGTCTTGCTTGTAGGAAGACACACGCCTGGCATTTAACTCCGTTTCTGAAGGGAAACACACCGCACAGTTCTCATCCATGAAACACACTCTGCTTTAGAGCAAGGAGCACGCTCTTGCTTTCTAGAGTCTCTAATACAGAGGGAAACGTGAGTGTGCTCAGAAAAAAAGAACTGTGTTTCCTACAAACACGGACCATATCTAGTTCAACTCTGTTTCTGAAACTGATACAAACCCCAGGTCGTCAAACATCCAATGCTTTTCAGTTAAGAGCGAGAAACGGGTGAGCTTCGTGAACAATGTAGCTTCATTTGACGTGAAAAGTGACTGCGTTTACCTGAAACGAAGTCTTGCTTGTAGGAAGACACACTTCTGGCATTTAACTCCGTTTCTGAAGGGAAACACACGGCACAGTCCTCATCCGTGAAACACATTCTGCTTTAGAGCAAGAAGCACGCTCTTGCTTTCTAGATTCTCTAATACAGAGGGAAACGTGAGTGTGCTCAGAACCAAAGAACTGTGTTTCCTACACACACGGACCACATCCTGTTCAACTCTGTTTCTGAAACTGATACAAACCACAGGTCCTCTAAAATCCAATGCTTTTCAGTTAAGAGCGAGAAACGTGTGAGCCTTGTGAACAATGTAGCTTCGTTTGAAGTGAAAAGTGACTGCGTTTACCTGAAACGAAGTCTTGCTTGAAGAAAGACACAGATCCTGGCATTTAACTCCGTTTCTGAAGGGAAACACACGGCACAGTAATCATCCATGAAACACACTCTGCTTTAGAGCAAGAAGCACACTCTTGCTTTCTAGAGTCTCTAATACAGAGGGAAACGTGAGTGTGCTCAGAACAAAAGAACTGTGTTTCATACACACACAGACCATATCTAGTTCAACTCTGTTTCTGAAAGTGATACAAACCACAGGTCCTCTAACATCCAATGCTTTTCAGTTAAGAGCGAGAAACGTGTGAGCTTTGTGAACAATGTAGATTCGTTTGAGCTCAAAAGTGACTGCGTTTACCAGAAACGAAGTCTTGCTTGTAGGAAGGCATAGAGCCTGTCATTTAACTCCGTTTCTGAAGGGAAACACGCGGCACAGTTCTCAACCATGAAACACACTCTGCTTTAGAGCAAGAAGCACGCTCTTGCTTTCTAGAGTCTCTAATACAGAGGGAAACGTGAGTGTGCTCAGAACAAAAGAACTGTGTTTCCTACACACACAGACCATATCTAGTTCAACTCTGTTTCTAAAATTGATACAAACCACAGGTCGTCTAACATCCAGTGCTTTTCAGTTAAGAGCGAGAAACGTGTGAGCTTCGTGAAAAATGTAGCTTCGTTTGAGCAGAAAAGTGACTGCGTTTACCTGAAACGAAGTCTTGCTTGTAGGAAGACACACGCCTGGCATTTAACTGCGTTTCTGAAGGGAAACACACTGCACAGTTCTCATCCATGAAACACACTCTGCTTTAGAGCAAGAAGCATGCTCTTTCTTTCTAGAGTTCTAATACAGAGGGAAACGTGAGTGTGCTCAGAACAAAAGAACTGTGTTTCCTACACACACGGACCACATCCTGTTCAACTCTGTTTCTGAAACTGATACAAACCAAAGGTCGTCTAACATCCAATGCTTTCAATTAAGAGCGAGAAACGGGTGAGCTTCGTGAACAATGTAGCTTCATTTGAGCTGAAAAGTGACTGCGTTTACCTGAAACGAAGTCTTGCTTGTAGGAAGACACACGCCTGGCATTTAACTCCGTTTCTTAAGGGAAACACACTGCACAGTTCTCATCCATGAAACACACTCTGCTTTATAGCAAGAAGCACGCTCTTGCTTTCTAGAGTCTCTAATACAGAGGGAAACGTGAGTGTGCTCAGAATAAAAGAACTGTGTTTCCTACACACACGGACCACATCCTTTTCAACTCTGATCCTGAAATTGATACAAACCACAGGTCGTCTAACATCCAATGCTTTCAATTAAGAGCGAGAAACGGGTGAGCTTCGTGAACAATGTATTTTCAATTAACGTGAAAAGTGACTGTGTTTACCTGAAACGAAGTCTTGCTTGTAGGAAGACACACTTCTGGTATTTAACTCCGTTTCTGAAGGGAAACACACGGCACAGTCCTCATCCATGAAACACATTCTGCTTTAGAGCAAGAAGCACGCTCTTGCTTTCTAGAGTCTCTAATACAGAGGGAAACGTGAGTGGGCTCAGAACAAAAGAACTGTGTTTCCTACACACACGGACCATATCTAGTTCAACTCTGTTTCTAAAATTGATACAAACCACAGGTCGTCTAACATCCAGTGCTTTTCAGTTAAGAGCGAGAAACGTGTGAGCTTCGTGAACAATGTAGCTTCGTTTGAGCTGAAAAGTGACTGTGTTTACCTGAAATGAAGTCTTGCTTGTAGGAAGACACACGCCTGGCATTTAACTCCGTTTCTGAAGGGAAATACACGGCACAGTTCTCATCCATCAAACACGTTCTGCCTTAGAGTAAGAAGCATGCTTTTGCTTTCTAGAGTCTCTAATACAGAGGGAAACGTGAGTGTGCTCAGAAGAAAAAAACTGTGTTTCCTACACACGGACCACATCTAGTTCAACTCTGTTTCTGAAACTGATACAAACCACAGGCCCTCTAACATCCAATTCTTTTCAGTTAAGACCGAGAAACCTGTGGGCTTTGTGAACAATGTAGCTTCGTTTGAGGTGAAAAGTGACTGCGTTTACATGAAACGAAGTCTTGCTTGTAGGAAGGCACAGAGCCTGTCATTTAACTCCGTTTATGAAGGGAAACACACGGCACAGTTCTCATCCAAGAAACCCAATCTGCTTTAGATCAAGAAGCATGCTCTTGCTTTCTAGAGTCTCTAATACAGAGGGAAACGTGAGTGTGCTCAGAACAAAAGAACTGTGTTTCCTACACACAGACCATATCTAGTTCAACTCTGTTTCTGAAACTGATACAAACCACAGGTCCTCTAACATCCAATGTTTTTCAGTTAAGAGTGAGAAATGTGTGATCTTCGTGAACAATTTAGTTTCGTTTGAGCTGAAAAGTGACTGCGTTTACCTGAAAAGACGTCTTGCTTGTAGGAAGACACACGCCTGGCATTTAACTCCATTTCTGAAGGGAAACACACCGCACAGTTCTCATCCATGAAACATGTTCTGCTTTAGAGCAAGAAGCATGCTTTTGCTTTCTAGAGTCTCTAATACAGAGGGAAACGTGAGTGTGCTCAGAACAAAAGAACTGTGTTTCCACACACGGACCATATCTAGTTCAACTCTGTTTTGAAACTGATACAAACCACAGGTCCTCTAACATCCAATGCTTCTCAGTTAAGAGCGAGAAACGTGTGTGCTTTGTGAACAATGTAGCTTCGTTTGAGGGGAAAAGTGACTGCGTTTACCTGAAACGAAGTCTTGCTTGAAGAAAGACACAGATCCTGGCATTTAACTCCGTTTCTGAAGGGAAACACACGGCACAGTAATCATCCATGAAACACACTCTGCTTTAGAGCAAGAAGCATACTCTTGCTTTCTAGAGTCTCTAATACAGAGGGAAACGGGAGTGTGCTCAGAACAAAAGAACTGTGTTTCCTACACACACGGACCATATCTAGTTCAACTCTGTTTCTGAAAATGATACAAACCAGAGGTCCTCTAACATCCAATGCTTTTCAGTTAAGAGCGAGAAACGTGTGAACTTTGTGAACAATGTAGCTTCGTTTGAGCTGAAAAGTGACTGTGTTTCCCTGAATCGAAGTCTTGCTTGTAGGAAGACACACGCCTGGCATTTAACTCCGTTTCTGAAGGGAAACACAAGGCACAGTCCTCATCCATGAAACACATTCTGCTTTAGAGCAAGTAGCACGCTCTTGCTTTCTAGAGTCTCTAATACAGAGCGAAACGTGAGTGTGCTCAGAACAAAAGAACTGTGTTTCCTACACACACAGACCATATCTAGTTCAACTCTATTTATGAAACTGATACAAACCACAGGTCGTCAAACATCCAATGCTTTTCAGTTAAGAGCGAGAAACGGTTGAGCTTCGTGAACAATGTAGCTTCATTTGAGCTGAAAAGTGACTGCGTTTACCTGAAACAAAGTCTTGCTTTTAGGAAGACACACTTCTGGCATTAACTCCGTTTCTGAATGGAAACACACGGCACAGTTCTCATCCATCAAACACGTTCTGCCTTAGAGTAAGAAGCATGCTTTTGCTTTCTAGAGTCTCTAATACAGAGGGAAACGTGAGTGTGCTCAGAAGAAAAAAACTGTGTTTCCTACACACGGACCATATCTAGTTCAACTCTGTTTCTCAAACTGATACAAACCACAGGTCCTCTAACATCCAATGCTTTTCAGTTAAGAGCGAGAAACGTGTGAGCTTCGTGAACAATGTAGTTTCGTTTGAGCTGAAAAGTGACTGTGTTTACCTGAAAAGAAGTCTTGCTTGTAGGAAGACACACGCCTGGCATTTAACTCCGTTTCTGAAGGGAAACACACCGCACAGTTCTCATCCATGAAACACACTCTGCTTTAGAGCAAGAAGCACGCTCTTGCTTTCTAGAGTCTCTAATACAGAGGGAAACGTGAGTGTGCTCAGAAAAAAAGAACTGTGTTTCCTACAAACACGGACCATATCTAGTTCAACTCTGTTTCTGAAACTGATACAAACCCCAGGTCGTCAAACATCCAATGCTTTTCAGTTAAGAGCGAGAAACGGGTGAGCTTCGTGAACAATGTAGCTTCATTTGACGTGAAAAGTGACTGCGTTTACCTGAAACGAAGTCTTGCTTGTAGGAAGACACACTTCTGGCATTTAACTCCGTTTCTGAAGGGAAACACACGGCACAGTCCTCATCCGTGAAACACATTCTGCTTTAGAGCAAGAAGCACGCTCTTGCTTTCTAGATTCTCTAATACAGAGGGAAACGTGAGTGTGCTCAGAACCAAAGAACTGTGTTTCCTACACACACGGACCACATCCTGTTCAACTCTGTTTCTGAAACTGATACAAACCACAGGTCCTCTAAAATCCAATGCTTTTCAGTTAAGAGCGAGAAACGTGTGAGCCTTGTGAACAATGTAGCTTCGTTTGAGGTGAAAAGTGACTGTGTTTACCTGAAACGAAGTCTTGCTTGAAGAAAGACACAGATCCTGGCATTTAACTCCGTTTCTGAAGGGAAACACACGGCACAGTAATCATCCATGAAACACACTCTGCTTTAGAGCAAGAAGCACACTCTTGCTTTCTAGAGTCTCTAATACAGAGGGAAACGTGAGTGTGCTCAGAACAAAAGAACTGTGTTTCCTACACACACAGACCATATCTAGTTCAACTCTGTTTCTGAAAGTGATACAAACCACAGGTCCTCTAACATCCAATGCTTTTCAGTTAAGAGCGAGAAACGTGTGAGCTTTGTGAACAATGTAGATTCGTTTGAGCTCAAAAGTGACTGCGTTTACCAGAAACGAATTCTTGCTTGTAGGAAGGCATAGAGCCTGTCATTTAACTCCGTTTCTGAAGGGAAACACGCGGCACAGTTCTCAACCATGAAACACACTCTGCTTTAGAGCAAGAAGCACGCTCTTGCTTTCTAGAGTCTCTAATACAGAGGGAAACGTGAGTGTGCTCAGAACAAAAGAACTGTGTTTCCTACACACACAGACCATATCTAGTTCAACTCTGTTTCTAAAATTGATACAAACCACAGGTCGTCTAACATCCAGTGCTTTTCAGTTAAGAGCGAGAAACGTGTGAGCTTCGTGAAAAATGTAGCTTCATTTGAGCAGAAAAGTTACTGCGTTTACCTGAAACGAAGTCTTGCTTGTAGGAAGACACACGCCTGGCATTTAACTGCGTTTCTGAAGGGAAACACACTGCACAGTTCTCATCCATGAAACAAACTCTGCTTTAGAGCAAGAAGCATGCTCTTTCTTTCTAGAGTTCTAATACAGAGGGAAACGTGAGTGTGCTCAGAACAAAAGAACTGTGTTTCCTACACACACGGACGACATCCTGTTCAACTCTGTTTCTGAAACTGATACAAACCAAAGGTCGTCTAACATCCAATGCTTTCAATTAAGAGCGAGAAACGGGTGAGCTTCGTGAACAATGTAGCTTCATTTGAGCTGAAAAGTGACTGCGTTTACCTGAAACGAAGTCTTGCTTGTAGGAAGACACACGCCTGGCATTTAACTCCGTTTCTTAAGGGAAACACACTGCACAGTTCTCATCCATGAAACACACTCTGCTTTATAGCAAGAAGCACGCTCTTGCTTTCTAGAGTCTCTAATACAGAGGGAAACGTGAGTGTGCTCAGAATAAAAGAACTGTGTTTCCTACACACACGGACCACATCCTTTTCAACTCTGATCCTGAAATTGATACAAACCACAGGTCGTCTAACATCCAATGCTTTCAATTAAGAGCGAGAAACGGGTGAGCTTCGTGAACAATGTATTTTCAATTAACGTGAAAAGTGACTGTGTTTACCTGAAACGAAGTCTTGCTTGTAGGAAGACACACTTCTGGTATTTAACTCCGTTTCTGAAGGGAAGCACACGGCACAGTCCTCATCCATGAAACACATTCTGCTTTAGAGCAAGAAGCACGCTCTTGCTTTCTAGAGTCTCTAATACAGAGGGAAACGTGAGTGTGCTCAGAACAAAAGAACTGTGTTTCCTACACACACGGACCATATCTAGTTCAACTCTGTTTCTAAAATTGATACAAACCACAGGTCGTCTAACATCCAGTGCTTTTCAGTTAAGAGCGAGAAACGTGTGAGCTTCGTGAACAATGTAGCTTCGTTTGAGCTGAAAAGTGACTGTGTTTACCTGAAATGAAGTCTTGCTTGTAGGAAGACACACGCCTGGCATTTAACTCCGTTTCTGAAGGGAAATACACGGCACAGTTCTCATCCATCAAACACGTTCTGCCTTAGAGTAAGAAGCATGCTTTTGCTTTCTAGAGTCTCTAATACAGAGGGAAACGTGAGTGTGCTCAGAAGAAAAAAACTGTGTTTCCTACACACGGACCACATCTAGTTCAACTCTGTTTCTGAAACTGATACAAACCACAGGTCCTCTAACATCCAATGCTTTTCAGTTAAGAGCGAGAAACGTGTGAGCTTCGTGAACAATGTAGTTTCGTTTGAGCTGAAAAGTGACTGCGTTTACCTGAAAAGAAGTCTTGCTTGTAGGAAGACACACGCCTGGCATTTAACTCCGTTTCTGAAGGGAAACACACCGCACAGTTCTCATCCATGAAACACACTCTGCTTTAGAGCAAGGAGCACGCTCTTGCTTTCTAGAGTCTCTAATACAGAGGGAAACGTGAGTGTGCTCAGAAAAAAAGAACTGTGTTTCCTACAAACACGGACCATATCTAGTTCAACTCTGTTTCTGAAACTGATACAAACCCCAGGTCGTCAAACATCCAATGCTTTTCAGTTAAGAGCGAGAAACGGGTGAGCTTCGTGAACAATGTAGCTTCATTTGACGTGAAAAGTGACTGCGTTTACCTGAAACGAAGTCTTGCTTGTAGGAAGACACACTTCTGGCATTTAACTCCGTTTCTGAAGGGAAACACACGGCACAGTCCTCATCCGTGAAACACATTCTGCTTTAGAGCAAGAAGCACGCTCTTGCTTTCTAGATTCTCTAATACAGAGGGAAACGTGAGTGTGCTCAGAACCAAAGAACTGTGTTTCCTACACACACGGACCACATCCTGTTCAACTCTGTTTCTGAAACTGATACAAACCACAGGTCCTCTAAAATCCAATGCTTTTCAGTTAAGAGCGAGAAACGTGTGAGCCTTGTGAACAATGTAGCTTCGTTTGAGGTGAAAAGTGACTGCGTTTACCTGAAACGAAGTCTTGCTTGAAGAAAGACACAGATCCTGGCATTTAACTCCGTTTCTGAAGGGAAACACACGGCACAGTAATCATCCATGAAACACACTCTGCTTTAGAGCAAGAAGCACACTCTTGCTTTCTAGAGTCTCTAATACAGAGGGAAACGTGAGTGTGCTCAGAACAAAAGAACTGTGTTTCATACACACACAGACCATATCTAGTTCAACTCTGTTTCTGAAAGTGATACAAACCACAGGTCCTCTAACATCCAATGCTTTTCAGTTAAGAGCGAGAAACGTGTGAGCTTTGTGAACAATGTAGATTCGTTTGAGCTCAAAAGTGACTGCGTTTACCAGAAACGAAGTCTTGCTTGTAGGAAGGCATAGAGCCTGTCATTTAACTCCGTTTCTGAAGGGAAACACGCGGCACAGTTCTCAACCATGAAACACACTCTGCTTTAGAGCAAGAAGCACGCTCTTGCTTTCTAGAGTCTCTAATACAGAGGGAAACGTGAGTGTGCTCAGAACAAAAGAACTGTGTTTCCTACACACACAGACCATATCTAGTTCAACTCTGTTTCTAAAATTGATACAAACCACAGGTCGTCTAACATCCAGTGCTTTTCAGTTAAGAGCGAGAAACGTGTGAGCTTCGTGAAAAATGTAGCTTCGTTTGAGCAGAAAAGTGACTGCGTTTACCTGAAACGAAGTCTTGCTTGTAGGAAGACACACGCCTGGCATTTAACTGCGTTTCTGAAGGGAAACACACTGCACAGTTCTCATCCATGAAACACACTCTGCTTTAGAGCAAGAAGCATGCTCTTTCTTTCTAGAGTTCTAATACAGAGGGAAACGTGAGTGTGCTCAGAACAAAAGAACTGTGTTTCCTACACACACGGACCACATCCTGTTCAACTCTGTTTCTGAAACTGATACAAACCAAAGGTCGTCTAACATCCAATGCTTTCAATTAAGAGCGAGAAACGGGTGAGCTTCGTGAACAATGTAGCTTCATTTGAGCTGAAAAGTGACTGCGTTTACCTGAAACGAAGTCTTGCTTGTAGGAAGACACACGCCTGGCATTTAACTCCGTTTCTTAAGGGAAACACACTGCACAGTTCTCATCCATGAAACACACTCTGCTTTATAGCAAGAAGCACGCTCTTGCTTTCTAGAGTCTCTAATACAGAGGGAAACGTGAGTGTGCTCAGAATAAAAGAACTGTGTTTCCTACACACACGGACCACATCCTTTTCAAATCTGATCCTGAAATTGATACAAACCACAGGTCGTCTAACATCCAATGCTTTCAATTAAGAGCGAGAAACGGGTGAGCTTCGTGAACAATGTATTTTCAATTAACGTGAAAAGTGACTGTGTTTACCTGAAACGAAGTCTTGCTTGTAGGAAGACACACTTCTGGTATTTAACTCCGTTTCTGAAGGGAAACACACGGCACAGTCCTCATCCATGAAACACATTCTGCTTTAGAGCAAGGAGCACGCTCTTGCTTTCTAGAGTCTCTAATACAGAGGGAAACGTGAGTGGGCTCAGAACAAAAGAACTGTGTTTCCTACACACACGGACCATATCTAGTTCAACTCTGTTTCTAAAATTGATACAAACCACAGGTCGTCTAACATGCAGTGCTTTTCAGTTAAGAGCGAGAAACGTGTGAGCTTCGTGAACAATGTAGCTTCGTTTGAGCTGAAAAGTGACTGTGTTTACCTGAAATGAAGTCTTGCTTGTAGGAAGACACACGCCTGGCATTTAACTCCGTTTCTGAAGGGAAATACACGGCACAGTTCTCATCCATCAAACACGTTCTGCCTTAGAGTAAGAAGCATGCTTTTGCTTTCTAGAGTCTCTAATACAGAGGGAAACGTGAGTGTGCTCAGAAGAAAAAAACTGTGTTTCCTACACACGGACCACATCTAGTTCAACTCTGTTTCTGAAACTGATACAAACCACAGGCCCTCTAACATCCAATTCTTTTCAGTTAAGACCGAGAAACCTGTGGGCTTTGTGAACAATGTAGCTTCGTTTGAGGTGAAAAGTGACTGCGTTTACATGAAACGAAGTCTTGCTTGTAGGAAGGCACAGAGCCTGTCATTTAACTCCGTTTCTGAAGGGAAACACACGGCACAGTTCTCATCCAAGAAACCCAAACTGCTTTAGATCAAGAAGCATGCTCTTGCTTTCTAGAGTCTCTAATACAGAGGGAAACGTGAGTGTGCTCAGAACAAAAGAACTGTGTTTCCTACACACAGACCATATCTAGTTCAACTCTGTTTCTGAAACTGATACAAACCACAGGTCCTCTAACATCCAATGTTTTTCAGTAAAGAGTGAGAAATGTGTGATCTTCGTGAACAATTTAGTTTCGTTTGAGCTGAAATGTGACTGCGTTTACCTGAAAAGACGTCCTGCTTGTAGGAAGACACACGCCTGGCATTTAACTCCATTTCTGAAGGGAAACACACCGCACAGTTCTCATCCATGAAACATGTTGTGCTTTAGAGCAAGAAGCATGCTTTTGCTTTCTAGAGTCTCTAATACAGAGGGAAACGTGAGTGTGCTCAGAACAAAAGAACTGTGTTTCCTACACACGGACCATATCTAGTTCAACTCTGTTTTGAAACTGATACAAACCACAGGTCCTCTAACATCCAATGCTTCTCAGTTAAGAGCGAGAAACGTGTGTGCTTTGTGAACAATGTAGCTTCGTTTGAGGTGAAAAGTGACTGCGTTTACCTGAAACGAAGTCTTGCTTGAAGAAAGACACAGATCCTGGCATTTAACTCCGTTTCTGAAGGGAAACACACGGCACAGTAATCATCCATGAAACACACTCTGCTTTAGAGCAAGAAGCATACTCTTGCTTTCTAGAGTCTCTAATACAGAGGGAAACGGGAGTGTGCTCAGAACAAAAGAACTGTGTTTCCTACACACACGGACCATATCTAGTTCAACTCTGTTTCTGAAAATGATACAAACCAGAGGTCCTCTAACATCCAATGCTTTTCAGTTAAGAGGGAGAAACGTGTGAACTTTGTGAACAATGTAGCTTCGTTTGAGCTGAAAAGTGACTGTGTTTCCCTGAATCGAAGTCTTGCTTGTAGGAAGACACACGCCTGGCATTTAACTCCGTTTCTGAAGGGAAACACAAGGCACAGTCCTCATCCATGAAACACATTCTGCTTTAGAGCAAGTAGCACGCTCTTGCTTTCTAGAGTCTCTAATACAGAGCGAAACGTGACTGTGCTCAGAACAAAAGAACTGTGTTTCCTACACACACAGACCATATCTAGTTCAACTCTGTTTCTGAAAGTGATACAAACCACAGGTCCTCTAACATCCAAAGCTTTTCAGTTAAGAGCGAGAAACGTGTGAGCTTTGTGTACAATGTAGATTCGTTTGAGCTCAAAAGTGACTGCGTTTACCAGAAACGAAGTCTTGCTTGTAGGAAGTCATAGAGCCTGTCATTTAACTCCGTTTCTGAAGGGAAACACGCGGCACAGTTCTCAACCATGAAACACACTCTGCTTTAGAGCAAGAAGCACGCTCTTGCTTTCTAGAGTCTCTAATACAGAGGGAAACGTGAGTGTGCTCAGAACAAAAGAACTGTGTTTCCTACACACAGGGACTATATCTAGTTCAACTCTGTTTCTGAAACTGATACAAACCATAGGTCCTCTAACATCCAATGCTTTTCAGTTAAGAGGGGGAAACGTGTGAGCTTTGTGAACAATGTAGCTTCGTTTGAGCAGAAAAGTGACTGCGTTTACCTGAAACGAAGTCTTGCTTGTAGGAAGACACACGCCTGGCATTTAACTGCGTTTCTGAAGGGAAACACACTGCACAGTTCTCATCCATGAAACACACTCTGCTTTAGAGCAAGAAGCATGCTCTTTCTTTCTAGAGTACTAATACAGAGGGAAACGTGAGTGTGCTCAGAACAAAAGAACTGTGTTTCCTACACACACGGACCACATCCTGTTCAACTCTGTTTCTGAAACTGATACAAACCAAAGGTCGTCTAACATCCAATGCTTTCAATTAAGAGCGAGAAACAGGTGAGCTTCTTGAACAATGTAGCTTCATTTGAGCTGAAAAGTGACTGCGTTTACCTGAAACGAAGTCTTGCTTGTAGGAAGACACACGCCTGGCATTTAACTCCGTTTCTTAAGGGAAACACACTGCACAGTTCTCATCCATGAAACACACTCTGCTTTATAGCAAGAAGCACGCTCTTGCTTTCTAGAGTCTCTAATACAGAGGGAAACGTGAGTGTGCTCAGAACAAAAGAACTGTGTTTCCTACACAAACGGACCACATCCTGTTCAACTCTGATCCTGAAACTGATACAAACCACAGGTCGTCTAACATCCAATGCTTTCAATTAAGAGCGAGAAACGGGTGAGCTTTCGTGAACAATGTATTTTCAATTGACGTGAAAAGTGACTGCGTTTACCTGAAATGAAGTCTTGCTTGTAGGAAGACACACGCCTGGCATATAACTCCGTTTCTGAAGGGAAACACACGGCACAGTTCTCATCAATGAAACACACTCTGCTTTAGAGCAAGAAGCACGCTCTTGCTTTCTAGAGTCTCTAATACAGAGGGAAACGTGAGTGTGCTCAGAACAAAAGTACTGTGTTTCCTACACACACGGACCATATCTAGTTCAACTCTGTTTCTGAAACTGATACAAACCACAGGTCGTCTAACATCCAATGCTTTCAATTAAGAGCGAGAAACGGGTGAGCTTCGTGAACAATGTAGCTTCATTTGAGCTGAAAAGTGACTGCGTTTACCTGAAATGAAGTCTTGCTTGTAGGAAGACACACGCCTGGCATTTAACTCCGTTTCTGAAGGGAAATACACGGCACAGTTCTCATCCATCAAACACGTTCTGCCTTAGAGTAAGAAGCATGCTTTTGCTTTCTAGAGTCTCTAATACAGAGGGAAACGTGAGTGTGCTCAGAAGAAAAAAACTGTGTTTCCTACACACGGACCACATCTAGTTCAACTCTGTTTCTGAAACTGATACAAACCACAGGTCCTCTAACATCCACTTCTTTTCAGTTAAGAGCGAGAAACATGTGGGCTTTGTGAACAATGTAGCTTCGTTTGAGGTGAAAAGTGACTGCGTTTACATGAAACGAAGTCTTGCTTGTAGGAAGACACACGCCTGGCATTTAACTCCATTTCTGAAGGGAAACACACCGCACAGTTCTCATCCATGAAACATGTTCTGCTTTAGAGCAAGAAGCATGCTTTTGCTTTCTAGAGTCTCTAATACAGAGGGAAACGTGAGTGTGCTCAGAACAAAAGAACTGTGTTTCCTACACACACGGACCACATCCTGTTCAACTCTGATCCTGAAACTGATACAAACCACAGGTCGTCTAACATCCAATGCTTTCAATTAAGAGCCAGAAACGGGTGAGCTTCGTGAACAATGTATTTTCAATTGACGTGAAAAGTGACTGCGTTTACCTGAAACGAAGTCTTGCTTGTAGGAAGACACACTTCTGGCATTTAACTCCGTTTCTGAAGGGAAACACACGGCACAGTCCTCATCCATGAAACACTCTGCTTTAGAGCAAGAAGCACGCTCTTGCTTTCTAGAGTCTCTAATACAGAGGGAAACGTGAGTGTGCTCAGAACAAAAGAACTGTGTTTCCTACACACACGGACCATATCTAGTTCAACTCTGTTTCTAAAATTGATACAAACCACAGGTCGTCTAACATCCAGTGCTATTCAGTTAAGAGCGAGAAACGTGTGAGCTTCGTGAACAATGTAGCTTCGTTTGAGCTGAAAAGTGACTGCGTTTACCTGAAATGAAGTCTTGCTTGTAGGAAGACACACGCCTGGCATTTAACTCCGTTTCTGAAGGGAAACACACGGCACAGTTCTCATCAATGAAACACACTCTGCTTTAGAGCAAGAAGCACGCTCTTGCTTTCTAGAGTCTCTAATACAGAGGGAAACGTGAGTGTGCTCAGAACAAAAGAACTGTGTTTCCTACACACACGGACCATATCTAGTTCAACTCTGTTTCTGAAACTGATACAAACCACAGGTCCTCTAACATCCAATGCTTTCAATTAAGAGTGAGAAACGGGTGAGCTTCGTGAACAATGTAGCTTCATTTGAGCTGAAAAGTGACTGCGTTTACCTGAAACGAAGTCTTGCTTGTAGGAAGACACACGCCTGGCATTTAACTCCGTTTCTGAAGGGAAACACACTGCACAGTTCTCATCCATGAAACACACTCTGCTTTATAGCAAGAAGCACGCTCTTGCTTTCTAGAGTCTCTAATACAGAGGGAAACGTGAGTGTGCTCAGAACAAAAGAACTGTGTTTCCTACACACACGGACCACATCCTGTTCAACTCTGTTTCTGAAACTGATACAAACCACAGGTCGTCTAACATCCAATGCTTTCAATTAAGAGCAAGAAACGGGTGAGCTTCGTGAACAATGTAGTTTCATTTGACGTGAAAAGTGACTGCGTTTACCTGAAACGAAGTCTTGCTTGTACGAAGACACACGCCTGGCATTTAACTCCGTTTCTGAAGGGAAACACACGGCACAGTCCTCATCCATGAAACACATTCTGCTTTAGAGCAAGAAGCACGCTCTTGCTTTCTAGAGTCTCTAATACAGAGGGAAAACTTGAGTGTGCTCAGAACAAAAGAACTGTGTTTCCTACACACACAGACCATATCTAGTTCAACTCTGTTTCTAAAATTGATACAAACCACAGGTCGTATAACATCCAATGCTTTTCAGTTAAGAGCGAGAAACGTGTGAGCTTCGTGAACAATTTAGCTTCGTTTGAGCTGAAAAGTTACTGCGTTTACCTGAAAAGAAGTCTTGCTTGTAGGAAGACACACGCCTGGCATTTAACTCCGTTTCTGAAGGGAAACACACAGCACAGTTCTCATCCATGAAACACACTCTGCTTGAGAGCAAGAAGCACGATCTTGCTTTCTGGAGTCTCTAATACAGAGGGAAACGTGAGTGTGCTCAGAACAAAAGAACTGTGTTTCCTACACACACGGACCATATCTAGTTCAACTCTGTTTCTGAAACTGATAGAAACCATAGGTCCTCTAACATCCAATGCTTTTCAGTTAAGAGGGAGAAACGTTTGAGCTTTGTGAACAATGTAGCTTCGTTTGAGCTGAAAAGTGACTGCGTATACCTGAAACGAAGTCTTGCTTGTAGGAAGACACACGCCTGGCATTTAACTGCGTTTCTGAAGGGAAACACACTGCACAGTTCTCGTCCATGAAACACATTCTGCTTTAGAGCAAGAAGCATGCTCTTGCTTTCTAGAGTCTCTAATACAGAGGGAAACGTGAGTGTGCTCAGAACAAAAGAACTGTGTTTCCTACACACACGGACCACATCCTGTTCAACTCTGTTTCTGAAACTGATACAAACCACAGGTCGTCTAACATCCAATGTTTTTCAGTTAAGAGCGAGAAACGGGTGAGCTTCGTGAACAATGTAGCTTCATTTGACGTGAAAAGTGACTGTGTTTACCTGAAACGAAGTCTTGCTTGTAAGAAGACACACTTCTGGGATTTAACTCAGTTTCTGAAGGGAAACACACGGCACAGTCCCCATCCATGAAACACATTCTGCTTTAGAGCAAGGAGCACGCTCTTGCTTTCTAGAGTTCTAATACAGAGGGAAACGTGAGTGTGCTCAGAACAAAAGAACTGTGTTTCCTACTCACACAGACCATATCTAGTTCAACTCTGTTTCTGAAACTGATACAAACCACAGGTCCTCTAACATCCAATGCTTTTCAGTTAAGAGCGAGAAACGTGTGAGCTTCGTGAACAATGTAGCTTCATTTGAGCTGAAAAGAGACTGCGTTTACCTGAAAAGAAGTCTTGCTTTTAGGAAGACACACGCCTGGCATTTAACTCCGTTTCTGAAGGGAAACACACGGCACAGTTCTCATCCATGAAACACACTCTGCTTAAGAGCAAGAGGCACGCTCTTGCTTTCTAGAGTCTCTAATACAGAGGGAAACGTGAGTGTGCTCAGAACAAAAGAATTGTGTTTCCTACACACACGGAACATATTTAATTCAACTCTGTTTCTGAAACTGATACAAACCACAGGTCGTCTAACATCCAATGCTTTTCAGTTAAGAGCGAGAAACGTGTGAGCTATGTGAACAATGTAGCTTCGTTTGAGCTCAAAAGTGACTGCGTTTACCTCAAACGATGTCTTGCTTGTAGGAAGGCACAGAGCCTGTCATTTAACTCCGTTTCTGAAGGGAACCACACGGCACAGTTCTCATCCATGAAACACACTCTGCTTTAGAGCAAGAAGCACGCTCTTGCTTTCTAGAGTCTCTAATACAGAGGGAAACGTGAGTGTGCTCACAACAAGAGAACTGTGTTTCCTACACACGGACCATATCTAGTCAACTCTGTTTCTGAAACTGATAGAAACCACAGGTCCTCTAACATCCAATGCTTTTCAGTTAAGAGCGAGAAACGTGTGAGCTTCGTGAACAATGTAGCTTCGTTTGAGCTGAAAAGTGACTGCAATTACGTGAAACGAAGTCTTGCTTGAAGAAAGACACAGAGCCTGGCATTTAACTCCGTTTCTCAAGGGAAACACATGGCACAGTTCTCTTCCATGAAACACACTCTGCTTTAGAGCAAGAAGCATGCTCTTGCTTTCTAGAGTCTCTAATACAGAGGGAAACGTGAGTGTGCTCAGAACAAAAGAACTGTGTTTCCTACACACACGGACCACATCCTGTTCAACTCTGTTTCTGAAACTGATACAAACCACAGGTCCTCTAACATCCAATGCTTTTCAGTTAAGAGTGAGAAACGGGTGAGCTTCGTGAACAATGTAGGTTCGTTTGACATGAAAAGTGACTGCGTTTACCTGAAACGAAGTCTTGCTTGTAGGAAGACACACTTCTGGGATTTAACTCAGTTTCTGAAGGGAAACACACGGCACAGTTCTCATCCATGAAACACACTCTGCTTTGAGCAAGAAGCACGCTCTTGCTTTCTAGAGTCTCTAATACAGAGGGAAACGTGAATGTGCTCAGAAAAAAAGAACTGTGTTTCCTACAAACACGGACCATATCTAGTTCAACTCTGTTTCTGAAACTGATACAAACCCCAGGTCGTCAAACATCCAATGCTTTTCAGTTAAGAGCGAGAAACGGTTGAGCTTCGTGAACAATGTAGCTTCATTTGACGTGAAAAGTGACTGCGTTTACCTGAAACGAAGTCTTGCTTGTAGGAAGACACACTTCTGGCATTTAACTCCGTTTCTGAAGGGAAACACACGGCACAGTCCTCATCCGTGAAACACATTCTGCTTTAGAGCAAGAAGCACGCTCTTGCTTTCTAGATTCTCTAATACAGAGGGAAACGTGAGTGTGCTCAAAACCAAAGAACTGTGTTTCCTACACACACGGACCACATCCTGTTCAACTCTGTTTCTGAAACTGATACAAACCACAGGTCCTCTAAAATCCAATGCTTTTCAGTTAAGAGCGAGAAACGTGTGAGCCTTGTGAACAATGTAGCTTCGTTTGAGCTCAAAAGTGACTGCGTTTACCTGAAACGAAGTCTTGCTTGTAGGAAGGCACAGAGCCTGTCATTTAACTCCGTTTCTGAAGGGAAACACACGTCACAGTTCTCATCCATGAAACACAATCTGCTTTAGAGCAAGAAGCATGCTCTTGCTTTCTAGAGTCTCTAATACAGAGGGAAACGTGAGTGTGCTCAGAACAAAAGAACTGTGTTTCCTACACACAGACCATATCTAGTTCAACTCTGTTTCTGAAACTGATACAAACCACAGGTCCTCTAACATCCAATGCTTTTCAGTTAAGAGCGAGAAACGTGTGAGCTTCGTGAACAATGTAGTTTCGTTTGAGCTGAAAAGTGACTGCGTTTACCTGAAAAGAAGTCTTGCTTGTAGGAAGACACACGCCTGGCATTTAACTCCGTTTCTGAAGGGAAACACACTGCACAGTTCTCATCCATGAAACACACTCTGCTTTAGAGCAAGAAGCACGCTCTTGCTTTCTAGAGTCTCTAATACAGAGGGAAACGTGAGTGTGCTCAGAACAAAAGAACTGTGTTTCCTACACACACAGACCATATCTAGTTGAACTCTGTTTCTGAAACTGATACAAACCACAGGTCCTCTAACATCCAATGCTTTTCAGTTAAGAGCGAGAAACTTGTGAGATTTGTGAACAATGTAGCTTCGTTTGAGGTGAAAAGTGACAGCGTATACCTGAAACGAAGTATGGCTTGAAGAAAGACACAGAGGCTGGCATTTAACTCCGTTTCTGAAGGGAAACACACGGCACAGTTCTCATCCATGAAACACAATCTGCTTTAGAGCAAGAAGCACACTCTTGGTTTCTAGAGTCTCTACTACAGAGGGAAATGTAAGTGTGCTCAGAAAAAAAGAACTGTGTTTCCTACACACGGACCATATCTAGTTCAACTCTGTTTCTGAAACTGATACAAACCACAGGTCCTCTAACATCCAATGCTTTTCAGTTAAGAGGGAGAAACGTGTGAGCTTCGTGAACAATGTAGCTTCGTTTGAGCTGAAAAGTGACTGCGTTTACCTGAAAAGAAGTCTTGCTTGTAGGAAGACACACGCATGGCATTTACCTCCATTTCTGAAGGGAAAAACACGGCACAGTTCTCATCCATGAAACACACTCTGCTTTAGAGCAAGAAGCACGCTCTTGCTTTCTAGAGTCTCTAATACAGAGGGAAACGTGAGTGTGCTCAGAAAAAAAGAACTGTGTTTCCTACAAACACGGACCATATCTAGTTCAACTCTATTTATGAAACTGATACAAACCACAGGTCGTCAAACATCCAATGCTTTTCAGTTAAGAGCGATAAACGGTTGAGCTTCGTGAACAATGTAGCTTCATTTGAGCTGAAAAGTGACTGCGTTTACCTGAAACGAAGTCTTGCTTTTAGGAAGACACTATCTGGCATTAACTCCGTTTCTGAATGGAAACACACGGCACAGTTCTCATCCATCAAACACGTTCTGCCTTAGAGTAAGAAGCATGCTTTTGCTTTCTAGAGTCTCTAATACAGAGGGAAACGTGAGTGTGCTCAGAAGAAAAAAACTGTGTTTCCTACACACGGACCATATCTAGTTCAACTCTGTTTCTGAAACTGATACAAACCACAGGTCCTCTAACATCCAATGCTTTTCAGTTAAGAGCGAGAAACGTGTAAGCTTCGTGAACAATGTAGTTTCGTTTGAGCTGAAAAGTGACTGCGTTTACCTGAAAAGAAGTCTTGCTTGTAGGAAGACACACGCTTGGCATTTAACTCCGTTTCTGAAGGGAAACACACGGCACAGTTCTCATCCATGAAACACACTCTGCTTTAGAGCAAGAAGCACGCTCTTGCTTTCTAGAGTCTCTAATACAGAGGGAAACGTGAGTGTGCTCAGAACAAAAGAACTGTGTTTCCAACACACACAGACCATATCTAGTTCAACTCTGTTTCTGAAACTGATACAAACCACAGGTCCTCTAACATCCAATGCTTCTCAGTTAAGAGCGAGAAACGTGTGTGCTTTGTGAACAATGTAGCTTCGTTTGAGGTGAAAAGTGACTGCGTTTACCTGAAACGAAGTCTTGCTTGAAGAAAGACACAGATCCTGGCATTTAACTCCGTTTCTGAAGGGAAACACACGGCACAGTAATCATCCATGAAACACACTCTGCTTTAGAGCAAGAAGCATACTCTTGCTTTCTAGAGTCTCTAATACAGAGGGAAACGGGAGTGTGCTCAGAACAAAAGAACTGTGTTTCCTACACACACGGACCATATCTAGTTCAACTCTGTTTCTGAAAATGATACAAACCAGAGGTCCTCTAACATCCAATGCTTTTCAGTTAAGAGGGAGAAACGTGTGAACTTTGTGAACAATGTAGCTTCGTTTGAGCTGAAAAGTGACTGTGTTTCCCTGAATCGAAGTCTTGCTTGTAGGAAGACACACGCCTGGCATTTAACTCCGTTTCTGAAGGGAAACACAAGGCACAGTCCTCATCCATGAAACACATTCTGCTTTAGAGCAAGTAGCACGCTCTTGCTTTCTAGAGTCTCTAATACAGAGCGAAACGTGAGTGTGCTCAGAACAAAAGAACTGTGTTTCCTACACACACAGACCATATCTAGTTCAACTCTGTTTCTGAAAGTGATACAAACCACAGGTCCTCTAACATCCAATGCTTTTCAGTTAAGAGCGAGAAACGTGTGAGCTTTGTGAACAATGTAGATTCGTTTGAGCTCAAAAGTGACTGCGTTTACCAGAAACGAAGGCTTGCTTGTAGGAAGGCATAGAGCCTGTCATTTAACTCCGTTTCTGAAGGGAAACACGCGGCACAGTTCTCAACCATGAAACACATTCTGCTTTAGAGCAAGGAGCACGCTCTTGCTTTCTAGAGTTCTAATACAGAGGGAAACGTGAGTGTGCTCAGAACAAAAGAACTGTGTTTCCTACTCACACAGACCATATCTAGTTCAACTCTGTTTCTGAAACTGATACAAACCACAGGTCCTCTAACATCCAATGCTTTTCAGTTAAGAGCGAGAAACGTGTGAGCTTCGTGAACAATGTAGCTTCATTTGAGCTGAAAAGAGACTGCGTTTACCTGAAAAGAAGTCTTGCTTTTAGGAAGACACACGCCTGGCATTTAACTCCGTTTCTGAAGGGAAACACACGGCACAGTTCTCATCCATGAAACACACTCTGCTTAAGAGCAAGAGGCACGCTCTTGCTTTCTAGAGTCTCTAATACAGAGGGAAACGTGAGTGTGCTCAGAACAAAAGAATTGTGTTTCCTACACACACGGAACATATTTAATTCAACTCTGTTTCTGAAACTGATACAAACCACAGGTCGTCTAACATCCAATGCTTTTCAGTTAAGAGCGAGAAACGTGTGAGCTATGTGAACAATGTAGCTTCGTTTGAGCTCAAAAGTGACTGCGTTTACCTCAAACGATGTCTTGCTTGTAGGAAGGCACAGAGCCTGTCATTTAACTCCGTTTCTGAAGGGAACCACACGGCACAGTTCTCATCCATGAAACACACTCTGCTTTAGAGCAAGAAGCACGCTCTTGCTTTCTAGAGTCTCTAATACAGAGGGAAACGTGAGTGTGCTCACAACAAGAGAACTGTGTTTCCTACACACGGACCATATCTAGTCAACTCTGTTTCTGAAACTGATAGAAACCACAGGTCCTCTAACATCCAATGCTTTTCAGTTAAGAGCGAGAAACGTGTGAGCTTCGTGAACAATGTAGCTTCGTTTGAGCTGAAAAGTGACTGCAATTACGTGAAACGAAGTCTTGCTTGAAGAAAGACACAGAGCCTGGCATTTAACTCCGTTTCTCAAGGGAAACACATGGCACAGTTCTCTTCCATGAAACACACTCTGCTTTAGAGCAAGAAGCATGCTCTTGCTTTCTAGAGTCTCTAATACAGAGGGAAACGTGAGTGTGCTCAGAACAAAAGAACTGTGTTTCCTACACACACGGACCACATCCTGTTCAACTCTGTTTCTGAAACTGATACAAACCACAGGTCCTCTAACATCCAATGCTTTTCAGTTAAGAGTGAGAAACGGGTGAGCTTCGTGAACAATGTAGGTTCGTTTGACATGAAAAGTGACTGCGTTTACCTGAAACGAAGTCTTGCTTGTAGGAAGACACACTTCTGGGATTTAACTCAGTTTCTGAAGGGAAACACACGGCACAGTTCTCATCCATGAAACACACTCTGCTTTGAGCAAGAAGCACGCTCTTGCTTTCTAGAGTCTCTAATACAGAGGGAAACGTGAATGTGCTCAGAAAAAAAGAACTGTGTTTCCTACAAACACGGACCATATCTAGTTCAACTCTGTTTCTGAAACTGATACAAACCCCAGGTCGTCAAACATCCAATGCTTTTCAGTTAAGAGCGAGAAACGGTTGAGCTTCGTGAACAATGTAGCTTCATTTGACGTGAAAAGTGACTGCGTTTACCTGAAACGAAGTCTTGCTTGTAGGAAGACACACTTCTGGCATTTAACTCCGTTTCTGAAGGGAAACACACGGCACAGTCCTCATCCGTGAAACACATTCTGCTTTAGAGCAAGAAGCACGCTCTTGCTTTCTAGATTCTCTAATACAGAGGGAAACGTGAGTGTGCTCAAAACCAAAGAACTGTGTTTCCTACACACACGGACCACATCCTGTTCAACTCTGTTTCTGAAACTGATACAAACCACAGGTCCTCTAAAATCCAATGCTTTTCAGTTAAGAGCGAGAAACGTGTGAGCCTTGTGAACAATGTAGCTTCGTTTGAGCTCAAAAGTGACTGCGTTTACCTGAAACGAAGTCTTGCTTGTAGGAAGGCACAGAGCCTGTCATTTAACTCCGTTTCTGAAGGGAAACACACGTCACAGTTCTCATCCATGAAACACAATCTGCTTTAGAGCAAGAAGCATGCTCTTGCTTTCTAGAGTCTCTAATACAGAGGGAAACGTGAGTGTGCTCAGAACAAAAGAACTGTGTTTCCTACACACAGACCATATCTAGTTCAACTCTGTTTCTGAAACTGATACAAACCACAGGTCCTCTAACATCCAATGCTTTTCAGTTAAGAGCGAGAAACGTGTGAGCTTCGTGAACAATGTAGTTTCGTTTGAGCTGAAAAGTGACTGCGTTTACCTGAAAAGAAGTCTTGCTTGTAGGAAGACACACGCCTGGCATTTAACTCCGTTTCTGAAGGGAAACACACTGCACAGTTCTCATCCATGAAACACACTCTGCTTTAGAGCAAGAAGCACGCTCTTGCTTTCTAGAGTCTCTAATACAGAGGGAAACGTGAGTGTGCTCAGAACAAAAGAACTGTGTTTCCTACACACACAGACCATATCTAGTTGAACTCTGTTTCTGAAACTGATACAAACCACAGGTCCTCTAACATCCAATGCTTTTCAGTTAAGAGCGAGAAACTTGTGAGATTTGTGAACAATGTAGCTTCGTTTGAGGTGAAAAGTGACAGCGTATACCTGAAACGAAGTATGGCTTGAAGAAAGACACAGAGGCTGGCATTTAACTCCGTTTCTGAAGGGAAACACACGGCACAGTTCTCATCCATGAAACACAATCTGCTTTAGAGCAAGAAGCACACTCTTGGTTTCTAGAGTCTCTACTACAGAGGGAAATGTAAGTGTGCTCAGAAAAAAAGAACTGTGTTTCCTACACACGGACCATATCTAGTTCAACTCTGTTTCTGAAACTGATACAAACCACAGGTCCTCTAACATCCAATGCTTTTCAGTTAAGAGGGAGAAACGTGTGAGCTTCGTGAACAATGTAGCTTCGTTTGAGCTGAAAAGTGACTGCGTTTACCTGAAAAGAAGTCTTGCTTGTAGGAAGACACACGCATGGCATTTACCTCCATTTCTGAAGGGAAAAACACGGCACAGTTCTCATCCATGAAACACACTCTGCTTTAGAGCAAGAAGCACGCTCTTGCTTTCTAGAGTCTCTAATACAGAGGGAAACGTGAGTGTGCTCAGAAAAAAAGAACTGTGTTTCCTACAAACACGGACCATATCTAGTTCAACTCTATTTATGAAACTGATACAAACCACAGGTCGTCAAACATCCAATGCTTTTCAGTTAAGAGCGATAAACGGTTGAGCTTCGTGAACAATGTAGCTTCATTTGAGCTGAAAAGTGACTGCGTTTACCTGAAACGAAGTCTTGCTTTTAGGAAGACACTATCTGGCATTAACTCCGTTTCTGAATGGAAACACACGGCACAGTTCTCATCCATCAAACACGTTCTGCCTTAGAGTAAGAAGCATGCTTTTGCTTTCTAGAGTCTCTAATACAGAGGGAAACGTGAGTGTGCTCAGAAGAAAAAAACTGTGTTTCCTACACACGGACCATATCTAGTTCAACTCTGTTTCTGAAACTGATACAAACCACAGGTCCTCTAACATCCAATGCTTTTCAGTTAAGAGCGAGAAACGTGTAAGCTTCGTGAACAATGTAGTTTCGTTTGAGCTGAAAAGTGACTGCGTTTACCTGAAAAGAAGTCTTGCTTGTAGGAAGACACACGCTTGGCATTTAACTCCGTTTCTGAAGGGAAACACACGGCACAGTTCTCATCCATGAAACACACTCTGCTTTAGAGCAAGAAGCACGCTCTTGCTTTCTAGAGTCTCTAATACAGAGGGAAACGTGAGTGTGCTCAGAACAAAAGAACTGTGTTTCCAACACACACAGACCATATCTAGTTCAACTCTGTTTCTGAAACTGATACAAACCACAGGTCCTCTAACATCCAATGCTTCTCAGTTAAGAGCGAGAAACGTGTGTGCTTTGTGAACAATGTAGCTTCGTTTGAGGTGAAAAGTGACTGCGTTTACCTGAAACGAAGTCTTGCTTGAAGAAAGACACAGATCCTGGCATTTAACTCCGTTTCTGAAGGGAAACACACGGCACAGTAATCATCCATGAAACACACTCTGCTTTAGAGCAAGAAGCATACTCTTGCTTTCTAGAGTCTCTAATACAGAGGGAAACGGGAGTGTGCTCAGAACAAAAGAACTGTGTTTCCTACACACACGGACCATATCTAGTTCAACTCTGTTTCTGAAAATGATACAAACCAGAGGTCCTCTAACATCCAATGCTTTTCAGTTAAGAGGGAGAAACGTGTGAACTTTGTGAACAATGTAGCTTCGTTTGAGCTGAAAAGTGACTGTGTTTCCCTGAATCGAAGTCTTGCTTGTAGGAAGACACACGCCTGGCATTTAACTCCGTTTCTGAAGGGAAACACAAGGCACAGTCCTCATCCATGAAACACATTCTGCTTTAGAGCAAGTAGCACGCTCTTGCTTTCTAGAGTCTCTAATACAGAGCGAAACGTGAGTGTGCTCAGAACAAAAGAACTGTGTTTCCTACACACACAGACCATATCTAGTTCAACTCTGTTTCTGAAAGTGATACAAACCACAGGTCCTCTAACATCCAATGCTTTTCAGTTAAGAGCGAGAAACGTGTGAGCTTTGTGAACAATGTAGATTCGTTTGAGCTCAAAAGTGACTGCGTTTACCAGAAACGAAGGCTTGCTTGTAGGAAGGCATAGAGCCTGTCATTTAACTCCGTTTCTGAAGGGAAACACGCGGCACAGTTCTCAACCATGAAACACACTCTGCTTTAGAGCAAGAAGCACGCTCTTGCTTTCTAGAGTCTCTAATACAGAGGGAAACGTGAGTGTGCTCAGAACAAAAGAACTGTGTTTCCTACACACAGGGACTATATCTAGTTCAACTCTGTTTCTGAAACTGATACAAACCATAGGTCCTCTAACATCCAATGCTTTTCAGTTAAGAGGGGGACACGTGTGAGCTTTGTGAACATGTAGCTTCGTTTGAGCAGAAAAGTGACTGCGTTTACCTGAAACGAAGTCTTGCTTGTAGGAAGACACACGCCTGGCATTTAACTGCGTTTCTGAAGGGAAACACACTGCACAGTTCTCATCCATGAAACACACTCTGCTTTAGAGCAAGAAGCATGCTCTTTCTTTCTAGAGTACTAATACAGAGGGAAACGTGAGTGTGCTCAGAACAAAAGAACTGTGTTTCCTACACACACGGACCACATCCTGTTCAACTCTGTTTCTGAAACTGATACAAACCAAAGGTCGTCTAACATCCAATGCTTTCAATTAAGAGCGAGAAACGGGTGAGCTTCTTGAACAATGTAGCTTCATTTGAGCTGAAAAGTGACTGCGTTTACCTGAAACGAAGTCTTGCTTGTAGGAAGACACACGCCTGGCATTTAACTCCGTTTCTTAAGGGAAACACACTGCACAGTTCTCATCCATGAAACACACTCTGCTTTATAGCAAGAAGCACGCTCTTGCTTTCTAGAGTCTCTAATACAGAGGGAAACGTGAGTGTGCTCAGAACAAAAGAACTGTGTTTCCTACACAAACGGACCACATCCTGTTCAACTCTGATCCTGAAACTGATACAAACCACAGGTCGTCTAACATCCAATGCTTTCAATTAAGAGCGAGAAACGGGTGAGCTTCGTGAACAATGTATTTTCAATTGACGTGAAAAGTGACTGCGTTTACCTGAAATGAAGTCTTGCTTGTAGGAAGACACACGCCTGGCATATAACTCCGTTTCCGAAGGGAAACACACGGCACAGTTCTCATCAATGAAACACACTCTGCTTTAGAGCAAAAAGCACGCTCTTGCTTTCTAGAGTCTCTAATACAGAGGGAAACGTGAGTGTGCTCAGAACAAAAGTACTGTGTTTCCTACACACACGGACCATATCTAGTTCAACTCTGTTTCTGAAACTGATACAAACCACAGGTCGTCTAACATCCAGTGCTTTTCAGTTAAGAGCGAGAATCGTGTGAGCTTCGTGAACAATGTAGCTTCGTTTGAGCTGAAAAGTGACTGCGTTTACCTGAAATGAAGTCTTGCTTGTAGGAAGACACACGCCTGGCATTTAACTCCGTTTCTGAAGGGAAATACACGGCACAGTTCTCATCCATCAAACACGTTCTGCCTTAGAGTAAGAAGCATGCTTTTGCTTTCTAGAGTCTCTAATACAGAGGGAAACGTGAGTGTGCTCAGAAGAAAAAAACTGTGTTTCCTACACACGGACCACATCTAGTTCAACTCTGTTTCTGAAACTGATACAAACCACAGGTCCTCTAACATCCACTTCTTTTCAGTTAAGAGCGAGAAACATGTGGGCTTTGTGAACAATGTAGCTTCGTTTGAGGTGAAAAGTGACTGCGTTTACATGAAACGAAGTCTTGCTTATAGGAAGGCACAGAGCCTGTCATTTAACTCCGTTTCTGAAGGGAAACACACGGCACAGTTCTCATCCAAGAAACACAATCTGCTTTAGAGCAAGAAGCATGCTCTTGCTTTCTAGAGTCTCTAATACAGAGGGAAACGTGAGTGTGCTCAGAACAAAAGAACTGTGTTTCCTACACACAGACCATATCTAGTTCAACTCTGTTTCTGAAACTGATACAAACCACAAGTCCTCTAACATCCAATGTTTTTCAGTTAAGAGTGAGAAATGTGTGATCTTCGTGAACAATTTAGTTTCGTTTGAGCTGAAAAGTGACTGCGTTTACCTGAAAAGAAGTCTTGCTTGTAGGAAGACACACGCCTGGCATTTAACTCCATTTCTGAAGGGAAACACACCGCACAGTTCTCATCCATGAAACATGTTCTGCTTTAGAGCAAGAAGCATGCTTTTGCTTTCTAGAGTCTCTAATACAGAGGGAAACGTGAGTGTGCTCAGAACAAAAGAACTGTGTTTCCTACACACACGGACCACATCCTGTTCAACTCTGATCCTGAAACTGATACAAACCACAGGTCGTCTAACATCCAATGCTTTCAATTAAGAGCCAGAAACGGGTGAGCTTCGTGAACAATGTATTTTCAATTGACGTGAAAAGTGACTGCGTTTACCTGAAACGAAGTCTTGCTTGTAGGAAGACACACTTCTGGCATTTAACTCCGTTTCTGAAGGGAAACACACGGCACAGTCCTCATCCATGAAACACTCTGCTTTAGAGCAAGAAGCACGCTCTTGCTTTCTAGAGTCTCTAATACAGAGGGAAACGTGAGTGTGCTCAGAACAAAAGAACTGTGTTTCCTACACACACGGACCATATCTAGTTCAACTCTGTTTCTAAAATTGATACAAACCACAGGTCGTCTAACATCCAGTGCTATTCAGTTAAGAGCGAGAAACGTGTGAGCTTCGTGAACAATGTAGCTTCGTTTGAGCTGAAAAGTGACTGCGTTTACCTGAAATGAAGTCTTGCTTGTAGGAAGACACACGCCTGGCATTTAACTCCGTTTCTGAAGGGAAACACACAGCACAGTTCTCATCAATGAAACACACTCTGCTTTAGAGCAAGAAGCACGCTCTTGCTTTCTAGAGTCTCTAATACAGAGGGAAACGTGAGTGTGCTCAGAACAAAAGAACTGTGTTTCCTACACACACGGACCATATCTAGTTCAACTCTGTTTCTGAAACTGATACAAACCACAGGTCGTCTAACATCCAATGCTTTCAATTAAGAGCGAGAAAAGGGTGAGCTTCGTGAACAATGTAGCTTCATTTGAGCTGAAAAGTGACTGCGTTTACCTGAAACGAAGTCTTGCTTGTAGGAAGACACACGCCTGGCATTTAACTCCGTTTCTGAAGGGAAACACACTGCACAGTTCTCATCCATGAAACACACTCTGCTTTATAGCAAGAAGCACGCTCTTGCTTTCTAGAGTCTCTAATACAGAGGGAAACGTGAGTGTGCTCAGAACAAAAGAACTGTGTTTCCTACACACACGGACCACATCCTGTTCAACTCTGTTTCTGAAACTGATACAAACCACAGGTCGTCTAACATCCAATGCTTTCAATTAAGAGCAAGAAACGGGTGAGCTTCGTGAACAATGTAGTTTCATTTGACGTGAAAAGTGACTGCGTTTACCTGAAACGAAGTCTTGCTTGTACGAAGACACACGCCTGGCATTTAACTCCGTTTCTGAAGGGAAACACACGGCACAGTCCTCATCCATGAAACACATTCTGCTTTAGAGCAAGAAGCACGCTCTTGCTTTCTAGAGTCTCTAATACAGAGGGAAAACTTGAGTGTGCTCAGAACAAAAGAACTGTGTTTCCTACACACACAGACCATATCTAGTTCAACTCTGTTTCTAAAATTGATACAAACCACAGGTCGTATAACATCTAATGCTTTTCAGTTAAGAGCGAGAAACGTGTGAGCTTCGTGAACAATTTAGCTTCGTTTGAGCTGAAAAGTGACTGCGTTTACCTGAAAAGAAGTCTTGCTTGTAGGAAGACACACGCCTGGCATTTAACTCCGTTTCTGAAGGGAAACACACAGCACAGTTCTCATCCATGAAACACACTCTGCTTTAGAGCAAGAAGCACGATCTTGCTTTCTAGAGTCTCCAATACAGAGGGAAACGTGAGTGTGCTCAGAACATAAGAACTGTGTTTCCTACACACACGGACCATATCTAGTTTAACTCTGTTTCTGAAACTGATAGAAACCATAGGTCCTCTAACATCCAATGCTTTTCAGTTAAGAGGGAGAAACGTGTGAGCTTTGTGAACAATGTAGCTTCGTTTGAGCTGAAAAGTGACTGCGTATACCTGAAACGAAGTCTTGCTTGTAGGAAGACACACGCCTGGCATTTAACTGCGTTTCTGAAGGGAAACACACTGCACAGTTCTCGTCCATGAAACACATTCTGCTTTAGAGCAAGAAGCATGCTCTTGCTTTCTAGAGTCTCTAATACAGAGGGAAACGTGAGTGTGCTCAGAACAAAAGAACTGTGTTTCCTACACACACGGACCACATCCTGTTCAACTCTGTTTCTGAAACTGATACAAACCACAGGTCGTCTAACATCCAATGTTTTTCAGTTAAGAGCGAGAAACGGGTGAGTTTCGTGAACAATGTAGCTTCATTTGACGTGAAAAGTGACTGTGTTTACCTGAAACGAAGTCTTGCTTGTAAGAAGACACACTTCTGGGATTTAACTCAGTTTCTGAAGGGAAACACACGGCACAGTCCCCATCCATGAAACACATTCTGCTTTAGAGCAAGGAGCACGCTCTTGCTTTCTAGAGTTCTAATACAGAGGGAAACGTGAGTGTGCTCAGAACAAAAGAACTGTGTTTCCTACTCACACAGACCATATCTAGTTCAACTCTGTTTCTGAAACTGATACAAACCACAGGTCCTCTAACATCCAATGCTTTTCAGTTAAGAGCGAGAAACGTGTGAGCTTCGTGAACAATGTAGCTTCATTTGAGCTGAAAAGAGACTGCGTTTACCTGAAAAGAAGTCTTGCTTTTAGGAAGACACACGCCTGGCATTTAACTCCGTTTCTGAAGGGAACCACACGGCACAGTTCTCATCCATGAAACACACTCTGCTTTAGAGCAAGAAGCACGCTCTTGCTTTCTAGAGTCTCTAATACAGAGGGAAACGTGAGTGTGCTCACAACAAAAGAACTGTGTTTCCTACACACGGACCATATCTAGTCAACTCTGTTTCTGAAACTGATAGAAACCACAGGTCCTCTAACATCCAATGCTTTTCAGTTAAGAGCGAGAAACGTGTGAGCTTCGTGAACAATGTAGCTTCGTTTGAGCTGAAAAGTGACTGCAATTACCTGAAACGAAGTCTTGCTTGAAGAAAGACACAGAGCCTGGCATTTAACTCCGTTTCTCAAGGGAAACACATGGCACAGTTCTCTTCCATGAAACACACTCTGCTTTAGAGCAAGAAGCATGCTCTTGCTTTCTAGAGTCTCTAATACAGAGGGAAACTTGAGTGTGCTCAGAACAAAAGAACTGTGTTTCCTACACACACAGACCACATCCTGTTCAACTCTGTTTCTGAAACTGATACAAACCACAGGTCGTCTAACATCCAATGCTTTTCAGTTAAGAGTGAGAAACGGGTGAGCTTCGTGAACAATGTAGGTTCGTTTGACATGAAAAGTGACTGCGTTTACCTGAAACGAAGTCTTGCTTGTAGGAAGACACACTTCTGGGATTTAACTCAGTTTCTGAAGGGAAACACACGGCACAGTTCTCATCCATGAAACACACTCTGCTTTGAGCAAGAAGCACGCTCTTGCTTTCTAGAGTCTCTAATACAGAGGGAAACGTGAATGTGCTCAGAAAAAAAGAACTGTGTTTCCTACAAACATGGACCATATCTAGTTCAACTCTGTTTCTGAAACTGATACAAACCCCAGGTCGTCAAACATCCAATGCTTTTCAGTTAAGAGCGAGAAACGGTTGAGCTTCGTGAACAATGTAGCTTCATTTGAGCTGAAAAGTGAATGCGTTTACCTGAAACGAAGTCTTGCTTGTAGGAAGACACACTTCTGGCATTTAACTCCGTTTCTGAAGGGAAACACACGGCACAGTCCTCATCCGTGAAACACATTCTGCTTTAGAGCAAGAAGCACGCTCTTGCTTTCTAGATTCTCTAATACAGAGGGAAACGTGAGTGTGCTCAAAACCAAAGAACTGTGTTTCCTACACACACGGACCACATCCTGTTCAACTCTGTTTCTGAAACTGATACAAACCACAGTTCCTCTAAAATCCAATGCTTTTCAGTTAAGAGCGAGAAACGTGTGAGCCTTGTGAACAATGTAGCTTCGTTTGAGCTCAAAAGTGAATGCGTTTACCTGAAACGAAGTCTTGCTTGTAGGAAGGCACAGAGCCTGTCATTTAACTCCGTTTCTGAAGGGAAACACACGGCACAGTTCTCATCCATGAAACACAATCTGCTTTAGAGCAAGAAGCATGCTCTTGCTTTCTAGAGTCTCTAATACAGAGGGAAACGTGAGTGTGCTCAGAACAAAAGAACTGTGTTTCCTACACACAGACCATATCTAGTTCAACTCTGTTTCTGAAACTGATACAAACCACAGGTCCTCTAACATCCAATGCTTTTCAGTTAAGAGCGAGAAACGTGTGAGCTTCGTGAACAATGTAGTTTCGTTTGAGCTGAAAAGTGACTGCGTTTACCTGAAAAGAAGTCTTGCTTGTAGGAAGACACACGCCTGGCATTTAACTCCGTTTCTGAAGGGAAACACACTGCACAGTTCTCATCCATGAAACACACTCTGCTTTAGAGCAAGAAGCACGCTCTTGCTTTCTAGAGTCTCTAATACAGAGGGAAACGTGAGTGTGCTCAGAACAAAAGAACTGTGTTTCCTACACACACAGACCATATCTAGTTGAACTCTGTTTCTGAAACTGATACAAACCACAGGTCCTCTAACATCCAATGCTTTTCAGTTAAGAGCGAGAAACTTGTGAGATTTGTGAACAATGTAGCTTCGTTTGAGGTGAAAAGTGACAGCGTATACCTGAAACGAAGTATGGCTTGAAGAAAGACACAGAGGCTGGCATTTAACTCCGTTTCTGAAGGGAAACACACGGCACAGTTCTCATCCATGAAACCCAATCTGCTTTAGAGCAAGAAGCACACTCTTGGTTTCTAGTGTCTCTACTACAGAGGGAAATGTAAGTGTGCTCAGAAAAAAAGAACTGTGTTTCCTACACACAGACCATAACTAGTTCAACTCTGTTTCTGAAACTGATACAAACCACAGGTCCTCTAACATCCAATGCTTTTCAGTTAAGAGGGAGAAACGTGTGAGCTTCGTGAACAATGTAGCTTCGTTTGAGCTGAAAAGTGACTGCGTTTACCTGAAAAGAAGTCTTGCTTGTAGGAAGACACACGCCTGGCATTTACCTCCGTTTCTGAAGGGAAACACACGGCACAGTTCTCATCCATGAAACACACTCTGCTTTAGAGCAAGAAGCACGCTCTTGCTTTCTAGAGTCTCTAATACAGAGGGAAACGTGAGTGTGCTCAGAAAAAAAGAACTGTGTTTCCTACAAACACGGACCATATCTAGTTCAACTCTATTTATGAAACTGATACAAACCACAGGTCGTCAAACATCCAATGCTTTTCAGTTAAGAGCGAGAAACGGTTGAGCTTCGTGAACAATGTAGCTTCATTTGAGCTGAAAAGTGACTGCGTTTACCTGAAACGAAGTCTTGCTTTTAGGAAGACACACTTCTGGCATTAACTCCGTTTCTGAATGGAAACACACGGCACAGTTCTCATCCATCAAACACGTTCTGCCTTAGAGTAAGAAGCATGCTTTTGCTTTCTAGAGTCTCTAATACAGAGGGAAACGTGAGTGTGCTCAGAAGAAAAAAACTGTGTTTCCTACACACGGACCATATCTAGTTCAACTCTGTTTCTGAAACTGATACAAACCACAGGTCCTCTAACATCCAATGCTTTTCAGTTAAGAGCGAGAAACGGGTGAGCTTCGTGAACAATGTAGTTTCGTTTGAGCTGAAAAGTGACTGCGTTTACCTGAAAAGAAGTCTTGCTTGTAGGAAGACACACGCCTGGCATTTAACTCCGTTTCTGAAGGGAAACACACGGCACAGTTCTCATCCATGAAACACACTCTGCTTTAGAGCAAGAAGCACGCTCTTGCTTTCTAGAGTCTCTAATACAGAGGGAAACGTGAGTGTGCTCAGAAAAAAAGAACTGTGTTTCCTACAAACACGGACCATATCTAGTTCAACTCTGTTTCTGAAACTGATACAAACCCCAGGTCGTCAAACATCCAATGCTTTTCAGTTAAGAGCGAGAAACGGGTGAGCTTCGTGAACAATGTAGCTTCATTTGACGTGAAAAGTGACTGCGTTTACCTGAAACGAAGTCTTGCTTGTAGGAAGACACACTTCTGGCATTTAACTCCGTTTCTGAAGGGAAACACACGGCACAGTCCTCATCCGTGAAACACATTCTGCTTTAGAGCAAGAAGCACGCTCTTGCTTTCTAGATTCTCTAATACAGAGGGAAACGTGAGTGTGCTCAGAACCAAAGAACTGTGTTTCCTACACACACGGACCACATCCTGTTCAACTCTGTTTCTGAAACTGATACAAACCACAGGTCCTCTAAAATCCAATGCTTTTCAGTTAAGAGCGAGAAACGTGTGAGCCTTGTGAACAATGTAGCTTCGTTTGAGGTGAAAAGTGACTGCGTTTACCTGAAACGAAGTCTTGCTTGAAGAAAGACACAGATCCTGGCATTTAACTCCGTTTCTGAAGGGAAACACACGGCACAGTAATCATCCATGAAACACACTCTGCTTTCGAGCAAGAAGCACACTCTTGCTTTCTAGAGTCTCTAATACAGAGGGAAACGTGAGTGTGCTCAGAACAAAAGAACTGTGTTTCCTACACACACACACCATATCTAGTTCAACTCTGTTTCTGAAAGTGATACAAACCACAGGTCCTCTAACATCCAATGCTTTTCAGTTAAGAGCGAGAAACGTGTGAGCTTTGTGAACAATGTAGATTCGTTTGAGCTCAAAAGTGACTGCGTTTACCAGAAACGAAGTCTTGCTTGTAGGAAGGCATAGAGCCTGTCATTTGACTCCGTTTCTGAAGGGAAACACGCGGCACAGTTCTCAACCATGAAACACACTCTGCTTTAGAGCAAGAAGCACGCTCTTGCTTTCTAGAGTCTCTAATACAGAGGGAAACGTGAGTGTGCTCAGAACAAAAGAACTGTGTTTCCTACACACACAGACCATATCTAGTTCAACTCTGTTTCTAAAATTGATACAAACCACAGGTCGTCTAACATCCAGTGCTTTTCAGTTAAGAGCGAGAAACGTGTGAGCTTCGTGAAAAATGTAGCTTCGTTTGAGCAGAAAAGTGACTGCGTTTACCTGAAACGAAGTCTTGTTTGTAGGAAGACACACGCCTGGCATTTAACTGCGTTTCTGAAGGGAAACACACTGCACAGTTCTCATCCATGAAACACACTCTGCTTTAGAGCAAGAAGCATGCTCTTTCTTTCTAGAGTTCTAATACAGAGGGAAACGTGAGTGTGCTCAGAACAAAAGAACTGTGTTTCCTACACACACCGACCACATCCTGTTCAACTCTGTTTCTGAAACTGATACAAACCAAAGGTCGTCTAACATCCAATGCTTTCAATTAAGAGCGAGAAACGGGTGAGCTTCGTGAACAATGTAGCTTCATTTGAGCTGAAAAGTGACTGCGTTTACCTGAAACGAAGTCTTGCTTGTAGGAAGACACACTTCTGGCATTTAACTCCGTTTCTGAAGGGAAACACACGGCACAGTCCTCATCCATGAAACACATTCTGCTTTAGAGCAAGAAGCACGCTCTTGATTTCTAGAGTCTCTAATACAGAGGGAAACGTGAGTGTGCTCAGAACAAAAGAACTGTGTTTCCTACACACACGGACCATATCTAGTTCAACTCTGTTTCTAAAATTGATACAAACCACAGGTCGTCTAACATCCAGTGTTTTTCAGTTAAGAGCGAGAAACGTGTGAGCTTCGTGAACAATGTAGCTTCGTTTGAGCTGAAAAGTGACTGCGTTTACCTGAAATGAAGTCTTGCTTGTAGGAAGACACACGCCTGGCATTTAACTCCGTTTCTGAAGGGAAATACACGGCACAGTTCTCATCCATCAAACACATTCTGCCTTAGAGTAAGAAGCATGCTTTTGCTTTCTAGAGTCTCTAATACAGAGGGAAACGTGAGTGTGCTCAGAACAAAAGAACTGTGTTTCCTACACACAGACCATATCTAGTTCAACTCTGTTTCTGAAACTGATACAAACCACAGGTCCTCTAACATCCAATGTTTTTCAGTTAAGAGTGAGAAATGTGTGATCTTCGTGAACAATTTAGTTTCGTTTGAGCTGAAAAGTGACTGCGTTTACCTGAAAAGACGTCTTGCTTGTAGGAAGACAAACGCCTGGCATTTAACTCCATTTCTGAAGGGAAACACACCGCACAGTTCTCATCCATGAAACATGTTCTGCTTTAGAGCAAGAAGCATGCTTTTGCTTTCTAGAGTCTCTAATACAGAGGGAAACGTGAGTGTGCTCAGAACAAAAGAACTGTGTTTCCTACACACGGACCATATCTAGTTCAACTCTGTTTCTGAAACTGATACAAACCACAGGTCCTCTAACATCCAATGCTTCTCAGTTAAGAGCGAGAAACGTGTGTGCTTTGTGAACAATGTAGCTTCGTTTGAGGTGAAAAGTGACTGCGTTTACCTGAAACGAAGTCTTGCTTGAAGAAAGACACAGATCCTGGCATTTAACTCCGTTTCTGAAGGGAAACACACGGCACAGTAATCATCCATGAAACACACTCTGCTTTAGAGCAAGAAGCATACTCTTGCTTTCTAGAGTCTCTAATACAGAGGGAAACGGGAGTGTGCTCAGAACAAAAGAACTGTGTTTCCTACACACACGGACCATATCTAGTTCAACTCTGTTTCTGAAAATGATACAAACCAGAGGTCCTCTAACATCCAATGCTTTTCAGTTAAGAGGGAGAAACGTGTGAACTTTGTGAACAATGTAGCTTCGTTTGAGCTGAAAAGTGACTGTGTTTCCCTGAATCGAAGTCTTGCTTGTAGGAAGACACACGCCTGGCATTTAACTCCGTTTCTGAAGGGAAACACACGGCACAGTCCTCATCCATGAAACACATTCTGATTTAGAGCAAGTAGCACGCTCTTGCTTTCTAGAGTCTCTAATACAGAGTGAAACGTGAGTGTGCTCAGAACAAAAGAACTGTGTTTCCTACACACACAGACCATATCTAGTTCAACTCTGTTTCTGAAAGTGATACAAACCACAGGTCCTCTAACATCCAATGCTTTTCAGTTAAGAGCGAGAAACGTGTGAGCTTTGTGAACAATGTAGATTCGTTTGAGCTCAAAAGTGACTGCGTTTACCAGAAACGAAGTCTTGCTTGTAGGAAGGCATAGAGCCTGTCATTTAACTCCGTTTCTGAAGGGAAACACGTGGCACAGTTCTCAACCATGAAACACACTCTGCTTTAGAGCAAGAAGCACGCTCTTGCTTTATAGAGTCTCTTATACAGAGGGAAACGTGAGTGTGCTCAGAACAAAAGAACTGTGTTTCCTACACACAGGGACTATATCTAGTTCAACTCTGTTTCGGAAACTGATACAAACCATAGGTCCTCTAACATCCAATGCTTTTCAGTTAAGAGGGGGAAACGTGTGAGCTTTGTGAACAATGTAGCTTCGTTTGAGCAGAAAAGTGACTGCGTTTACCTGAAACGAAGTCTTGCTTGTAGGAAGACACACGCCTGGCATTTAACTGCGTTTCTGAAGGGAAACACACTGCACAGTTCTCATCCATGAAACACACTCTGCTTTAGAGCAAGAAGCATGCTCTTTCTTTCTAGAGTACTAATACAGAGGGAAACGTGAGTGTGCTCAGAACGAAAGAACTGTGTTTCCTACACACACGGACCACATCCTGTTCAACTCTGTTTCTGAAACTGATACAAACCAAAGGTCGTCTAACATCCAATGCTTTCAATTAAGAGCGAGAAACGGGTGAGCTTCTTGAACAATGTAGCTTCATTTGAGCTGAAAAGTGACTGCGTTTACCTGAAACGAAGTCTTGCTTGTAGGAAGACACACGCCTGGCATTTAACTCCGTTTCTTAAGGGAAACACACTGCACAGTTCTCATCCATGAAACACACTCTGCTTTATAGCAAGAAGCACACTCTTGCTTTCTAGAGTCTCTAATACAGAGGGAAACGTGAGTGTGCTCAGAACAAAAGAACTGTGTTTCCTACACAAACGGACCACATCCTGTTCAACTCTGATCCTGAAACTGATACAAACCACAGGTCGTCTAACATCCAATGCTTTCAATTAAGAGCGAGAAACGGGTGAGCTTCGTGAACAATGTATTTTCAATTGACGTGAAAAGTGACTGCGTTTACCTGAAACGAAGTCTTGCTTGTAGGAAGACACACTTCTGGCATTTAACTCCGTTTCTGAAGGGAAACACACGGCACAGTCCTCATCCATGAAACACATTCTGCTTTAGAGCAAGAAGCACGCTCTTGCTTTCTAGAGTCTCTAATACAGAGGGAAACGTGACTGTGCTCAGAACAAAAGAACTGTGTTTCCTACACACACGGACCATATCTAGTTCAACTCTGTTTCTAAAATTGATACAAACCACAGGTCGTCTAACATCCAGTGCTTTTCAGTTAAGAGCGAGAAACGTGTGAGCTTCGTGAACAATGTAGCTTCGTTTGAGCTGAAAAGTGACTGCGTTTACCTGAAATGAAGTCTTGCTTGTAGGAAGACACACGCCTGGCATATAACTCCGTTTCTGAAGGGAAACACACGGCACAGTTCTCATCAATGTAACACACTCTGCTTTAGAGCAAGAAGCACGCTCTTGCTTTCTAGAGTCTCTAATACAGAGGGAAACGTGAGTGTGCTCAGAACAAAAGTACTGTGTTTCCTACACACACGGACCATATCTAGTTCAACTCTGTTTCTGAAACTGATACAAACCACAGGTAGTCTAACATTCAATGCTTTCAATTAAGAGCGAGAAACGGGTGAGCTTCATGAACAATGTAGCTTCATTTGAGCTGAAAAGTGACTGCGTTTACCTGAAACGAAGTCTTGCTTGTACGAAGACACACGCCTGGCATTTAACTCCGTTTCTGAAGGGAAACACACTGCACAGTTCTCATCCATGAAACACACTCTGCTTTATAGCAAGAAGCACGCTCTTGCTTTCTAGAGTCTCTAATACAGAGGGAAACGTGAGTGTGCTCAGAACAAAAGAACTGTGTTTCCTACACACACGGACCACTTCCTGTTCAACTCTGTTTCTGAAACTGATACAAACCACAGGTCGTCTAACATCCAATGCTTTCAATTAAGAGCAAGAAACGGGTGAGCTTCGTGAACAATGTAGTTTCATTTGACGTGAAAAGTGACTGCGTTTACCTGAAATGAAGTCTTGCTTGTAGGAAAACACACTTCTGGCATTTAACTCCGTTTTTGAAGGGAAACACACGGCACAGTCCTCATCCATGAAACACATTCTGCTTTAGAGCAAGAAGCAGGCTCTTGCTTTCTAGAGTCTCTAATACAGAGGGAAACGTGAGTGTGCTCAGAACAAAAGAACTGTGTTTCCTACACACACGGACCATATCTAGTTCAACTCTGTTTCTAAAATTGATACAAACCACAGGTCGTCTAACATCCAGTGCTTTTCAGTTAAGAGCGAGAAACGTGTGAGCTTCGTGAACAATGTAGCTTCGTTTGAGCTGAAATGTGACTGCGTTTACCTGAAATGAAGTCTTGCTTGTAGGAAGACACACGCCTGGCATTTAACTCCGTTTCTGAAGGGAAATACACGGCACTATTCTCATCCATCAAACACGTTCTGCCTTAGAGTAAGAAGCATGCTTTTGCTTTCTAGAGTCTCTAATACAGAGGGAAACGTGAGTGTGCTCGGAAGAAAAAAACTGTGTTTCCTACACACGGACCACATCTAGTTCAACTCTGTTTCTGAAACTGATACAAACCACAGGTCCTCTAACATCCAATTCTTTTCAGTTAAGACCGAGAAACATGTGGGCTTTGTGAACAATGTAGCTTCGTTTGAGGTGAAAAGTGACTGCGTTTACATGAAACGAAGTCTTGCTTATAGGAAGGCACAGAGCCTGTCATTTAACTCCGTTTCTGAAGGGAAACACACGGCACAGTTCTCATCCAAGAAACACAATCTGCTTTAGAGCAAGAAGCATGCTCTTGCTTTCTAGAGTCTCTAATACAGAGGGAAACGTGAGTGTGCTCAGAACAAAAGAACTGTGTTTCCTACACACAGACCATATCTAGTTCAACTCTGTTTCTGAAACTGATACAAACCACAGGTCCTCTAACATCCAATGTTTTTCAGTTAAGAGTGAGAAATGTGTGATCTTCGTGAACAATTTAGTTTCGTTTGAGCTGAAAAGTGACTGCGTTTACCTGAAAAGACGTCTTGCTTGTAGGAAGACACACGCCTGGCATTTAACTCCATTTCTGAAGGGAAACACACCGCACAGTTCTCATCCATGAAACATGTTCTGCTTTAGAGCAAGAAGCATGCTTTTGCTTTCTAGAGTCTCTAATACAGAGGGAAACGTGAGTGTGCTCAGAACAAAAGAACTGTGTTTCCTACACACGGACCATATCTAGTTCAACTCTGTTTCTGAAACTGATAGAAACCACAGGTCCTCTAACATCCAATGCTTCTCAGTTAAGAGCGAGAAACGTGTGTGCTTTGTGAACAATGTAGCTTCGTTTGAGGTGAAAAGTGACTGCGTTTACCTGAAACGAAGTCTTGCTTGAAGAAAGACACAGATCCTGGCATTTAACTCCGTTTCTGAAGGGAAACACACGGCACAGTAATCATCCATGAAACACACTCTGCTTTAGAGCAAGAAGCACACTCTTGCTTTCTAGAGTCTCTAATACAGAGGGAAACGTGAGTGTGCTCAGAACAAAAGAACTGTGTTTCCTACACACACGGACCATATCTAGTTCAACTCTGTTTCTGAAAATGATACAAACCACAGGTCCTCTAACATCCAATGCTTTTCAGTTTAGAGGGAGAAACGTGTGAGCTTTGTGAACAATGTAGCTTCGTTTGAGCTGAAAAGTGACTGTGTTTCCCTGAATCGAAGTCTTGCTTGTAGGAAGACACACGCCTGGCATTTAACTCCGTTTCTGAAGGGAAACACACGGCACAGTCCTCATCCATGAAACACATTCTGCTTTAGAGCAAGTAGCACGCTCTTGCTTTCTACAGTCTCTAATACAGAGGGAAACGTGAGTGTGCTCAGAACAAAAGAACTGTGTTTCCTACACACACGGACCATATCTAGTTCAACTCTGTTTCTAAAATTGATACAAACCACAGGTCGTCTAACATCCAGTGCTTTTCAGTTAAGAGCGAGAAACGTGTGAGCTTCGTGAACAATGTAGCTTCGTTTGAGCTGAAAAGTGACTGCGTTTACCTGAAATGAAGTCTTGCTTGTAGGAAGACACACGCCTGGCATTTAACTCCGTTTCTGAAGGGAAACACACGGCACAGTTCTCATCAATGAAACACACTCTGCTTTAGAGCAAGAAGCACGCTCTTGCTTTCTAGAGTCTCTAATACAGAGGGAAACGTGAGTGTGCTCAGAACAAAAGAACTGTGTTTCCTACACACACGGACCATATCTAGTTCAACTCTGTTTCTGAAACTGATACAAACCACAGGTCGTCTAACATCCAATGCTTTCAATTAAGAGCGAGAAACCGGTGAGCTTCGTGAACAATGTAGCTTCATTTGAGCTGAAAAGTGACTGCGTTTACCTGAAACGAAGTCTTGCTTGTAGGAAGACACACGCCTGGCATTTAACTCCGTTTCTGAAGGGAAACACACCGCACAGTTCTCATCCATGAAACACACTCTGCTTTATAGCAAGAAGCACGCTCTTGCTTTCTAGAGTCTCTAATACAGAGGGAAACGTGAGTGTGCTCAGAACAAAAGAACTGTGTTTCCTACACACACGGACCACATCCTGTTCAACTCTGTTTCTGAAACTGATACAAACCACAGGTCGTCTAACATCCAATGCTTTCAATTAAGAGCAAGAAACGGGTGAGCTTCGTGAACAATGTAGTTTCATTTGACGTGAAAAGTGACTGTGTTTACCTGAAACGAAGTCTTGCTTGTAGGAAGACACACGCCTGGCATTTAACTCCGTTTCTGAAGGGAAACACACAGCACAGTTCTCATCCATGAAACACACTCTGCTTTAGAGCAAGAAGCACGATCTTGCTTTCTATAGTCTCTAATACAGAGGGAAACGTGAGTGTGCTCAGAACAAAAGAACTGTGTTTCCTACACACTCGGACCATATCTAGTTCAACTCTGTTTCTGAAACTGATAGAAACCATAGGTCCTCTAACATCCAATGCTTTTCAGTTAAGAGGGAGAAACGTGTGAGCTTTGTGAACAATGTAGCTTCGTTTGAGCTGAAAAGTGACTGCGTTTACCTGAAACGAAGTCTTGCTTGTAGGAAGACACACTTCTGGGATTTAACTCAGTTTCTGAAGGGAAACACACGGCACAGTCCCCATCCATGAAACACATTCTGCTTTAGAGCAAGGAGCACGCTCTTGCTTTCTAGAGTTCTAATACAGAGGGAAACGTGAGTGTGCTCAGAACAAAAGAACTGTGTTTCCTACTCACACAGACCATATCTAGTTCAACTCTGTTTCTGAAACTGATACAAACCACAGGTCCTCTAACATCCAATGCTTTTCAGTTAAGAGCGAGAAACGTGTGAGCTTCGTGAACAATGTAGCTTCATTTGAGCTGAAAAGAGACTGCGTTTACCTGAAAAGAAGTCTTGCTTTTAGGAAGACACACGCCTGGCATTTAACTCCGTTTCTGAAGGGAAACACACGGCACAGTTCTCATCCATGAAACACACTCTGCTTTAGAGCAAGCGGCACGCTCTTGCTTTCTAGAGTCTCTAATACAGAGGGAAACGTGAGTGTGCTCAGAACAAAAGAATTGTGTTTCCTACACACACGGACCATATCTAATTCAACTCTGTTTCTGAAACTGATACAAACCACAGGTCCTCTAACATCCAATGCTTTTCAGTTAAGAGCGAGAAACGTGTGAGCTTCGTGAACAATGTAGCTTCGTTTGAGCTGAAAAGTGACTGCAATTACCTGAAACGAAGTCTTGCTTGAAGAAAGACACAGAGCCTGGCATTTAACTCCGTTTCTCAAGGGAAACACATGGCACAGTTCTCTTCCATGAAACACACTCTGCTTTAGAGCAAGAAGCATGCTCTTGCTTTCTAGAGTCTCTAATACAGAGGGAAACGTGAGTGTGCTCAGAACAAAAGAACTGTGTTTCCTACACACACGGACCACATCCTGTTCAACTCTGTTTCTGAAACTGATACAAACCACAGGTCGTCTAACATCCAATGCTTTTCAGTTAAGAGTGAGAAACGGGTGAGCTTCGTGAACAATGTAGGTTCGTTTGACATGAAAAGTGACTGCGTTTACCTGAAACGAAGTCTTGCTTGTAGGAAGACACACTTCTGGGATTTAACTCAGTTTCTGAAGGGAAACACACGGCACAGTTCTCATCCATGAAACACACTCTGCTTTGAGCAAGAAGCATGCTTTTGCTTTCTAGAGTCTCTAATACAGAGGGAAACGTGAGTGTGCTCAGAACAAAAGAACTGTGTTTCCTACACACGGACCATATCTAGTTCAACTCTGTTTCTGAAACTGATAGAAACCACAGGTCCTCTAACATCCAATGCTTCTCAGTTAAGAGCGAGAAACGTGTGTGCTTTGTGAACAATGTAGCTTCGTTTGAGGTGAAAAGTGACTGCGTTTACCTGAAACGAAGTCTTGCTTGAAGAAAGACACAGATCCTGGCATTTAACTCCGTTTCTGAAGGGAAACACACGGCACAGTAATCATCCATGAAACACACTCTGCTTTAGAGCAAGAAGCACACTCTTGCTTTCTAGAGTCTCTAATACAGAGGGAAACGTGAGTGTGCTCAGAACAAAAGAACTGTGTTTCCTACACACACGGACCATATCTAGTTCAACTCTGTTTCTGAAAATGATACAAACCACAGGTCCTCTAACATCCAATGCTTTTCAGTTTAGAGGGAGAAACGTGTGAGCTTTGTGAACAATGTAGCTTCGTTTGAGCTGAAAAGTGACTGTGTTTCCCTGAATCGAAGTCTTGCTTGTAGGAAGACACACGCCTGGCATTTAACTCCGTTTCTGAAGGGAAACACACGGCACAGTCCTCATCCATGAAACACATTCTGCTTTAGAGCAAGTAGCACGCTCTTGCTTTCTACAGTCTCTAATACAGAGGGAAACGTGAGTGTGCTCAGAACAAAAGAACTGTGTTTCCTACACACACGGACCATATCTAGTTCAACTCTGTTTCTAAAATTGATACAAACCACAGGTCGTCTAACATCCAGTGCTTTTCAGTTAAGAGCGAGAAACGTGTGAGCTTCGTGAACAATGTAGCTTCGTTTTAGCTGAAAAGTGACTGCGTTTACCTGAAATGAAGTCTTGCTTGTAGGAAGACACACGCCTGGCATTTAACTCCGTTTCTGAAGGGAAACACACGGCACAGTTCTCATCAATGAAACACACTCTGCTTTAGAGCAAGAAGCACGCTCTTGCTTTCTAGAGTCTCTAATACAGAGGGAAACGTGAGTGTGCTCAGAACAAAAGAACTGTGTTTCCTACACACACGGACCATATCTAGTTCAACTCTGTTTCTGAAACTGATACAAACCACAGGTCGTCTAACATCCAATGCTTTCAATTAAGAGCGAGAAACCGGTGAGCTTCGTGAACAATGTAGCTTCATTTGAGCTGAAAAGTGACTGCGTTTACCTGAAACGAAGTCTTGCTTGTAGGAAGACACACGCCTGGCATTTAACTCCGTTTCTGAAGGGAAACACACTGCACAGTTCTCATCCATGAAACACACTCTGCTTTATAGCAAGAAGCACGCTCTTGCTTTCTAGAGTCTCTAATACAGAGGGAAACGTGAGTGTGCTCAGAACAAAAGAACTGTGTTTCCTACACACACGGACCACATCCTGTTCAACTCTGTTTCTGAAACTGATACAAACCACAGGTCGTCTAACATCCAATGCTTTCAATTAAGAGCAAGAAACGGGTGAGCTTCGTGAACAATGTAGTTTCATTTGACGTGAAAAGTGACTGTGTTTACCTGAAACGAAGTCTTGCTTGTAGGAAGACACACGCCTGGCATTTAACTCCGTTTCTGAAGGGAAACACACAGCACAGTTCTCATCCATGAAACACACTCTGCTTTAGAGCAAGAAGCACGATCTTGCTTTCTATAGTCTCTAATACAGAGGGAAACGTGAGTGTGCTCAGAACAAAAGAACTGTGTTTCCTACACACTCGGACCATATCTAGTTCAACTCTGTTTCTGAAACTGATAGAAACCATAGGTCCTCTAACATCCAATGCTTTTCAGTTAAGAGGGAGAAACGTGTGAGCTTTGTGAACAATGTAGCTTCGTTTGAGCTGAAAAGTGACTGCGTTTACCTGAAACGAAGTCTTGCTTGTAGGAAGACACACTTCTGGGATTTAACTCAGTTTCTGAAGGGAAACACACGGCACAGTCCCCATCCATGAAACACATTCTGCTTTAGAGCAAGGAGCACGCTCTTGCTTTCTAGAGTTCTAATACAGAGGGAAATGTGAGTGTGCTCAGAACAAAAGAACTGTGTTTCCTACTCACACAGACCATATCTAGTTCAACTCTGTTTCTGAAACTGATACAAACCACAGGTCCTCTAACATCCAATGCTTTTCAGTTAAGAGCGAGAAACGTGTGAGCTTCGTGAACAATGTAGCTTCATTTGAGCTGAAAAGAGACTGTGTTTACCTGAAAAGAAGTCTTGCTTTTAGGAAGACACACGCCTGGCATTTAACTCCGTTTCTGAAGGGAAACACACGGCACAGTTCTCATCCATGAAACACACTCTGCTTTAGAGCAAGCGGCACGCTCTTGCTTTCTAGAGTCTCTAATACAGAGGGAAACGTGAGTGTGCTCAGAACAAAAGAATTGTGTTTCCTACACACACGGACCATATCTAATTCAACTCTGTTTCTGAAACTGATACAAACCACAGGTCCTCTAACATCCAATGCTTTTCAGTTAAGAGCGAGAAACGTGTGAGCTTCGTGAACAATGTAGCTTCGTTTGAGCTGAAAAGTGACTGCAATTACCTGAAACGAAGTCTTGCTTGAAGAAAGACACAGAGCCTGGCATTTAACTCCGTTTCTCAAGGGAAACACATGGCACAGTTCTCTTCCATGAAACACACTCTGCTTTAGAGCAAGAAGCATGCTCTTGCTTTCTAGAGTCTCTAATACAGAGGGAAACGTGAGTGTGCTCAGAACAAAAGAACTGTGTTTCCTACACACACGGACCACATCCTGTTCAACTCTGTTTCTGAAACTGATACAAACCACAGGTCGTCTAACATCCAATGCTTTTCAGTTAAGAGTGAGAAACGGGTGAGCTTCGTGAACAATGTAGGTTCGTTTGACATGAAAAGTGACTGCGTTTACCTGAAACGAAGTCTTGCTTGTAGGAAGACACACTTCTGGGATTTAACACAGTTTCTGAAGGGAAACACACGGCACAGTTCTCATCCATGAAACACACTCTGCTTTGAGCAAGAAGCACGCTCTTGCTTTCTAGAGTCTCTAATACAGAGGGAAACGTGAATGTGCTCAGAAAAAAAGAACTGTGTTTCCTACAAACACGGACCATATCTAGTTCAACTCTGTTTCTGAAACTGATACAAACCCCAGGTCGTCAAACATCCAATGCTTTTCAGTTAAGAGCGAGAAACGGTTGAGCTTCGTGAACAATGTAGCTTCATTTGACGTGAAAAGTGACTGCGTTTACCTGAAACGAAGTCTTGCTTGTAGGAAGACACACTTCTGGCATTTAACTCCGTTTCTGAAGGGAAACACACGGCACAGTCCTCATCCGTGAAACACATTCTGCTTTAGAGCAAGAAGCACGCTCTTGCTTTCTAGATTCTCTAATACAGAGGGAAACGTGAGTGTGCTCAGAACCAAAGAACTGTGTTTCCTACACACACGGACCACATCCTGTTCAACTCTGTTTCTGAAACTGATACAAACCACAGGTCCTCTAAAATCCAGTGCTTTTCAGTTAAGAGCGAGAAACGTGTGAGCCTTGTGAACAATGTAGCTTCGTTTGAGCTCAAAAGTGACTGCGTTTACCTGAAACGAAGTCTTGCTTGTAGGAAGGCACAGAGCCTGTCATTTAACTCCGTTTCTGAAGGGAAACACACGGCACAGTTCTCATCCATGAAACACAATCTGTTTTAGAGCAAGAAGCATGCTCTTGCTTTCTAGAGTCTCTAATACAGAGGGAAACGTGAGTGTGCTCAGAACAAAAGAACTGTGTTTCCTACACACAGACCATATCTAGTTCAACTCTGTTTCTGAAACTGATACAAACCACAGGTCCTCTAACATCCAATGCTTTTCAGTTAAGAGCGAGAAACGTGTGAGCTTCGTGAACAATGTAGTTTCGTTTGAGCTGAAAAGTGACTGCGTTTACCTGAAAAGAAGTCTTGCTTGTAGGAAGACACACGCCTGGCATTGAACTCCGTTTCTGAAGGGAAACACACGGCACAGTTCTCATCCTTGAAACACACTCTGTTTTAGAGCAAGAAGCACGCTCTTGCTTTCTAGAGTCTCTAATACAGAGGGAAACGTGAGTGTGCTCAGAACAAAAGAACTGTGTTTCCTACACACACAGACCATATCTAGTTCACCTCTGTTTCTGAAACTGATACAAACCACAGGTCCTCTAACATCCAATGCTTTTCAGTTAAGAGCGAGAAATGTGTGAGATTTGTGAACAATGTAGCTTCGTTTGAGATGAAAAGTGACAGCGTATACCTGAAACGAAGTATGGCTTGAAGAAAGACACAGAGCCTGGCATTTAACTCCGTTTCTGAAGGGAAACACACGGCACAGTTCTCATCCATGAAACACAATCTGCTTTAGAGCAAGAAGCACGCTCTTGGTTTCTAGAGTCTATACTACAGAGGGAAACGTAAGTGTGCTCAGAACAAAAGAACTGTGTTTCCTACACACGGACCATATCTAGTTCAACTCTGTTTCTGAAACTGATACAAACCACAGGTCCTCTAACATCCAATGCTTTTCAGTTAAGAGGGAGAAACGTGTGAGCTTCGTGAACAATGTAGCTTCGTTTGAGCTGAAAAGTGACTGCGTTTACCTGAAAAGAAGTCTTGCTTGCAGGAAGACACACGCCTGGCATTTACCTCCGTTTCTGAAGGGAAACACACGGCACAGTTCTCATCCATGAAACACACTCTGCTTTAGAGCAAGAAGCACGCTCTTGCTTTCTAGAGTCTGTAATACAGAGGGAAACGTGAGTGTGCTCAGAAAAAAAGAACTGTGTTTCCTACAAAACGGACCATATCTAGTTCAACTCTGTTTCTGAAACTGATACAAACCCCAGGTCGTCAAACATCCAATGCTTTTCAGTTAAGAGCGAGAAACGGTTGAGCTTCGTGAACAATGTAGCTTCATTTGACGTGAAAAGTGACTGCGTTTACCTGAAACGAAGTCTTGCTTGTAGGAAGACACACTTCTGGCATTTAACTCCGTTTCTGAAGGAAAACACATGGAACAGTCCTCATCCATGAAACACATTCTGCTTTAGAGCAAGAAGCACGCTCTTGCTTTCTAGATTCTCTAATACAGAGGGAAACGTGAGTGTGCTCAGAACCAAAGAACTGTGTTTCCTACACACACGGACCACATCCTGTTCAACTCTGTTTCTGAAACTGATACAAACCACAGGTCCTCTAAAATCCAATGCTTTTCAGTTAAGAGCGAGAAACGGGTGAGCCTTGTGAACAATGTAGCTTCGTTTGAGCTGAAAAGTGACTGCGTTTACCTGAAATGAAGTCTTGCTTGTAGGAAGACACACGCCTGGCATTTAACTCCGTTTCTGAAGGGAAACACACGGCACAGTTCTCATCAATGAAACACACTCTGCTTTAGAGCAAGAAGCACGCTCTTGCTTTCTAGAGTCTCTAATACAGAGGGAAACGTGAGTGTGCTCAGAACAAAAGTACTGTGTTTCCTACACACACGGACCATATCTAGTTCAACTCTGTTTCTGAAACTGATACAAACCACAGGTCGTCTAACATCCAATGCTTTCAATTAAGAGCGAGAAACGGGTGAGCTTCGTGAACAATGTAGCTTCATTTGAGCTGAAAAGTGACTGCGTTTACCTGAAACGAAGTCTTGCTTGTAGGAAGACACACGCCTGGCATTTAACTCCGTTTCTGAAGGGAAACACATGGAACAGTCCTCATCCATGAAACACACTCTGCTTTAGAGCAAGAAGCACACTCTTGCTTTCTAGAGTCTCTAATACAGAGGGAAACGTGAGTGTGCTCAGAACAAAAGAACTGTGTTTCCTACACACACGGACCATATCTAGTTCAACTCTGTTTCTGAAAATGATACAAACCACAGGTCCTCTAACATCCAATGCTTTTCAGTTAAGAGGGAGAAACGTGTGAGCTTTGTGAACAATGTAGCTTCCTTTGAGCTGAAAAGTGACTGTGTTTCCCTGAATCGAAGTCAAGCTTGTAGGAGGACACACGCCTGGCATTTAACTCCGTTTCTGAAGGGAAACACACGGCACAGTCCTCATCCATGAAACACATTCTGCTTTAGAGCAAGTAGCACGCTCTTGCTTTCTAGAGTCTCTAATACAGAGCGAAACGTGAGTGTGCTCAGAACAAAAGAACTGTGTTTCCTACACACACAGACCATATCTAGTTCAACTCTGTTTCTGAAAGTGATACAAACCACAGGTCCTCTAACATCCAATGCTTTTCAGTTAAGAGCGAGAAATGTGTGAGCTTTGTGAACAATGTAGATTCGTTTGAGCTCAAAAGTGTCTGCGTTTACCAGAAACGAAGTCTTGCTTGTAGGAAGGCATAGAGCCTGTCATTTAACTCCGTTTCTGAAGGGAAACACGCGGCACAGTTCTCAACCATGAAACACACTCTGCTTTAGAGCAAGAAGCACGCTCTTGCTTTCTAGAGTCTCTAATACAGAGGGAAACGTGAGTGTGCTCAGAACAAAAGAACTGTGTTTCCTACACACAGGGACTATATCCAGTTCAATTTTGTTTCTATAATTGATACAAACCACAGGTCGTCTAACATCCAGTGCTTTTCAGTTAAGAGCGAGAAACATGTGAGCTTAGTGAAAAATGTAGCTTCCTTTGAGCTGAAAAGTGACTGCGTTTACCTGAAAAGAAGTCTTACTTGTAGGAAGACACACGCCTGGCATTTAACTCCGTTTCTGAAGGGAAACACACGGCACAGTTCTCATCCATGAAACACACTCTGCTTTAGAGCAAGAAGCACGCTCTTGCTTTCTAGAGTCTCTAATACAGAGGGAAACGTGAGTGTGCTCAGAACAAAAGAATTGTGTTTCCTACACACACGGACCATATCTAGTTCAACTCTGTTTCTGAAACTGATACAAACCATAGGTCCTCTAACATCCAATGCTTTTCAGTTAAGAGGGGGAAACGTGTGAGCTTTGTGAACAATGTAGCTTCGTTTGAGCAGAAAAGTGACTGCGTTTACCTGAAACGAAGTCTTGCTTGTAGGAAGACACACGCCTTGCATTTAGCTCCGTTTCTTAAGGGAAACACACTGCACAGTTCTCATCCATGAAACACACTCTGCTTTATAGCAAGAAGCACGCTCTTGCTTTCTAGAGTCTCTAATACAGAGGGAAACGTGAGTGTGCTCAGAACAAAAGAACTGTGTTTCCTACACACACGGACCACATCCTGTTCAACTCTGATCCTGAAACTGATACAAACCACAGGTCGTCTAACATCCAATGCTTTCAATTAATAGCGAGAAACGGGTGAGCTTCGTGAACAATGTAGTTTCAATTGACGTGAAAAGTGACTGCGTTTTCCTGAAACGAAGTCTTGCTTGTAGGAAGACACACTTCTGGCATTTAACTCCGTTTCTGAAGGGAAACACACGGCACAGTCCTAATCCATGAAACACATTCTGCTTTAGAGCAAGAAGCACGCTCTTGCTTTCTAGAGTCTCTAATACAGAGGGAAACGTGAGTGTGCTCAGAACAAAAGAACTGTGTTTCCTACACACACGGACCATATCTAGTTCAACTCTGTTTCTGAAAATGATACAAACCACAGGTCCTCTAACATCCAATGCTTTTCAGTTAAGAGGGAGAAACGTGTGAGCTTTGTGAACAATGTAGCTTCCTTTGAGCTGAAAAGTGACTGTGTTTCCCTGAATCGAAGTCAAGCTTGTAGGAGGACACACGCCTGGCATTTAACTCCGTTTCTGAAGGGAAACACACGGCACAGTCCTCATCCATGAAACACATTCTGCTTTAGAGCAAGTAGCACGCTCTTGCTTTCTAGAGTCTCTAATACAGAGCGAAACGTGAGTGTGCTCAGAACAAAAGAACTGTGTTTCCTACACACACAGACCATATCTAGTTCAACTCTGTTTCTGAAAGTGATACAAACCACAGGTCCTCTAACATCCAATGCTTTTCAGTTAAGAGCGAGAAATGTGTGAGCTTTGTGAACAATGTAGATTCGTTTGAGCTCAAAAGTGTCTGCGTTTACCAGAAACGAAGTCTTGCTTGTAGGAAGGCATAGAGCCTGTCATTTAACTCCGTTTCTGAAGGGAAACACGCGGCACAGTTCTCAACCATGAAACACACTCTGCTTTAGAGCAAGAAGCACGCTCTTGCTTTCTAGAGTCTCTAATACAGAGGGAAACGTGAGTGTGCTCAGAACAAAAGAACTGTGTTTCCTACACACAGGGACTATATCCAGTTCAATTTTGTTTCTATAATTGATACAAACCACAGGTCGTCTAACATCCAGTGCTTTTCAGTTAAGAGCGAGAAACATGTGAGCTTAGTGAAAAATGTAGCTTCCTTTGAGCTGAAAAGTGACTGCGTTTACCTGAAAAGAAGTCTTACTTGTAGGAAGACACACGCCTGGCATTTAACTCCGTTTCTGAAGGGAAACACACGGCACAGTTCTCATCCATGAAACACACTCTGCTTTAGAGCAAGAAGCACGCTCTTGCTTTCTAGAGTCTCTAATACAGAGGGAAACGTGAGTGTGCTCAGAACAAAAGAATTGTGTTTCCTACACACACGGACCATATCTAGTTCAACTCTGTTTCTGAAACTGATACAAACCATAGGTCCTCTAACATCCAATGCTTTTCAGTTAAGAGGGGGAAACGTGTGAGCTTTGTGAACAATGTAGCTTCGTTTGAGCAGAAAAGTGACTGCGTTTACCTGAAACGAAGTCTTGCTTGTAGGAAGACACACGCCTTGCATTTAGCTCCGTTTCTTAAGGGAAACACACTGCACAGTTCTCATCCATGAAACACACTCTGCTTTATAGCAAGAAGCACGCTCTTGCTTTCTAGAGTCTCTAATACAGAGGGAAACGTGAGTGTGCTCAGAACAAAAGAACTGTGTTTCCTACACACACGGACCACATCCTGTTCAACTCTGATCCTGAAACTGATACAAACCACAGGTCGTCTAACATCCAATGCTTTCAATTAATAGCGAGAAACGGGTGAGCTTCGTGAACAATGTAGTTTCAATTGACGTGAAAAGTGACTGCGTTTTCCTGAAACGAAGTCTTGCTTGTAGGAAGACACACTTCTGGCATTTAACTCCGTTTCTGAAGGGAAACACACGGCACAGTCCTAATCCATGAAACACATTCTGCTTTAGAGCAAGAAGCACGCTCTTGCTTTCTAGAGTCTCTAATACAGAGGGAAACGTGAGTGTGCTCAGAACAAAAGAACTGTGTTTCCTACACACACGGACCATATCTAGTTCAACTCTGTTTCTAAAATTGATACAAACCACAGTTCGTCTAACATCCAGTGCTTTTCAGTTAAGAGCGAGAAACGTGTGAGCTTCGTGAACAATGTAGCTTCGTTTGAGCTGAAAAGTGACTGCGTTTACCTGAAATGAAGTCTTGCTTGTAGGAAGACACACGCCTGGCATTTAACTCCGTTTCTGAAGGGAAACACACGGCACAGTTCTCATCAATGAAACACACTCTGCTTTAGAGCAAGAAGCACGCTCTTGCTTTCTAGAGTCTCTAATACAGAGGGAAACGTGAGTGTGCTCAGAACAAAAGTACTGTGTTTCCTACACACACGGACCATATCTAGTTCAACTCTGTTTCTGAAACTGATACAAACCACAGGTCGTCTAACATCCAATGCTTTCAATTAAGAGCGAGAAACGGGTGAGCTTCGTGAACAATGTAGCTTCATTTGAGCTGAAAAGTGACTACGTTTACCTGAAACGAATTCTTGCTTGTAGGAAGACACACTTCTGGCATTTAACTCCGTTTCTGAAGGGAAACACATGGAACAGTCCTCATCCATGAAACACATTCTGCTTTAGAGCAAGAAGCACGCTCTTGCTTTCTAGATTCTCTAATACAGAGGGAAACGTGAGTGTGCTCAGAACCAAAGAACTGTGTTTCCTACACACACGGACCACATCCTGTTCAACTCTGTTTCTGAAACTGATACAAACCACAGGTCCTCTAAAATCCAATTCTTTTCAGTTAAGAGCGAGAAACATGTGGGCTTTGTGAACAATGTAGCTTCGTTTGAGGTGAAAAGTGACTGCGTTTACATGAAACGAAGTCTTGCTTGTAGGAAGGCACAGAGCCTGTCATTTAACTCCGTTTCTGAAGGGAAACACACGGCACAGTTCTCATCCAAGAAACACAATCTGCTTTAGAGCAAGAAGCATGCTCTTGCTTTCTAGAGTCTCTAATACAGAGGGAAACGTGAGTGTGCTCAGAACAAAAGAACTGTGTTTCCTACACACAGACCATATCTAGTTCAACTCTGTTTCTGAAACTGATACAAACCACAGGTCCTCTAACATCCAATGCTTTTCAGTTAAGAGCGAGAAACGTGTGAGCTTCGTGAACAATGTAGTTTCGTTTGAGCTGAAAAGTGACTGCGTTTACCTGAAAAGAAGTCTTGCTTGTAGGAAGACACACGCCTGGCATTTAACTCCGTTTCTGAAGGGAAACACACCGCACAGTTCTCATCCATGAAACATGTTCTGCTTTAGAGCAAGAAGCATGCTTTTGCTTTCTAGAGTCTCTAATACAGAGGGAAACGTGAGTGTGCTCAGAACAAAAGAACTGTGTTTCCTACACACGGACCATATCTAGTTCAACTCTGTTTCTGAAACTGATACAAACCACAGGTCCTCTAACATCCAATGCTTTTCAGTTAAGAGCGAGAAACTGGTGAGCTTCGTGAACAATGTAGCTTCGTTTGAGCTGAAAAGTGACTGCGTTTACCTGAAATGAAATCTTGCTTGTAGGAAGACACACGCCTGGCATTTAACTCCCTTTCTGAAGGGAAACACAAGGCACAGTTCTCATCAATGAAACACACTCTGCTTTAGAGCAAGAAGCACGCTCTTGCTTTCTAGAGTCTCTAATACAGAGGGAAACGTGAGTGTGCTCAGAACAAAAGTACTGTGTTTCCTACACACACGGACCATATCTAGTTCAACTCTGTTTCTGAAACTGATACAAACCACAGGTCGTCTAACATCCAATGCTTTCAATTAAGAGCGAGAAACGGGTGAGCTTCGTGAACAATGTAGCTTCATTTGAGCTGAAAAGTGACTGCGTTTACCTGAAACGAAGTCTTGCTTGTAGGAAGACACACGCCTGGCATTTAACTCCGTTTCTGAAGGGAAACACACTGCACAGTTCTCATCCATGAAACACACTCTGCTTTATAGCAAGAATCACGCTCTTGCTTTCTAGAGTCTCTAATACAGAGGGAAACGTGAGTGTGCTCAGAACAAAAGAACTGTGTTTCCTACACACACGGACCACATCCTGTTCAACTCTGTTTCTGAAACTGATACAAACCACAGGTCGTCTAACATCCAATGCTTTCAATTAAGAGCAAGAAACGGGTGAGCTTCGTGAACAATGTAGTTTCATTTGACGTGAAAAGTGACTGCGTTTACCTGAAACGAATTCTTGCTTGTAGGAAGACACACTTCTGACATTTAACACCGTTTCTGAAGGGAAACACACGGCACAGTCCTCATCCATGAAAAACATTCTGCTTTAGAGCAAGAAGCACGCTCTTGCTTTCTAGAGTCTCCAATACAGAGGGAAACGTGAGTGTGCTCAGAACCAAAGAACTGTGTTTCCTACACACACGGACCACATCCTGTTCAACTCTGTTTCTGAAACTGATACAAACCACAGGTCCTCTAAAATCCAATGCTTTTCAGTTAAGAGCGAGAAACGTGTGAGCCTTGTGAACAATGTAGCTTCGTTTGAGCTCAAAAGTGACTGCGTTTACCTGAAACGAAGTCTTGCTTGTAGGAAGGCACAGAGCCTGTCATTTAACTCCGTTTCTGAAGGGAAACACACGGCACAGTTCTCATCCATGAAACACAATCTGCTTTAGAGCAAGAAGCATGCTCTTGCTTTCTAGAGTCTCTAATACAGAGGGAAACGTGAGTGTGCTCAGAACAAAAGAACTGTTTTTCCTACACACAGACCATATCTAGTTCAACTCTGTTTCTGAAACTGATACAAACGACAGGTCCTCTAACATCCAATGCTTTTCAGTTAAGAGCGAGAAACGTGTGAGCTTCGTGAACAATGTAGTTTCGTTTGAGCTGAAAAGTGACTGCGTTTACCTGAAAAGAAGTCTTGCTTGTAGGAAGGCACAGAGCCTGGCATTTAACTCCGTTTCTGAAGGGAAACACACGGCACAGTTCTCATCCATGAAACACACTCTGCTTTAGAGCAAGAAGCACGCTCTTGCTTTCTAGAGTCTCTAATACAGAGGGAAACGTGAGTGTGCTCAGAACAAAAGAACTGTGTTTCCTACACACACAGACCATATCTAGTTCAACTCTGTTTCTGAAACTGATACAAACCACAGGTCGTCAAACATCCAATGCTTTTCATTTAAGAGCGAGAAACGTGTGAGCTTCGTGAACAATGTAGCTTCGTTTGAGCTGAAAAGTGACTGCGTTTACCTGAAACGAAGTCTTGCTTTTAGGAAGACACACTTCTGGCATTAACTCCGTTTCTGAATGGAAACACACGGCACAGTTCTCATCCATCAAACACGTTCTGCCTTAGAGTAAGAAGCATGCTTTTGCTTTCTAGAGTCTCTAATACAGAGGGAAACGTGAGTGTGCTCAGAAGAAAAAAACTGTGTTTCCTACACACGGACCATATCTAGTTCAACTCTGTTTCTGAAACTGATACAAACCACAGGTCCTCTAACATCCAATTCTTTTCAGTTAAGAGCGAGAAACATGTGGGCTTTGTGAACAATATAGCTTCGTTTGAGGTGAAAAGTGACTGCGTTTACATGAAACGAAGTCTTGCTTGTAGGAAGGCACAGAGCCTGTCATTTAACTCCGTTTCTGAACGGAAACACACGGCACAGTTCTCATCCAAGAAACACAATCTGCTTTAGAGCAAGAAGCATGCTCTTGCTTTCTAGAGTCTCTAATACAGAGGGAAACGTGAGTGTGCTCAGAACAAAAGAACTGTGTTTCCTACACACGGACCATATCTAGTTCAACTCTGTTTCTGAAACTGATACAAACCACAGGTCCTCTAACATCCAATGCTTTTCAGTTAAGAGCGAGAAACGTGTGAGCTTCGTGAACAATGTAGTTTCGTTTGAGCTGAAAAGTGACTGCGTTTACCTGAAAAGAAGTCTTGCTTGTAGGAAGACACACGCCTGGCATTTAACTCCGTTTCTGAAGGGAAACACACCGCACAGTTCTCATCCATGAAACATGTTCTGCTTTAGAGCAAGAAGCATGCTTTTGCTTTCTAGAGTCTCTAATACAGAGGGAAACGTGAGTGTGCTCAGAACAAAAGAACTGTGTTTCCTACACACGGACCATATCTAGTTCAACTCTGTTTCTGAAACTGATACAAACCACAGGTCCTCTAACATCCAATGCTTCTCAGTTAAGAGCGAGAAACGTGTGTGCTTTGTGAACAATGTAGCTTCGTTTGAGGTGAAAAGTGACTGCGTTTACCTGAAACGAAGTCTTGCTTGAAGAAAGACACAGATCCTGGCATTTAACTCCGTTTCTGAAGGGAAACACACGGCACAGTAATCATCCATGAAACACACTCTGCTTTAGAGCAAGAAGCACACTCTTGCTTTCTAGAGTCTCTAATACAGAGGGAAACGTGAGTGTGCTCAGAACAAAAGAACTGTGTTTCCTACACACACGGACCATATCTAGTTCAACTCTGTTTCTGAAAATGATACAAACCACAGGTCCTCTAACATCCAATGCTTTTCAGTTAAGAGGGAGAAACGTGTGAGCTTTGTGAACAATGTAGCTTCGTTTGAGCTGAAAAGTGACTGTGTTTCCCTGAATCGAAGTCTTGCTTGTAGGAAGACACACGCCTGGCATTTAACTCCGTTTCTGAAGGGAAACACACGGCACAGTCCTCATCCATGAAACACATTCTGCTTTAGAGCAAGTAGCACGCTCTTGCTTTCTAGAGTCTCTAATACAGAGCGAAACGTGAGTGTGCTCAGAACAAAAGAACTGTGTTTCCTACACACACAGACCATATCTAGTTCAACTCTGTTTCTGAAAGTGATACAAACCACAGGTCCTCTAACATCCAATGCTTTTCAGTTAAGAGCGAGAAATGTGTGAGCTTTGTGAACAATGTAGATTCGTTTGAGCTCAAAAGTGACTGCGTTTACCAGAAACGAAGTCTTGCTTGTAGGAAGGCATAGAGCCTGTCATTTAACTCCGTTTCTGAAGGGAAACACGCGGCACAGTTCTCAACCATGAAACACACTCTGCTTTAGAGCAAGAAGCACGCTCTTGCTTTCTAGAGTCTCTAATACAGAGGGAAACGTGAGTGTGCTCAGAACAAAAGAACTGTGTTTCCTACACACAGGGACTATATCTAGTTCAATTCTGTTTCTAAAATTGATACAAACCACAGGTCGTCTAACATCCAGTGCTTTTCAGTTAAGAGCGAGAAACGTGTGAGCTTCGTGAAAAATGTAGCTTCCTTTGAGCTGAAAAGTGACTGCATTTACCTGAAAAGAAGTCTTACTTGTAGGAAGACACACGCCTGGCATTTAACTCCGTTTCTGAAGGGAAACACACGGCACAGTTCTCATCCATGAAACACACTCTGCTTTAGAGCAAGAAGCACGCTCTTGCTTTCTAGAGTCTCTAATACAGAGGGAAACGTGAGTGTGCTCAGAACAAAAGTACTGTGTTTCCTACACACACGGACCATATCTAGTTCAACTCTGTTTCTGAAACTGATACAAACCACAGGTCGTCTAACATCCAATGCTTTCAATTAAGAGCGAGAAACGGATGAGCTTCGTGAACAATGTAGCTTCATTTGAGCTGAAAAGTGACTGCGTTTACCTGAAATGAAGTCTTGCTTGTAGGAAGACACACTTCTGGCATTTAACTCCGTTTCTGAAGGGAAACACATGAACAGTCCTCATCCATGAAACACATTCTGCTTTAGAGCAAGAAGCACGCTCTTGCTTTCTAGATTCTCTAATACAGAGGGAAACGTGAGTGTGCTCAGAACCAAAGAACTGTGTTTCCTACACACACGGACCACATCCTGTTCAACTCTGTTTCTGAAACTGATACAAACCACAGGTCCTCTAAAATCCAATGCTTTTCAGTTAAGAGCGAGAAACGTGTGAGCCTTGTGAACAATGTAGCTTCGTTTGAGCTCAAAAGTGACTGCGTTTACCTGAAACGAAGTCTTGCTTGTAGGAAGGCACAGAGCCTGTCATTTAACTCCGTTTCTGAAGGGAAACACACGGCACAGTTCTCATCCATGAAACACAATCTGCTTTAGAGCAAGAAGCATGCTCTTGCTTTCTAGAGTCTCTAATACAGAGGGAAACGTGAGTGTGCTCAGAACAAAAGAACTGTGTTTCCTAAACACAGACCATATCTAGTTCAACTCTGTTTCTGAAACTGATACAAACCACAGGTCCTCTAACATCCAATGCTTTTCAGTTAAGAGCGAGAAACGTGTGAGCTTCGTGAACAATGTAGTTTCGTTTGAGCTGAAAAGTGACTGCGTTTACCTGAAAAGAAGTCTTGCTTGTAGGAAGGCACAGAGCCTGGCATTTAACTCCGTTTCTGAAGGGAAACACACGGCACAGTTCTCATCCATGAAACACACTCTGCTTTAGAGCAAGAAGCACGCTCTTGCTTTCTAGAGTCTCTAATACAGAGGGAAACGTGAGTGTGCTCAGAACAAAAGAACTGTGTTTCCTACACACACAGACCATATCTAGTTCAACTCTGTTTCTGAAACTGATACAAACCATAGGTCGTCAAACATCCAATGCTTTTCATTTAAGAGCGAGAAACGTGTGAGCTTCGTGAACAATGTAGCTTCGTTTGAGCTGAAAAGTGACTGCGTTTACCTGAAACGAAGTCTTGCTTTTAGGAAGACACACTTCTGGCATTAACTCCGGTTCTGAATGGAAACACACGGCACAGTTCTCATCCATCAAACACGTTCTGCCTTAGAGTAAGAAGCATGCTTTTGCTTTCTAGAGTCTCTAATACAGAGGGAAACGTGAGTGTGCTCAGAAGAAAAAAACTGTGTTTCCTACACACGGACCATATCTAGTTCAACTCTGTTTCTGAAACTGATACAAACCACAGGTCCTCTAACATCCAATTCTTTTCAGTTAAGAGCGAGAAACATGTGGGCTTTGTGAACAATGTAGCTTCGTTTGAGGTGAAAAGTGACTGCATTTACCTGAAAAGAAGTCTTACTTGTAGGAAGACACACGCCTGGCATTTAACTCCGTTTCTGAAGGGAAACACACGGCACAGTTCTCATCCATGAAACACACTCTGCTTTAGAGCAAGAAGCACGCTCTTGCTTTCTAGAGTCTCTAATACAGAGGGAAACGTGAGTGTGCTCAGAACAAAAGTACTGTGTTTCCTACACACACGGACCATATCTAGTTCAACTCTGTTTCTGAAACTGATACAAACCACAGGTCGTCTAACATCCAATGCTTTCAATTAAGAGCGAGAAACGGATGAGCTTCGTGAACAATGTAGCTTCATTTGAGCTGAAAAGTGACTGCGTTTACCTGAAATGAAGTCTTGCTTGTAGGAAGACACACTTCTGGCATTTAACTCCGTTTCTGAAGGGAAACACATGAACAGTCCTCATCCATGAAACACATTCTGCTTTAGAGCAAGAAGCACGCTCTTGCTTTCTAGATTCTCTAATACAGAGGGAAACGTGAGTGTGCTCAGAACCAAAGAACTGTGTTTCCTACACACACGGACCACATCCTGTTCAACTCTGTTTCTGAAACTGATACAAACCACAGGTCCTCTAAAATCCAATGCTTTTCAGTTAAGAGCGAGAAACGTGTGAGCCTTGTGAACAATGTAGCTTCGTTTGAGCTCAAAAGTGACTGCGTTTACCTGAAACGAAGTCTTGCTTGTAGGAAGGCACAGAGCCTGTCATTTAACTCCGTTTCTGAAGGGAAACACACGGCACAGTTCTCATCCATGAAACACAATCTGCTTTAGAGCAAGAAGCATGCTCTTGCTTTCTAGAGTCTCTAATACAGAGGGAAACGTGAGTGTGCTCAGAACAAAAGAACTGTGTTTCCTAAACACAGACCATATCTAGTTCAACTCTGTTTCTGAAACTGATACAAACCACAGGTCCTCTAACATCCAATGCTTTTCAGTTAAGAGCGAGAAACGTGTGAGCTTCGTGAACAATGTAGTTTCGTTTGAGCTGAAAAGTGACTGCGTTTACCTGAAAAGAAGTCTTGCTTGTAGGAAGGCACAGAGCCTGGCATTTAACTCCGTTTCTGAAGGGAAACACACGGCACAGTTCTCATCCATGAAACACACTCTGCTTTAGAGCAAGAAGCACGCTCTTGCTTTCTAGAGTCTCTAATACAGAGGGAAACGTGAGTGTGCTCAGAACAAAAGAACTGTGTTTCCTACACACACAGACCATATCTAGTTCAACTCTGTTTCTGAAACTGATACAAACCATAGGTCGTCAAACATCCAATGCTTTTCATTTAAGAGCGAGAAACGTGTGAGCTTCGTGAACAATGTAGCTTCGTTTGAGCTGAAAAGTGACTGCGTTTACCTGAAACGAAGTCTTGCTTTTAGGAAGACACACTTCTGGCATTAACTCCGGTTCTGAATGGAAACACACGGCACAGTTCTCATCCATCAAACACGTTCTGCCTTAGAGTAAGAAGCATGCTTTTGCTTTCTAGAGTCTCTAATACAGAGGGAAACGTGAGTGTGCTCAGAAGAAAAAAACTGTGTTTCCTACACACGGACCATATCTAGTTCAACTCTGTTTCTGAAACTGATACAAACCACAGGTCCTCTAACATCCAATTCTTTTCAGTTAAGAGCGAGAAACATGTGGGCTTTGTGAACAATGTAGCTTCGTTTGAGGTGAAAAGTGACTGCGTTTACATGAAACGAAGTCTTGCTTGTAGGAAGGCACAGAGCCTGTCATTTAACTCCGTTTCTGAAGGGAAACACACGGCACAGTTCTCATCCAAGAAACACAATCTGCTTTAGAGCAAGAAGCATGCTCTTGCTTTCTAGAGTCTCTAATACAGAGGGAAACGTGAGTGTGCTCAGAACAAAAGAACTGTGTTTCCTACACACAGACCATATCTAGTTCAACTCTGTTTCTGAAACTGATACAAACTACAGGTCCTCTAACATCCAATGCTTTTCAGTTAAGAGCGAGAAACGTGTGAGCTTCGTGAACAATGTAGTTTCGTTTGAGCTGAAAAGTGACTGCGTTTACCTGAAAAGAAGTCTTGCTTGTAGGAAGACACATGCCTGGCATTTAACTCCGTTTCTGAAGGGAAACACACCGCACAGTTCTCATCCATGAAACATGTTCTGCTTTAGAGCAAGAAGCATGCTTTTGCTTTCTAGAGTCTCTAATACAGAGGGAAACGTGAGTGTGCTCAGAACAAAAGAACTGTGTTTCCTACACACGGACCATATCTAGTTCAACTCTGTTTCTGAAACTGATACAAACCACAGGTCCTCTAACATCCAATGCTTCTCAGTTAAGAGCGAGAAACGTGTGTGCTTTGTGAACAATGTAGCTTCGTTTGAGGTGAAAAGTGACTGCGTTTACCTGAAACGAAGTCTTGCTTGAAGAAAGACACAGATCCTGGCATTTAACTCCGTTTCTGAAGGGAAACACACGGCACAGTAATCATCCATGAAACACACTCTGCTTTAGAGCAAGAAGCACACTCTTGCTTTCTAGAGTCTCTAATACAGAAAGAAACGTGAGTGTGCTCAGAACAAAAGAACTGTGTTTCCTACACACACGGACCATATCTAGTTCAACTCTGTTTCTGAAAATGATACAAACCACAGGTCCTCTAACATCCAATGCTTTTCAGTTAAGAGGGAGAAACGTGTGAGCTTTGTGAACAATGTAGCTTCGTTTGAGCTGAAAAGTGACTGTGTTTCCCTGAATCGAAGTCTTGCTTGTAGGAAGACACACGCCTGGCATTTAACTCCGTTTCTGAAGGGAAACACACGGCACAGTCCTCATCCATGAAACACATTCTGCTTTAGAGCAAGTAGCACGCTCTTGCTTTCTAGAGTCTCTAATACAGAGCGAAACGTGAGTGTGCTCAGAACAAAAGAACTGTGTTTCCTACACACACAGACCATATCTAGTTCAACTCTGTTTCTGAAAGTGATACAAACCACAGGTCCTCTAACATCCAATGCTTTTCAGTTAAGAGCGAGAAATGTGTGAGCTTTGTGAACAATGTAGATTCGTTTGAGCTCAAAAGTGACTGCGTTTACCAGAAACGAAGTCTTGCTTGTAGGAAGGCATAGAGCCTGTCATTTAACTCCGTTTCTGAAGGGAAACACGCGGCACAGTTCTCAACCATGAAACACACTCTGCTTTAGAGCAAGAAGCACGCTCTTGCTTTCTAGAGTCTCTAATATAGAGGGAAACGTGAGTGTGCTCAGAACAAAAGAACTGTGTTTCCTACACACAGGGACTATATCTAGTTCAACTCTGTTTCTAAAATTGATACAAACCACAGGTCGTCTAACATCCAGTGCTTTTCAGTTAAGAGCGAGAAACGTGTGAGCTTCGTGAAAAATGTAGCTTCCTTTGAGCTGAAAAGTGACTGCGTTTACCTGAAAAGAAGTCTTACTTGTAGGAAGACACACGCCTGGCATTTAACTCCGTTTCTGAAGGGAAACACACCGCACAGTTCTCATCCATGAAACATGTTCTGCTTTAGAGCAAGAAGCATGCTTTTGCTTTCTAGAGTCTCTAATACAGAGGGAAACGTGAGTGTGCTCAGAACAAAAGAACTGTGTTTCCTACACACGGACCATATCTAGTTCAACTCTGTTTCTGAAACTGATACAAACCACAGGTCCTCTAACATCCAATGCTTCTCAGTTAAGAGCGAGAAACGTGTGTGCTTTGTGAACAATGTAGCTTCGTTTGAGGTGAAAAGTGACTGCGTTTACCTGAAACGAAGTCTTGCTTGAAGAAAGACACAGATCCTGGCATTTAACTCCGTTTCTGAAGGGAAACACACGGCACAGTAATCATCCATGAAACACACTCTGTTTTATAGCAAGAAGCACGCTCTTGCTTTCTAGAGTCTCTAATACAGAGGGAAACGTGAGTGTGCTCAGAACAAAAGAACTGTGTTTCCTACACACACGGACCACATCCTGTTCAACTCTGATCCTGAAACTGATACAAACCACAGGTCGTCTAACATCCAATGCTTTCAATTAATAGCGAGAAACGTGTGAGCTTCGTGAACAATGTAGCTTCGTTTGAGCTCAAAAGTGACTGCGTTTACCTGAAATGAATTCTTGCTTGTAGGAAGACACACGCCTGGCATTTAACTCCGTTTCTGAAGGGAAACACACGGCACAGTTCTCATCAATGAAACACACTCTGCTTTAGAGCAAGAAGCACGCTCTTGCTTTCTAGAGTCTCTAATACAGAGGGAAACGTGAGTGTGCTCAGAACAAAAGTACTGTGTTTCCTACACACACGGACCATATCTAGTTCAACTCTGTTTCTGAAACTGATACAAACCACAGGTCGTCTAACATCCAATGCTTTCAATTAAGAGCGAGAAACGGGTGAGCTTCGTGAACAATGTAGCTTCATTTGAGCTGAAAAGTGACTGCGTTTACCTGAAATGAAGTCTTGCTTGTAGGAAGACACACTTCTGGCATTTAACTCCGTTTCTGAAGGGAAACACATGAACAGTCCTCATCCATGAAACACATTCTGCTTTAGAGCAAGAAGCACGCTCTTGCTTTCTAGATTCTCTAATACAGAGGGAAACGTGAGTGTGCTCAGAACCAAAGAACTGTGTTTCCTACACACACGGACCACATCCTGTTCAACTCTGTTTCTGAAACTGATACAAACCACAGGTCCTCTAAAATCCAATGCTTTTCAGTTAAGAGCGAGAAACGTGTGAGCCTTGTGAACAATGTAGCTTCGTTTGAGCTCAAAAGTGACTGCGTTTACCTGAAACGAAGTCTTGCTTGTAGGAAGGCACAGAGCCTGTCATTTAACTCCGTTTCTGAAGGGAAACACACGGCACAGTTCTCATCCATGAAACACAATCTGCTTTAGAGCAAGAAGCATGCTCTTGCTTTCTAGAGTCTCTAATACAGAGGGAAACGTGAGTGTGCTCAGAACAAAAGAACTGTGTTTCCTACACACAGACCATATCTAGTTCAACTCTGTTTCTGAAACTGATACAAACCACAGGTCCTCTAACATCCAATGCTTTTCAGTTAAGAGCGAGAAACGTGTGAGCTTCATGAACAATGTAGTTTCGTTTGAGCTCAAAAGTGACTGCGTTTACCTGAAAAGAAGTCTTGCTTGTAGGAAGGCACAGAGCCTGGCATTTAACTCCGTTTCTGAAGGGAAACACACGGCACAGTTCTCATCCATGAAACACACTCTACTTTACAGCAAGAAGCACGCTCTTGCTTTCTAGAGTCTCTAATACAGAGGGAAACGTGAGTGTGCTCAGAACAAAAGAACTGTGTTTCCTACACACACAGACCATATCTAGTTCAACTCTGTTTCTGAAACTGATACAAACCATAGGTCGTCAAACATCCAATGCTTTTCATTTAAGAGCGAGAAACGTGTGAGCTTCGTGAACAATGTAGCTTCGTTTGAGCTGAAAAGTGACTGCGTTTACCTGAAACGAAGTCTTGCTTTTAGGAAGACACACTTCTGGCATTAACTCCGGTTCTGAATGGAAACACACGGCACAGTTCTCATCCATCAAACACGTTCTGCCTTAGAGTAAGAAGCATGCTTTTGCTTTCTAGAGTCTCTAATACAGAGGGAAACGTGAGTGTGCTCAGAAGAAAAAAACTGTGTTTCCTACACACGGACCATATCTAGTTCAACTCTGTTTCTGAAACTGATACAAACCACAGGTCCTCTAACATCCAATGCTTTTCAGTTAAGAGCGAGAAACGTGTGAGCTTCGTGAACAATGTAGTTTCGTTTGAGCTGAAATGTGACTGCGTTTACCTGAAAAGAAGTCTTGCTTGTAGGAAGACACACGCCTGGCATTTAACTCCGTTTCTGAAGGGAAACACACCGCACAGTTCTCATCCATGAAACATGTTCTGCTTTAGAGCAAGAAGCATGCTTTTGCTTTCTAGAGTCTCTAATACAGAGGGAAACGTGAGTGTGCTCAGAACAAAAGATCTGTGTTTCCTACACACGGACCATATCTAGTTCAACTCTGTTTCTGAAACTGATACAAACCACAGGTCCTCTAACATCCAATGCTTCTCAGTTAAGAGCGAGAAACGTGTGTGCTTTGTGAACAATGTAGCTTCGTTTGAGGTGAAAAGTGACTGCGTTTACCTGAAACGAAGTCTTGCTTGAAGAAAGACACAGATCCTGGCATTTAACTCCGTTTCTGAAGGGAAACACACGGCACAGTAATCATCCATGAAACACACTCTGCTTTAGAGCAAGAAGCACACTCTTGCTTTCTAGAGTCTCTAATACAGAAAGAAACGTGAGTGTGCTCAGAACAAAATAACTGTGTTTCCTACACACACGGACCATATCTAGTTCAACTCTGTTTCTGAAAATGATACAAACCACAGGTCCTCTAACATCCAATGCTTTTCAGTTAAGAGGGAGAAACGTGTGAGCTTTGTGAACAATGTAGCTTCGTTTGAGCTGAAAAGTGACTGTGTTTCCCTGAATCGAAGTCTTGCTTGTAGGAAGACACACGCCTGGCATTTAACTCCGTTTCTGAAGGGAAACACACGGCACAGTCCTCATCCATGAAACACATTCTGCTTTAGAGCAAGTAGCACGCTCTTGCTTTCTAGAGTCTCTAATACAGAGCGAAACGTGAGTGTGCTCAGAACAAAAGAACTGTGTTTCCTACACACACAGACCATATCTAGTTCAACTCTGTTTCTGAAAGTGATACAAACCACAGGTCCTCTAACATCCAATGCTTTTCAGTTAAGAGCGAGAAATGTGTGAGCTTTGTGAACAATGTAGATTCGTTTGAGCTCAAAAGTGACTGCGTTTACCAGAAACGAAGTCTTGCTTGTAGGAAGGCATAGAGCCTGTCATTTAACTCCGTTTCTGAAGGGAAACACGCGGCACAGTTCTCAACCATGAAACACACTCTGCTTTAGAGCAAGAAGCACGCTCTTGCTTTCTAGAGTCTCTAATATAGAGGGAAACGTGAGTGTGCTCAGAACAAAAGAACTGTGTTTCCTACACACAGGGACTATATCTAGTTCAACTCTGTTTCTAAAGTTGATACAAACCACAGGTCGTCTAACATCCAGTGCTTTTCAGTTAAGAGCGAGAAACGTGTGAGCTTCGTGAAAAATGTAGCTTCCTTTGAGCTGAAAAGTGACTGCGTTTACCTGAAAAGAAGTCTTACTTGTAGGAAGACACACGCCTGGCATTTAACTCCGTTTCTGAAGGGAAACACACCGCACAGTTCTCATCCATGAAACATGTTCTGCTTTAGAGCAAGAAGCATGCTTTTGCTTTCTAGAGTCTCTAATACAGAGGGAAACGTGAGTGTGCTCAGAACAAAAGAACTGTGTTTCCTACACACGGACCATATCTAGTTCAACTCTGTTTCTGAAACTGATACAAACCACAGGTCCTCTAACATCCAATGCTTCTCAGTTAAGAGCGAGAAACGTGTGTGCTTTGTGAACAATGTAGCTTCGTTTGAGGTGAAAAGTGACTGCGTTTACCTGAAACGAAGTCTTGCTTGAAGAAAGACACAGATCCTGGCATTTAACTCCGTTTCTGAAGGGAAACACACGGCACAGTAATCATCCATGAAACACACTCTGTTTTATAGCAAGAAGCACGCTCTTGCTTTCTAGAGTCTCTAATACAGAGGGAAACGTGAGTGTGCTCAGAACAAAAGAACTGTGTTTCCTACACACACGGACCACATCCTGTTCAACTCTGATCCTGAAACTGATACAAACCACAGGTCGTCTAACATCCAATGCTTTCAATTAATAGCGAGAAACGTGTGAGCTTCGTGAACAATGTAGCTTCGTTTGAGCTCAAAAGTGACTGCGTTTACCTGAAATGAATTCTTGCTTGTAGGAAGACACACGCCTGGCATTTAACTCCGTTTCTGAAGGGAAACACACGGCACAGTTCTCATCAATGAAACACACTCTGCTTTAGAGCAAGAAGCACGCTCTTGCTTTCTAGAGTCTCTAATACAGAGGGAAACGTGAGTGTGCTCAGAACAAAAGTACTGTGTTTCCTACACACACGGACCATATCTAGTTCAACTCTGTTTCTGAAACTGATACAAACCACAGGTCGTCTAACATCCAATGCTTTCAATTAAGAGCGAGAAACGGGTGAGCTTCGTGAACAATGTAGCTTCATTTGAGCTGAAAAGTGACTGCGTTTACCTGAAATGAAGTCTTGCTTGTAGGAAGACACACTTCTGGCATTTAACTCCGTTTCTGAAGGGAAACACATGAACAGTCCTCATCCATGAAACACATTCTGCTTTAGAGCAAGAAGCACGCTCTTGCTTTCTAGATTCTCTAATACAGAGGGAAACGTGAGTGTGCTCAGAACAAAAGAACTGTGTTTCCTACACACACGGACCACATCCTGTTCAACTCTGTTTCTGAAACTGATACAAACCACAGGTCCTCTAAAATCCAATGCTTTTCAGTTAAGAGCGAGAAACGTGTGAGCCTTGTGAACAATGTAGCTTCGTTTGAGCTCAAAAGTGACTGCGTTTACCTGAAACGAAGTCTTGCTTGTAGGAAGGCACAGAGCCTGTCATTTAACTCCGTTTCTGAAGGGAAACACACGGCACAGTTCTCATCCATGAAACACAATCTGCTTTAGAGCAAGAAGCATGCTCTTGCTTTCTAGAGTCTCTAATACAGAGGGAAACGTGAGTGTGCTCAGAACAAAAGAACTGTGTTTCCTACACACAGACCATATCTAGTTCAACTCTGTTTCTGAAACTGATACAAACCACAGGTCCTCTAACATCCAATGCTTTTCAGTTAAGAGCGAGAAACGTGTGAGCTTCATGAACAATGTAGTTTCGTTTGAGCTCAAAAGTGACTGCGTTTACCTGAAAAGAAGTCTTGCTTGTAGGAAGGCACAGAGCCTGGCATTTAACTCCGTTTCTGAAGGGAAACACACGGCACAGTTCTCATCCATGAAACACACTCTACTTTACAGCAAGAAGCACGCTCTTGCTTTCTAGAGTCTCTAATACAGAGGGAAACGTGAGTGTGCTCAGAACAAAAGAACTGTGTTTCCTACACACACAGACCATATCTAGTTCAACTCTGTTTCTGAAACTGATACAAACCATAGGTCGTCAAACATCCAATGCTTTTCATTTAAGAGCGAGAAACGTGTGAGCTTCGTGAACAATGTAGCTTCGTTTGAGCTGAAAAGTGACTGCGTTTACCTGAAACGAAGTCTTGCTTTTAGGAAGACACACTTCTGGCATTAACTCCGGTTCTGAATGGAAACACACGGCACAGTTCTCATCCATCAAACACGTTCTGCCTTAGAGTAAGAAGCATGCTTTTGCTTTCTAGAGTCTCTAATACAGAGGGAAACGTGAGTGTGCTCAGAAGAAAAAAACTGTGTTTCCTACACACGGACCATATCTAGTTCAACTCTGTTTCTGAAACTGATACAAACCACAGGTCCTCTAACATCCAATTCTTTTCAGTTAAGAGCGAGAAACATGTGGGCTTTGTGAACAATGTAGCTTCGTTTGAGGTGAAAAGTGACTGCGTTTACATGAAACGAAGTCTTGCTTGTAGGAAGGCACAGAGCCTGTCATTTAACTCCGTTTCTGAAGGGAAACACACGGCACAGTTCTCATCCAAGAAACACAATCTGCTTTAGAGCAAGAAGCATGCTCTTGCTTTCTAGAGTCTCTAATACAGAGGGAAACGTGAGTGTGCTCAGAACAAAAGAACTGTGTTTCCTACACACAGACCATATCTAGTTCAACTCTGTTTCTGAAACTGATACAAACTACAGGTCCTCTAACATCCAATGCTTTTCAGTTAAGAGCGAGAAACGTGTGAGCTTCGTGAACAATGTAGTTTCGTTTGAGCTGAAAAGTGACTGCGTTTACCTGAAAAGAAGTCTTGCTTGTAGGAAGACACACGCCTGGCATTTAACTCCGTTTCTGAAGGGAAACACACCGCACAGTTCTCATCCATGAAACATGTTCTGCTTTAGAGCAAGAAGCATGCTTTTGCTTTCTAGAGTCTCTAATACAGAGGGAAACGTGAGTGTGCTCAGAACAAAAGAACTGTGTTTCCTACACACGGACCATATCTAGTTCAACTCTGTTTCTGAAACTGATACAAACCACAGGTCCTCTAACATCCAATGCTTCTCAGTTAAGAGCGAGAAACGTGTGTGCTTTGTGAACAATGTAGCTTCGTTTGAGGTGAAAAGTGACTGCGTTTACCTGAAACGAAGTCTTGCTTGAAGAAAGACACAGATCCTGGCATTTAACTCCGTTTCTGAAGGGAAACACACGGCACAGTAATCATCCATGAAACACACTCTGCTTTAGAGCAAGAAGCACACTCTTGCTTTCTATAGTCTCTAATACAGAAAGAAACGTGAGTGTGCTCAGACAAAAGAACTGTGTTTCCTACACACACGGACCATATCTAGTTCAACTCTGTTTCTGAAAATGATACAAACCACAGGTCCTCTAACATCCAATGCTTTTCAGTTAAGAGGGAGAAACGTGTGAGCTTTGTGAACAATGTAGCTTCGTTTGAGCTGAAAAGTGACTGTGTTTCCCTGAATCGAAGTCTTGCTTGTAGGAAGACACACGCCTGGCATTTAACTCCGTTTCTGAAGGGAAACACACGGCACAGTCCTCATCCATGAAACACATTCTGCTTTAGAGCAAGTAGCACGCTCTTGCTTTCTAGAGTCTCTAATACAGAGCGAAACGTGAGTGTGCTCAGAACAAAAGAACTGTGTTTCCTACACACACAGACCATATCTAGTTCAAATCTGTTTCTGAAAGTGATACAAACCACAGGTCCTCTAACATCCAATGCTTTTCAGTTAAGAGCGAGAAATGTGTGAGCTTTGTGAACAATGTAGATTCGTTTGAGCTCAAAAGTGACTGCGTTTACCAGAAACGAAGTCTTGCTTGTAGGAAGGCATAGAGCCTGTCATTTAACTCCGTTTCTGAAGGGAAACACGCGGCACAGTTCTCAACCATGAAACACACTCTGCTTTAGAGCAAGAAGCACGCTCTTGCTTTCTAGAGTCTCTAATATAGAGGGAAACGTGAGTGTGCTCAGAACAAAAGAACTGTGTTTCCTACACACAGGGACTATATCTAGTTCAACTCTGTTTCTAAAATTGATACAAACCACAGGTCGTCTAACATCCAGTGCTTTTCAGTTAAGAGCGAGAAACGTGTGAGCTTCGTGAAAAATGTAGCTTCCTTTGAGCTGAAAAGTGACTGCGTTTACCTGAAAAGAAGTCTTACTTGTAGGAAGACACACGCCTGGCATTTAACTCCGTTTCTGAAGGGAAACACACGGCACAGTTCTCATCCATGAAACACACTCTGCTTTAGAGCAAGAAGCACGCTCTTGCTTTCTAGAGTCTCTAATACAGAGGGAAACGTGAGTGTGCTCAGAACAAAAGAATTGTGTTTCCTACACACACGGACCATATCTAGTTCAACTCTGTTTCTGAAACTGATACAAACCATAGGTCCTCTAACATCCAATGCTTTTCAGTTAAGAGGGGGAAACGTGTGAGCTTTGTGAACAATGTAGCTTCGTTTGAGCAGAAAAGTGACTGCGTTTACCTGAAACGAAGTCTTGCTTGTAGGAAGACACACGCCTGGCATTTAACTCCGTTTCTTAAGGGAAACACACTGCACAGTTCTCATCCATGAAACACACTCTGCTTTATAGCAAGAAGCACGCTCTTGCTTTCTAGAGTCTCTAATACAGAGGGAAACGTGAGTGTGCTCAGAACAAAAGAACTGTGTTTCCTTCACACACGGACCACATCCTGTTCAACTCTGATCCTGAAACTGATACAAACCACAGGTCGTCTAACATCCAATGCTTTCAATTAATAGCGAGAAACGGGTGAGCTTCGTGAACAATGTAGTTTCAATTGACGTGAAAAGTGACTGCGTTTACCTGAAACGAAGTCTTGCTTGTAGGAAGACACACTTCTGGCATTTAACTCCGTTTCTGAAGGGAAACACACGGCACAGTCCTCATCCATGAAACACATTCTGCTTTAGAGCAAGAAGCACGCTCTTGCTTTCTAGAGTCTCTAATACAGAGGGAAACGTGAGTGTGCTCAGAACAAAAGAACTGTGTTTCCTACACACACGGACCATATCTAGTTCAACTCTGTTTCTAAAATTGATACAAACCACAGGTCGTCTAACATCCAGTGCTTTTCAGTTAAGAGTGAGAAACTGGTGAGCTTCGTGAACAATGTAGCTTCGTTTGAGCTGAAAAGTGACTGCGTTTACCTGAAATGAAGTCTTGCTTGTAGGAAGACACACGCCTGTCATTTAACTCCGTTTCTGAAGGGAAACACACGGCACAGTTCTCATCCAAGAAACACAATCTGCTTTAGAGCAAGAAGCATGCTCTTGCTTTCTAGAGTCTCTAATACAGAGGGAAACGTGAGTGTGCTCAGAACAAAAGAACTGTGTTTCCTACACACAGACCATATCTAGTTCAACTCTGTTTCTGAAACTGATACAAACTACAGGTCCTCTAACATCCAATGCTTTTCAGTTAAGAGCGAGAAACGTGTGAGCTTCGTGAACAATGTAGTTTCGTTTGAGCTGAAAAGTGACTGCGTTTACCTGAAAAGAAGTCTTGCTTGTAGGAAGACACACGCCTGGCATTTAACTCCGTTTCTGAAGGGAAACACACCGCACAGTTCTCATCCATGAAACATGTTCTGCTTTAGAGCAAGAAGCATGCTTTTGCTTTCTAGAGTCTCTAATACAGAGGGAAACGTGAGTGTGCTCAGAACAAAAGAACTGTGTTTCCTACACACGGACCTTATCTAGTTCAACTCTGTTTCTGAAACTGATACAAACCACAGGTCCTCTAACATCCAATGCTTCTCAGTTAAGAGCGAGAAACGTGTGTGCTTTGTGAACAATGTAGCTTCGTTTGAGGTGAAAAGTGACTGCGTTTACCTGAAACGAAGTCTTGCTTGAAGAAAGACACAGATCCTGGCATTTAACTCCGTTTCTGAAGGGAAACACACGGCACAGTAATCATCCATGAAACACACTCTGCTTTAGAGCAAGAAGCACACTCTTGCTTTCTAGAGTCTCTAATACAGAAAGAAACGTGAGTGTGCTCAGAACAAAAGAACTGTGTTTCCTACACACACGGACCATATCTAGTTCAACTCTGTTTCTGAAAATGATACAAACCACAGGTCGTCTAACATCCAATGCTTTCAATTAAGAGCGAGAAACGGGTGAGCTTCGTGAACAATGTAGCTTCATTTGAGCTGAAAAGTGACTGCGTTTACCTGAAATGAAGTCTTGCTTGTAGGAAGACACACTTCTGGCATTTAACTCCGTTTCTGAAGGGAAACACATGAACAGTCCTCATCCATGAAACACATTCTGCTTTAGAGCAAGAAGCACGCTCTTGCTTTCTAGATTCTCTAATACAGAGGGAAACGTGAGTGTGCTCAGAACCAAAGAACTGTGTTTCCTACACACACGGACCACATCCTGTTCAACTCTGTTTCTGAAACTGATACAAACCACAGGTCCTCTAAAATCCAATGCTTTTCAGTTAAGAGCGAGAAACGTGTGAGCCTTGTGAACAATGTAGCTTCGTTTGAGCTCAAAAGTGACTGCGTTTACCTGAAACGAAGTCTTGCTTGTAGGAAGGCACAGATCCTGTCATTTAACTCCGTTTCTGAAGGGAAACACACGGCACAGTTCTCATCCATGAAACACAATCTGCTTTAGAGCAAGAAGCATTCTCTTGCTTTCTAGAGTCTCTAATACAGAGGGAAACGTGAGTGTGCTCAGAACAAAAGAACTGTGTTTCCTACACACAGACCATATCTAGTTCAACTCTGTTTCTGAAACTGATACAAACCATAGGTCGTCAAACATCCAATGCTTTTCATTTAAGAGCGAGAAACGTGTGAGCTTCGTGAACAATGTAGCTTCGTTTGAGCTGAAAAGTGACTGCGTTTACCTGAAACGAAGTCTTGCTTTTAGGAAGACACACTTCTGGCATTAACTCCGGTTCTGAATGGAAACACACGGCACAGTTCTCATCCATCAAACACGTTCTGCCTTAGAGTAAGAAGCATGCTTTTGCTTTCTAGAGTCTCTAATACAGAGGGAAACGTGAGTGTGCTCAGAAGAAAAAAACTGTGTTTCCTACACACGGACCATATCTAGTTCAACTCTGTTTCTGAAACTGATACAAACCACAGGTCCTCTAACATCCAATTCTTTTCAGTTAAGAGCGAGAAACATGTGGGCTTTGTGAACAATGTAGCTTCGTTTGAGGTGAAAAGTGACTGCGTTTACATGAAACGAAGTCTTGCTTGTAGGAAGGCACAGAGCCTGTCATTTAACTCCGTTTCTGAAGGGAAACACACGGCACAGTTCTCATCCAAGAAACACAATCTGCTTTAGAGCAAGAAGCATGCTCTTGCTTTCTAGAGTCTCTAATACAGAGGGAAACGTGAGTGTGCTCAGAACAAAAGAACTGTGTTTCCTACACACAGACCATATCTAGTTCAACTCTGTTTCTGAAACTGATACAAACTACAGGTCCTCTAACATCCAATGCTTTTCAGTTAAGAGCGAGAAACGTGTGAGCTTCGTGAACAATGTAGTTTCAATTGACGTGAAAAGTGACTGCGTTTACCTGAAACGAAGTCTTGCTTGTAGGAAGACACACTTCTGGCATTTAACTCCGTTTCTGAAGGGAAACACACGGCACAGTCCTCATCCATGAAACACATTCTGCTTTAGAGCAAGAAGCACGCTCTTGCTTTCTAGAGTCTCTAATACAGAGGGAAACGTGAGTGTGCTCAGAACAAAAGAACTGTGTTTCCTACACACACGGACCATATCTAGTTCAACTCTGTTTCTAAAATTGATACAAACCACAGGTCGTCTAACATCCAGTGCTTTTCAGTTAAGAGCGAGAAACTGGTGAGCTTCGTGAACAATGTAGCTTCGTTTGAGCTGAAAAGTGACTGCGTTTACCTGAAATGAAGTCTTGCTTGTAGGAAGACACACGCCTGTCATTTAACTCCGTTTCTGAAGGGAAACACACGGCACAGTTCTCATCCAAGAAACACAATCTGCTTTAGAGCAAGAAGCATGCTCTTGCTTTCTAGAGTCTCTAATACAGAGGGAAACGTGAGTGTGCTCAGAACAAAAGAACTGTGTTTCCTACACACAGACCATATCTAGTTCAACTCTGTTTCTGAAACTGATACAAACTACAGGTCCTCTAACATCCAATGCTTTTCAGTTAAGAGCGAGAAACGTGTGAGCTTCGTGAACAATGTAGTTTCGTTTGAGCTGAAAAGTGACTGCGTTTACCTGAAAAGAAGTCTTGCTTGTAGGAAGACACACGCCTGGCATTTAACTCCGTTTCTGAAGGGAAACACACCGCACAGTTCTCATCCATGAAACATGTTCTGCTTTAGAGCAAGAAGCATGCTTTTGCTTTCTAGAGTCTCTAATACAGAGGGAAACGTGAGTGTGCTCAGAACAAAAGAACTGTGTTTCCTACACACGGACCTTATCTAGTTCAACTCTGTTTCTGAAACTGATACAAACCACAGGTCCTCTAACATCCAATGCTTCTCAGTTAAGAGCGAGAAACGTGTGTGCTTTGTGAACAATGTAGCTTCGTTTGAGGTGAAAAGTGACTGCGTTTACCTGAAACGAAGTCTTGCTTGAAGAAAGACACAGATCCTGGCATTTAACTCCGTTTCTGAAGGGAAACACACGGCACAGTAATCATCCATGAAACACACTCTGCTTTAGAGCAAGAAGCACACTCTTGCTTTCTAGAGTCTCTAATACAGAAAGAAACGTGAGTGTGCTCAGAACAAAAGAACTGTGTTTCCTACACACACGGACCATATCTAGTTCAACTCTGTTTCTGAAAATGATACAAACCACAGGTCGTCTAACATCCAATGCTTTCAATTAAGAGCGAGAAACGGGTGAGCTTCGTGAACAATGTAGCTTCATTTGAGCTGAAAAGTGACTGCGTTTACCTGAAATGAAGTCTTGCTTGTAGGAAGACACACTTCTGGCATTTAACTCCGTTTCTGAAGGGAAACACATGAACAGTCCTCATCCATGAAACACATTCTGCTTTAGAGCAAGAAGCACGCTCTTGCTTTCTAGATTCTCTAATACAGAGGGAAACGTGAGTGTGCTCAGAACCAAAGAACTGTGTTTCCTACACACACGGACCACATCCTGTTCAACTCTGTTTCTGAAACTGATACAAACCACAGGTCCTCTAAAATCCAATGCTTTTCAGTTAAGAGCGAGAAACGTGTGAGCCTTGTGAACAATGTAGCTTCGTTTGAGCTCAAAAGTGACTGCGTTTACCTGAAACGAAGTCTTGCTTGTAGGAAGGCACAGATCCTGTCATTTAACTCCGTTTCTGAAGGGAAACACACGGCACAGTTCTCATCCATGAAACACAATCTGCTTTAGAGCAAGAAGCATTCTCTTGCTTTCTAGAGTCTCTAATACAGAGGGAAACGTGAGTGTGCTCAGAACAAAAGAACTGTGTTTCCTACACACAGACCATATCTAGTTCAACTCTGTTTCTGAAACTGATACAAACCATAGGTCGTCAAACATCCAATGCTTTTCATTTAAGAGCGAGAAACGTGTGAGCTTCGTGAACAATGTAGCTTCGTTTGAGCTGAAAAGTGACTGCGTTTACCTGAAACGAAGTCTTGCTTTTAGGAAGACACACTTCTGGCATTAACTCCGGTTCTGAATGGAAACACACGGCACAGTTCTCATCCATCAAACACGTTCTGCCTTAGAGTAAGAAGCATGCTTTTGCTTTCTAGAGTCTCTAATACAGAGGGAAACGTGAGTGTGCTCAGAAGAAAAAAACTGTGTTTCCTACACACGGACCATATCTAGTTCAACTCTGTTTCTGAAACTGATACAAACCACAGGTCCTCTAACATCCAATTCTTTTCAGTTAAGAGCGAGAAACATGTGGGCTTTGTGAACAATGTAGCTTCGTTTGAGGTGAAAAGTGACTGCGTTTACATGAAACGAAGTCTTGCTTGTAGGAAGGCACAGAGCCTGTCATTTAACTCCGTTTCTGAAGGGAAACACACGGCACAGTTCTCATCCAAGAAACACAATCTGCTTTAGAGCAAGAAGCATGCTCTTGCTTTCTAGAGTCTCTAATACAGAGGGAAACGTGAGTGTGCTCAGAACAAAAGAACTGTGTTTCCTACACACAGACCATATCTAGTTCAACTCTGTTTCTGAAACTGATACAAACTACAGGTCCTCTAACATCCAATGCTTTTCAGTTAAGAGCGAGAAACGTGTGAGCTTCGTGAACAATGTAGTTTCGTTTGAGCTGAAAAGTGACTGCGTTTACCTGAAAAGAAGTCTTGCTTGTAGGAAGACACACGCCTGGCCTTTAACTCCGTTTCTGAAGGGAAACACACCGCACAGTTCTCATCCATGAAACATGTTCTGCTTTAGAGCAAGAAGCATGCTTTTGCTTTCTAGAGTCTCTAATACAGAGGGAAACGTGAGTGTGCTCAGAACAAAAGAACTGTGTTTCCTACACACGGACCATATCTAGTTCAACTCTGTTTCTGAAACTGATACAAACCACAGGTCCTCTAACATCCAATGCTTCTCAGTTAAGAGCGAGAAACGTGTGTGCTTTGTGAACAATGTAGCTTCGTTTGAGGTGAAAAGTGACTGCGTTTACCTGAAACGAAGTCTTGCTTGAAGAAAGACACAGATCCTGGCATTTAACTCCGTTTCTGAAGGGAAACACACGGCACAGTAATCATCCATGAAACACACTCTGCTTTAGAGCAAGAAGCACACTCTTGCTTTCTATAGTCTCTAATACAGAAAGAAACGTGAGTGTGCTCAGACAAAAGAACTGTGTTTCCTACACACACGGACCATATCTAGTTCAACTCTGTTTCTGAAAATGATACAAACCACAGGTCCTCTAACATCCAATGCTTTTCAGTTAAGAGGGAGAAACGTGTGAGCTTTGTGAACAATGTAGCTTCGTTTGAGCTGAAAAGTGACTGTGTTTCCCTGAATCGAAGTCTTGCTTGTAGGAAGACACACGCCTGGCATTTAACTCCGTTTCTGAAGGGAAACACACGGCACAGTCCTCATCCATGAAACACATTCTGCTTTAGAGCAAGTAGCACGCTCTTGCTTTCTAGAGTCTCTAATACAGAGCGAAACGTGAGTGTGCTCAGAACAAAAGAACTGTGTTTCCTACACACACAGACCATATCTAGTTCAAATCTGTTTCTGAAAGTGATACAAACCACAGGTCCTCTAACATCCAATGCTTTTCAGTTAAGAGCGAGAAATGTGTGAGCTTTGTGAACAATGTAGATTCGTTTGAGCTCAAAAGTGACTGCGTTTACCAGAAACGAAGTCTTGCTTGTAGGAAGGCATAGAGCCTGTCATTTAACTCCGTTTCTGAAGGGAAACACGCGGCACAGTTCTCAACCATGAAACACACTCTGCTTTAGAGCAAGAAGCACGCTCTTGCTTTCTAGAGTCTCTAATATAGAGGGAAACGTGAGTGTGCTCAGAACAAAAGAACTGTGTTTCCTACACACAGGGACTATATCTAGTTCAACTCTGTTTCTAAAATTAATACAAACCACAGGTCGTCTAACATCCAGTGCTTTTCAGTTAAGAGCGAGAAACGTGTGAGCTTCGTGAAAAATGTAGCTTCCTTTGAGCTGAAAAGTGACTGCGTTTACCTGAAAAGAAGTCTTACTTGTAGGAAGACACACGCCTGGCATTTAACTCCGTTTCTGAAGGGAAACACACGGCACAGTTCTCATCCATGAAACACACTCTGCTTTAGAGCAAGAAGCACGCTCTTGCTTTCTAGAGTCTCTAATACAGAGGGAAACGTGAGTGTGCTCAGAACAAAAGAATTGTGTTTCCTACACACACGGACCATATCTAGTTCAACTCTGTTTCTGAAACTGATACAAACCATAGGTCCTCTAACATCCAATGCTTTTCAGTTAAGAGGGGGAAACGTGTGAGCTTTGTGAACAATGTAGCTTCGTTTGAGCAGAAAAGTGACTGCGTTTACCTGAAACGAAGTCTTGATTGTAGGAAGACACACGCCTGGCATTTAACTCCGTTTCTGAAGGGAAACACACGGCACAGTCCTCATCCATGAAACACATTCTGCTTTAGAGCAAGAAGCACGCTCTTGCTTTCTAGAGTTCTAATACAGAGGGAAACGTGAGTGTGATCAGAACAAAAGAACTGTGTTTCCTTCACACACGGACCACATCCTGTTCAACTCTGATCCTGAAACTGATACAAACCACAGGTCGTCTAACATCCAATGCTTTCAATTAATAGCGAGAAACGGGTGAGCTTCGTGAACAATGTAGTTTCAATTGACGTGAAAAGTGACTGCATTTACCTGAAACGAAGTCTTGCTTGTAGGAAGACACACTTCTGGCATTTAACTCCGTTTCTGAAGGGAAACACACGGCACAGTCCTCATCCATGAAACACATTCTGCTTTAGAGCAAGAAGCACGCTCTTGCTTTCTAGAGTCTCTAATACAGAGGGAAACGTGAGTGTGCTCAGAACAAAAGAACTGTGTTTCCTACACACACGGACCATATCTAGTTCAACTCTGTTTCTAAAATTGATACAAACCACAGGTCGTCTAACATCCAGTTCTTTTCAGTTAAGAGCGAGAAACTGGTGAGCTTCGTGAACAATGTAGCTTCGTTTGAGCTGAAAAGTGACTGCGTTTACCTGAAATGAAGTCTTGCTTGTAGGAAGACACACGCCTGTCATTTAACTCCGTTTCTGAAGGGAAACACACGGCACAGTTCTCATCCAAGAAACACAATCTGCTTTAGAGCAAGAAGCATGCTCTTGCTTTCTAGAGTCTCTAATACAGAGGGAAACGTGAGTGTGCTCAGAACAAAAGAACTGTGTTTCCTACACACAGACCATATCTAGTTCAACTCTGTTTCTGAAACTGATACAAACTACAGGTCCTCTAACATCCAATGCTTTTCAGTTAAGAGCGAGAAACGTGTGAGCTTCGTGAACAATGTAGTTTCGTTTGAGCTGAAAAGTGACTGCGTTTACCTGAAAAGAAGTCTTGCTTGTAGGAAGACACACGCCTGGCATTTAACTCCGTTTCTGAAGGGAAACACACCGCACAGTTCTCATCCATGAAACATGTTCTGCTTTAGAGCAAGAAGCATGCTTTTGCTTTCTAGAGTCTCTAATACAGAGGGAAACGTGAGTGTGCTCAGAACAAAAGAACTGTGTTTCCTACACACGGACCATATCTAGTTCAACTCTGTTTCTGAAACTGATACAAACCACAGGTCCTCTAACATCCAATGCTTCTCAGTTAAGAGCGAGAAACGTGTGTGCTTTGTGAACAATGTAGCTTCGTTTGAGGTGAAAAGTGACTGCGTTTACCTGAAACGAAGTCTTGCTTGAAGAAAGACACAGATCCTGGCATTTAACTCCGTTTCTGAAGGGAAACACACGGCACAGTAATCATCCATGAAACACACTCTGCTTTAGAGCAAGAAGCACACTCTTGCTTTCTAGAGTCTCTAATACAGAAAGAAACGTGAGTGTGCTCAGAACAAAAGAACTGTGTTTCCTACACACACGGACCATATCTAGTTCAACTCTGTTTCTGAAAATGATACAAACCACAGGTCGTCTAACATCCAGTGCTTTTCAGTTAAGAGCGAGAAACGTGTGAGCTTCGTGAAAAATGTAGCTTCCTTTGAGCTGAAAAGTGACTGCGTTTACCTGAAAAGAAGTCTTACTTGTAGGAAGACACACGCCTGGCATTTAACTCCGTTTCTGAAGGGAAACACACGGCACAGTTCTCATCCATGAAACACACTCTGCTTTAGAGCAAGAAGCACGCTCTTGCTTTCTAGAGTCTCTAATACAGAGGGAAACGTGAGTGTGCTCAGAACAAAAGAATTGTGTTTCCTACACACACGGACCATATCTAGTTCAACTCTGTTTCTGAAACTGATACAAACCATAGGTCCTCTAACATCCAATGCTTTTCAGTTAAGAGGGGGAAACGTGTGAGCTTTGTGAACAATGTAGCTTCGTTTGAGCAGAAAAGTGACTGCGTTTACCTGAAACGAAGTCTTGCTTGTAGGAAGACACACGCCTGGCATTTAACTCCGTTTCTTAAGGGAAACACACTGCACAGTTCTCATCCATGAAACACACTCTGCTTTATAGCAAGAAGCACGCTCTTGCTTTCTAGAGTCTCTAATACAGAGGGAAACGTGAGTGTGCTCAGAACAAAAGAACTGTGTTTCCTACACACACGGACCACATCCTGTTCAACTCTGATCCTGAAACTGATACAAACCACAGGTCGTCTAACATCCAATGCTTTCAATTAATAGCGAGAAACGGGTGAGCTTCGTGAACAATGTAGCTTCGTTTGAGCTGAAAAGTGACTGCGTTTACCTGAAACGAAGTCTTGCTTGTAGGAAGACACACTTCTGGCATTTAACTCCGTTTCTGAAGGGAAACACACGGCACAGTCCTCATCCATGAAACACATTCTGCTTTAGAGCAAGAAGCACGCTCTTGCTTTCTAGAGTCTCTAATACAGAGGGAAACGTGAGTGTGCTCAGAACAAAAGAACTGTGTTTCCTACACACACGGACCATATCTAGTTCAACTCTGATTCTAAAATTGATACAAACCACAGGTCGTCTAACATCCAGTGCTTTTCAGTTAAGAGCGAGAAACTGGTGAGCTTCGTGAACAATGTAGCTTCGTTTGAGCTGAAAAGTGACTGCGTTTACCTGAAATGAAGTCTTGCTTGTAGGAAGACACACGCCTGTCATTTAACTCCGTTTCTGAAGGGAAACACACGGCACAGTTCTCATCCAAGAAACACAATCTGCTTTAGAGCAAGAAGCATGCTCTTGCTTTCTAGAGTCTCTAATACAGAGGGAAACGTGAGTGTGCTCAGAACAAAAGAACTGTGTTTCCTACACACAGACCATATCTAGTTCAACTCTGTTTCTGAAACTGATACAAACTACAGGTCCTCTAACATCCAAAGCTTTTCAGTTAAGAGCGAGAAACGTGTGAGCTTCGTGAACAATGTAGTTTCGTTTGAGCTGAAAAGTGACTGCGTTTACCTGAAAAGAAGTCTTGCTTGTAGGAAGACACACGCCTGGCATTTAACTCCGTTTCTGAAGGGAAACACACCGCACAGTTCTCATCCATGAAACATGTTCTGCTTTAGAGCAAGAAGCATGCTTTTGCTTTCTAGAGTCTCTAATACAGAGGGAAACGTGAGTGTGCTCAGAACAAAAGAACTGTGTTTCCTACACACGGACCATATCTAGTTCAACTCTGTTTCTGAAACTGATACAAACCACAGGTCCTCTAACATCCAATGCTTCTCAGTTAAGAGCGAGAAACGTGTGTGCTTTGTGAACAATGTAGCTTCGTTTGAGGTGAAAAGTGACTGCGTTTACCTGAAACGAAGTCTTGCTTGAAGAAAGACACAGATCCTGGCATTTAACTCCGTTTCTGAAGGGAAACACACGGCACAGTAATCATCCATGAAACACACTCTGCTTTAGAGCAAGAAGCACACTCTTGCTTTCTAGAGTCTCTAATACAGAGGGAAACGTGAGTGTGCTCAGAACAAAAGAATTGTGTTTCCTACGCACACGGACCATATCTAGTTCAACTCTGTTTCTGAAACTGATACAAACCATAGGTCCTCTAACATCCAATGCTTTTCAGTTAAGAGGGGGAAACGTGTGAGCTTTGTGAACAATGTAGCTTCGTTTGAGCAGAAAAGTGACTGCGTTTACCTGAAACGAAGTCTTGCTTGTAGGAAGACACACTTCTGGCATTTAACTCCGTTTCTGAAGGGAAACACACGGCACAGTCCTCATCCATGAAACACATTCTGCTTTAGAGCAAGAAGCACGCTCTTCCTTTCTAGAGTCTCTAATACAGAGGGAAACGTGAGTGTGCTCAGAACAAAAGAACTGTGTTTCCTACACACACGGACCATATCTAGTTCAACTCTGTTTCTAAAATTGATACAAACCACAGGTCGTCTAACATCCAGTGCTTTTCAGTTAAGAGCGAGAAACTGGTGAGCTTCGTGAACAATGTAGCTTCCTTTGAGCTGAAAAGTGACTGCATTTACCTGAAATGAAGTCTTGCTTGTAGGAAGACACACGCCTGGCATTTAACTCCGTTTCTGAAGGGAAACACACGGCACAGTTCTCATCAATGAAACACACTCTGCTTTAGAGCAAGAAGCACGCTCTTGCTTTCTAGAGTCTCTAATACAGAGGGAAACGTGAGTGTGCTCAGAACAAAAGTACTGTGTTTCCTACACACACGGACCATATCTAGTTCAACTCTGTTTCTGAAACTGATACAAACCACAGGTCGTCTAACATCCAATGCTTTCAATTAAGAGCGAGAAACGGGTGAGCTTCGTGAACAATGTAGCTTCATTTGAGCTGAAAAGTGACTGCGTTTACCTGAAACGAAGTCTTGCTTGTAGGAAGACACACGCCTGGCATTTAACTCCGTTTCTGAAGGGAAACACACTGCACAGTTCTCATCCATGAAACACACTCTGCTTTATAGCAAGAAGCACGCTCTTGCTTTCTAGAGTCTCTAATACAGAGGGAAACTTGAGTGTGCTCAGAACAAAAGAACTGTGTTTCCTACACACACAGACCACATCCTGTTCAACTCTGTTTCTGAAACTGATACAAACCACAGGTCGTCTAACATCCAATGCTTTCAATTAAGAGCAAGAAACGGGTGAGCTTCGTGAACAATGTAGTTTCATTTGACGTGAAAAGTGACTGCGTTTACCTGAAACGAAGTCTTGCTTGTAGGAAGACACACTTCTGACATTTAACTCCGTTTCTGAAGGAAAACACACGGCACAGTCCTCATCCATGAAACACATTCTGCTTTAGAGCAAGAAGCACGCTCTTGCTTTCTAGAGTCTCTAATACAGAGGGAAACGTGAGTGTGCTCAGAACAAAAGAACTGTGTTTCCTACACACACGGACCATATCTAGTTCAACTCTGTTTCTAAAATTGATTCAAACCACAGGTCGTATAACATCCAATGCTTTTCAGTTAAGAGCGAGAAACGTGTGAGCTTCGTGAACAATTTAGCTTCGTTTGAGCTGAAAAGTGACTGCGTTTACCTGAAAAGAAGTCTTGCTTTTAGGAAGACACACGCCTGGCATTTAACTCCGTTTCTGAAGGGAAACACACGGCACAGTTCTCATCCATGAAACACACTCTGCTTTAGAGCAAGAAGCACGATCTTGCTTTCTAGAGTCTCTAATACAGAGGGAAACGTGAGTGTGCTCAGAACAAAAGAACTGTGTTTCCTACACACACGGACCATATCTAGTTCAACTCTGTTTCTGAAACTGATACAAACCATAGGTCCTCTAACATCCAATGCTTTTCAGTTAAGAGGGGGAAACGTGTGAGCTTTGTGAACAATGTAGCTTCGTTTGAGCAGAAAAGTGACTGCGTTTACCTGAAACGAAGTCTTGATTGTAGGAAGACACACGCCTGGCATTTAACTCCGTTTCTTAAGGGAAACACACTGCACAGTTCTCATCCATGAAACACACTCTGCTTTATAGCAAGAAGCACGCTCTTGCTTTCTAGAGTCTCTAATACAGAGGGAAACGTGAGTGTGCTCAGAACAAAAGAACTGTGTTTCCTTCACACACGGACCACATCCTGTTCAACTCTGATCCTGAAACTGATACAAACCACAGGTCGTCTAACATCCAATGCTTTCAATTAATAGCGAGAAACGGGTGAGCTTCGTGAACAATGTAGTTTCAATTGACGTGAAAAGTGACTGCGTTTACCTGAAACGAAGTCTTGCTTGTAGGAAGACACACTTCTGGCATTTAACTCCGTTTCTGAAGGGAAACACACGGCACAGTCCTCATCCATGAAACACATTCTGCTTTAGAGCAAGAAGCACGCTCTTGCTTTCTAGAGTCTCTAATACAGAGGGAAACGTGAGTGTGCTCAGAACAAAAGAACTGTGTTTCCTACACACACGGACCATATCTAGTTCAACTCTGTTTCTAAAATTGATACAAACCACAGGTCGTCTAACATCCAGTGCTTTTCAGTTAAGAGCGAGAAACTGGTGAGCTTCGTGAACAATGTAGCTTCGTTTGAGCTGAAAAGTGACTGCGTTTACCTGAAATGAAGTCTTGCTTGTAGGAAGACACACGCCTGTCATTTAACTCCGTTTCTGAAGGGAAACACACGGCACAGTTCTCATCCAAGAAACACAATCTGCTTTAGAGCAAGAAGCATGCTCTTGCTTTCTAGAGTCTCTAATACAGAGGGAAACGTGAGTGTGCTCAGAACAAAAGAACTGTGTTTCCTACACACAGACCATATCTAGTTCAACTCTGTTTCTGAAACTGATACAAACTACAGGTCCTCTAACATCCAATGCTTTTCAGTTAAGAGCGAGAAACGTGTGAGCTTCGTGAACAATGTAGTTTCGTTTGAGCTGAAAAGTGACTGCGTTTACCTGAAAAGAAGTCTTGCTTGTAGGAAGACACACGCCTGGCATTTAACTCCGTTTCTGAAGGGAAACACACCGCACAGTTCTCATCCATGAAACATGTTCTGCTTTAGAGCAAGAAGCATGCTTTTGCTTTCTAGAGTCTCTAATACAGAGGGAAACGTGAGTGTGCTCAGAACAAAAGAACTGTGTTTCCTACACACGGACCATATCTAGTTCAACTCTGTTTCTGAAACTGATACAAACCACAGGTCCTCTAACATCCAATGCTTCTCAGTTAAGAGCGAGAAACGTGTGTGCTTTGTGAACAATGTAGCTTCGTTTGAGGTGAAAAGTGACTGCGTTTACCTGAAACGAAGTCTTTCTTGAAGAAAGACACAGATCCTGGCATTTAACTCCGTTTCTGAAGGGAAACACACGGCACAGTAATCATCCATGAAACACACTCTGCTTTAGAGCAAGAAGCACACTCTTGCTTTCTAGAGTCTCTAATACAGAAAGAAACGTGAGTGTGCTCAGAACAAAAGAACTGTGTTTCCTACACACACGGACCATATCTAGTTCAACTCTGTTTCTGAAAATGATACAAACCACAGGTCGTCTAACATCCAGTGCTTTTCAGTTAAGAGCGAGAAACGTGTGAGCTTCGTGAAAAATGTAGCTTCCTTTGAGCTGAAAAGTGACTGCGTTTACCTGAAAAGAAGTCTTACTTGTAGGAAGACACACGCCTGGCATTTAACTCCGTTTCTGAAGGGAAACACACGGCACAGTTCTCATCCATGAAACACACGCTGCTTTAGAGCAAGAAGCACGCTCTTGCTTTCTAGAGTCTCTAATACAGAGGGAAACGTGAGTGTGCTCAGAACAAAAGAATTGTGTTTCCTACACACACGGACCATATCTAGTTCAACTCTGTTTCTGAAACTGATACAAACCATAGGTCCTCTAACATCCAATGCTTTTCAGTTAAGAGGGGGAAACGTGTGAGCTTTGTGAACAATGTAGCTTCGTTTGAGCAGAAAAGTGACTGCGTTTACCTGAAACGAAGTCTTGCTTGTAGGAAGACACACGCCTGGCATTTAACTCCGTTTCTTAAGGGAAACACACTGCACAGTTCTCATCCATGAAACACACTCTGCTTTATAGCAAGAAGCACGCTCTTGCTTTCTAGAGTCTCTAATACAGAGGGAAACGTGAGTGTGCTCAGAACAAAAGAACTGTGTTTCCTACACACACGGACCACATCCTGTTCAACTCTGATCCTGAAACTGATACAAACCACAGGTCGTCTAACATCCAATGCTTTCAATTAATAGCGAGAAACGGGTGAGCTTCGTGAACAATGTAGCTTCGTTTGAGCTGAAAAGTGACTGCGTTTACCTGAAACGAAGTCTTGCTTGTAGGAAGACACACTTCTGGCATTTAACTCCGTTTCTGAAGGGAAACACACGGCACAGTCCTCATCCATGAAACACATTCTGCTTTAGAGCAAGAAGCACGCTCTTGCTTTCTAGAGTCTCTAATACAGAGGGAAACGTGAGTGTGCTCAGAACAAAAGAACTGTGTTTCCTACACACACGGACCATATCTAGTTCAACTCTGTTTCTAAAATTGATACAAACCACAGGTCGTCTAACATCCAGTGCTTTTCAGTTAAGAGCGAGAAACTGGTGAGCTTCGTGAACAATGTAGCTTCGTTTGAGCTGAAAAGTGACTGCGTTTACCTGAAATGAAGTCTTGCTTGTAGGAAGACACACGCCTGTCATTTAACTCCGTTTCTGAAGGGAAACACACGGCACAGTTCTCATCCAAGAAACACAATCTGCTTTAGAGCAAGAAGCATGCTCTTGCTTTCTAGAGTCTCTAATACAGAGGGAAACGTGAGTGTGCTCAGAACAAAAGAACTGTGTTTCCTACACACAGACCATATCTAGTTCAACTCTGTTTCTGAAACTGATACAAACTACAGGTCCTCTAACATCCAAAGCTTTTCAGTTAAGAGCGAGAAACGTGTGAGCTTCGTGAACAATGTAGTTTCGTTTGAGCTGAAAAGTGACTGCGTTTACCTGAAAAGAAGTCTTGCTTGTAGGAAGACACACGCCTGGCATTTAACTCCGTTTCTGAAGGGAAACACACCGCACAGTTCTCATCCATGAAACATGTTCTGCTTTAGAGCAAGAAGCATGCTTTTGCTTTCTAGAGTCTCTAATACAGAGGGAAACGTGAGTGTGCTCAGAACAAAAGAACTGTGTTTCCTACACACGGACCATATCTAGTTCAACTCTGTTTCTGAAACTGATACAAACCACAGGTCCTCTAACATCCAATGCTTCTCAGTTAAGAGCGAGAAACGTGTGTGCTTTGTGAACAATGTAGCTTCCTTTGAGGTGAAAAGTGACTGCGTTTACCTGAAACGAAGTCTTGCTTGAAGAAAGACACAGATCCTGGCATTTAACTCCGTTTCTGAAGGGAAACACACGGCACAGTAATCATGCATGAAACACACTCTGCTTTAGAGCAAGAAGCACACTCTTGCTTTCTAGAGTCTCTAATACAGAGGGAAACGTGAGTGTGCTCAGAACAAAAGAATTGTGTTTCCTACGCACACGGACCATATCTAGTTCAACTCTGTTTCTGAAACTGATACAAACCATAGGTCCTCTAACATCCAATGCTTTTCAGTTAAGAGGGGGAAACGTGTGAGCTTTGTGAACAATGTAGCTTCGTTTGAGCAGAAAAGTGACTGCGTTTACCTGAAACGAAGTCTTGCTTGTAGGAAGACACACGCCTGGCATTTAACTCCGTTTCTTAAGGGAAACACACTGCACAGTTCTCATCCATGAAACACACTCTGCTTTATAGCAAGAAGCACGCTCTTGCTTTCTAGAGTCTCTAATACAGAGGGAAACGTGAGTGTGCTCAGAACAAAAGAACTGTGTTTCCTACACACACGGACCACATCCTGTTCAACTCTGATCCTGAAACTGATACAAACCACAGGTCGTCTAACATCCAATGCTTTCAATTAATAGCGAGAAACGGGTGAGCTTCGTGAACAATGTAGTTTCATTTGACGTGAAAAGTGACTGTGTTTACCTGAAACGAAGTCTTGCTTGTAGGAAGACACACTTCTGGCATTTAACTCCGTTTCTGAAGGGAAACACACGGCACAGTCCTCATCCATGAAACACATTCTGCTTTAGAGCAAGAAGCACGCTCTTCCTTTCTAGAGTCTCTAATACAGAGGGAAACGTGAGTGTGCTCAGAACAAAAGAACTGTGTTTCCTACACAAACGGACCATATCTAGTTCAACTCTGTTTCTAAAATTGATACAAACCACAGGTCGTCTAACATCCAGTGCTTTTCAGTTAAGAGCGAGAAACTGGTGAGCTTCGTGAACAATGTAGCTTCCTTTGAGCTGAAAAGTGACTGCGTTTACCTGAAATGAAGTCTTGCTTGTAGGAAGACACACGCCTGGCATTTAACTCCGTTTCTGAAGGGAAACACACGGCACAGTTCTCATCAATGAAACACACTCTGCTTTAGAGCAAGAAGCACGCTCTTGCTTTCTAGAGTCTCTAATACAGAGGGAAACGTGAGTGTGCTCAGAACAAAAGTACTGTGTTTCCTACACACACGGACCATATCTAGTTCAACTCTGTTTCTGAAACTGATACAAACCACAGGTCGTCTAACATCCAATGCTTTCAATTAAGAGCGAGAAACGGGTGAGCTTCGTGAACAATGTAGCTTCATTTGAGCTGAAAAGTGACTGCGTTTACCTGAAACGAAGTCTTGCTTGTAGGAAGACACACGCCTGGCATTTAACTCCGTTTCTGAAGGGAAACACACTGCACAGTTCTCATCCATGAAACACACTCTGCTTTATAGCAAGAAGCACGCTCTTGCTTTCTAGAGTCTCTAATACAGAGGGAAACGTGAGTGTGCTCAGAACAAAAGAACTGTGTTTCCTACACACACAGACCACATCCTGTTCAACTCTGTTTCTGAAACTGATACAAACCACAGGTCGTCTAACATCCAATGCTTTTCAGTTAAGAGCGAGAAACGTGTGAGCTTCGTGAACAATGTAGCTTCATTTGAGCTGAAAAGAGACTGCGTTTACCTGAAAAGAAGTCTTGCTTTTAGGAAGACACACGCCTGGCATTTAACTCCGTTTCTGAAGGGAAACACACGGCACAGTTCTCATCCATGAAAAACACTCTGCTTTAGAGCAAGAGGCACGCTCTTGCTTTCTAGAGTCTCTAATACAGAGGGAAACGTGAGTGTGCTCAGAACAAAAGAACTGTGTTTCCTACACACGGACCATATCTAGTTCAACTCTGTTTCTGAAACTGATACAAACCACAGGTCCTCTAACATGCAATGCTTTTCAGTTAAGAGGGAGAAACGTGTGAGCTTTGTGAACAATGTAGCTTCGTTTGAGCTGAAAAGTGACTGCAATTACCTGAAAAGAAGTCTTGCTTGAAGAAAGACACAGAGCCTGGAATTTAACTCCGTTTCTCAAGGGAAACACATGGCACAGTTCTCTTCCATGAAACACACTCTGATTTAGAGCAAGAAGCATGCTCTTGCTTTCTAGAGTCTCTAATACAGAGGGAAACGTGAGTGTGCTCAGAACAAAAGAACTGTGTTTCCTACACACACGGACCACATCCTGTTCAACTCTGTTTCTGAAACTGATACAAACCACAGGTCGTCTAACATCCAATGCTTTTCAGTTAAGAGTGAGAAACGGGTGAGCTTCGTGAACAATGTATGTTCGTTTGTCATGAAAAGTGACTTCGTTTACCTGAAACGAAGTCTTGCGTGTAGGAAGACACACTTCTGGGATTTAACTCAGTTTCTGAAGGGAAACACATGGCACAGTTCTCATCCATGAAACACACTCTGCTTTGAGCAAGAAGCACGCTCTTGCTTTCTAGAGTCTCTAATACAGAGGGAAACGTGTATGTGCTCAGAACAAAAGAACTGTGTTTCCTACACACACGGACCATATCTAGTTCAACTCTGTTTCTGAAACTGATACAAACCATAGGTCCTCTAACATCCAATGCTTTTCAGTAAAGAGGGAGAAACGTGGGAGCTTTGTGAACAAGGTAGCTTCATTTGAGCTGAAAAGTGACTGCGTTTACCTGAATCAAAGTCTTGCTTGTAGGAAGACACACTCCTGGCATTTAACTGCGTTCCTGAACCTAAACACACTGCACAGTTCTCATCCATGAAACACACTCTGCTTTAGAGCAAGAAGCATGCTCTTGCTTTCTGGAGTCTCTAATACAGAGGGAAACGTGAGTGTGCTCACAATAAAAGAACTGTGTTTCCTACACACACGGACCACATCCTGTTCAACTCTGTTTCTGAAACTGATACAAACCACAGGTCGTCTAACATCCAATGCTTTTCAGTTAAGAGCGAGAAACGGGTGAGCTTCGTGAACAATGTAGCTTCGTTTGACGTGAAAAGTGACTGCGTTTACCTGAAACGAAGTCTTGCTTGTAGGAAGACACACTTCTGGGATTTAACTCAGTTTCTGAAGTGAAACACACGGCACAGTCCTCATCCATGAAACACAATCTGCTTTAGAGCAAGAAGCACGCTCTTGCTTTCTAGAGTCTCTAATACAGAGGGAAACGTGAGTGTGCTCAGAACAAAAGAACTGTGTTTCCTACACACACAGACCATATCTAGTTCAACTCTGTTTCTGAAACTGATTCAAACCACAGGTCCTCTAACATCCAATGCTTTTCAGTTAAGAGCGAGAAACGTGTGAGCTTTGTGAACAATGTAGCTTCGTTTGAGCTCAAAAGTGACTGCGTTTACCTGAAACGAAGTCTTGCTTGTAGGAAGGCAGAGAGCCTGTCATTTAACTCCATTTCTGGAGGGAAACACACGGCACAGTTCTCATCCATGAAACACAATCTGCTTTCGAGCAAGAAGCACGCTCTTGCTTTCTAGAGTCTCTAATACAGAGGGAAACGTGAATGTGCTCAGAACAAAAGAACTGTGTTTCCTACACACGGACAATATCTAGTTCAACTCTGTTTCTGAAACTGATAGAAACCACAGGTCCTCTAACATCCAATGCTTTTCAGTTAAGAGCGAGAAACGTGTGAGCTTCGTGAACAATGTAGCTTCGTTTGAGCTGAAAAGTGACTGCGTTTACCTGAAACGAAGTCTTGCTTGTAGGAAGACACACTTCTGGCATTAACTCCGTTTCTGAAGGGAAACACACGGCACAGTCCTCATCCATGAAACACAATCTGCTTTAGAGCAAGAAGCACACTCTTGCTTTCTAGAGTCTCTAATACACAGGGAAACGTGAGTGTGCTCAGAACAAAAGAACTGTGTTTCCTACACATACAGACCATATCTAGTTCAACTCTGTTTCTGAAACTGATTCAAACCACAGGTCCTCTAACATCCAATGCTTTTCAGTTAAGAGCGAGAAACGTGTGAGCTTTGTGAACAATGTAGCTTCGTTTGAGCTCAAAAGTGACTGCGTTTACCTGAAACGAAGTCTTGCTTGTAGGAAGGCAGAGAGCCTGTCATTTAACTCCGTTTCTGGAGGGAAACACACGGCACAGTTCTCATCCATGAAACACACTCTGCTTTAGAGCAAGTAGCACGCTCTTGCTTTCTAGAGTCTCTAATACAGAGGGAAACGTGAGTGTGCTCAGAACAATAGAACTGTGTTTCCTACACACACGGACCATATCTAGTTCAACTCTGTTTCTAAAATTGATACAAACCACAGGTCATCTAACATCCAATGCTTTTCAGTTAAGAGCGAGAAATGTGTGAGCTTCGTGAACAATGTAGCTTCGTTTGAGCTGAAACGTGACTGTGTTTACCTGAAAGAAGTCTTGCTTGTAGGAAGACACACGCCTGGCATTTAACTCCGTTTCTGAAGAGAAACACACGACACAGTTCTCATCCATGAAACACACTCTGCTTTAGAGCAAGAAGCACGCTCTTGCTTTCTAGAGTCTCTAATACAGAGGGAAACGTGAGTGTACTCAGAACAAAAGAACTGTGTTTCCTACACACACAGACCATATCTAGTTCAACTCTGTTTCTGAAATTGATACAAACCACAGGTCCTCTAACATCCAATGCTTTTCTGTTAAGAGTGAGAAACGTGTGAGCTTTGTGAACAATGTAGCTTCGTGTGAGCTCAAAAGTGACTGCGTTTACCTGAAACGAAGTCTTGCTTGTAGGAAGGCACAGAGCCTGTCATTTAACTCCGTTTCTGAAGGGAAACACATGGAACAGTTCTCATCCATGAAACACAATCTGCTTTCGAGCAAGAAGCACGCTCTTGCTTTCTAGAGTCTCTAATACAGAGGGAAACGTGAGTGTGCTCAGAACAAAAAAACTGTGTTTCCTACACACACGGACCATATCTAGTTCAACTCTGTTTCTAAAATTGATACAAACCACAGGTCGTCTAACATCCAATGCTTTTTAGTTAAGAGCGAGAAACGTGTGAGCTTTGTGAACAATGTAGCTCCGTTTGAGCTGAAAAGGGACTGCGTTTACCTGAAACAAAGTCTTGCTTGTAGGAAGACACACGCCTGGCATTTAACTCCGTTTCTGAAGGGAAACACACTGCACAGTTCTCATCCATGAAACACAATCTGCTTTAGAGCAAGAAGCACGCTCTTGCTTTCTAGAGTCTCTAATACAGAGGGAAACGTGAGTGTTCTCAGAACAAAAGAACTGTGTTTCCTACACACGGACCATATCTAGTTCAACTCTGTTTCTGAAACTGATACAAACCATAGGTCCTCTAACATCCAATGCTTTTCAGTTAAGAGGGAGAAACGTGTGAGCTTTGTGAACAATGTAGCTCCGTTTGAGCTGAAAAGGGACTGCGTTTACCTGAAACGAAGTCTTGCTTGTAGGAAGACACACGCCTGGCATTTAACTCCGTTTCTGAAGGGAAACACACTGCACAGTTCTCATCCATGAAACACAATCTGCTTTAGAGCAAGAAGCACGCTCTTGCTTTCTAGAGTCTCTAATACAGAGGGAAACGTGAGTGTTCTCAGAACAAAAGAACTGTGTTTCCTACACACGGACCATATCTAGTTCAACTCTGTTTATGAAACTGATACAAACCACAGGTCCTCTAACATCCAATGCTTTTCAGTTAAGAGCGAGAAACGTGTGAGTTTCGTGAACAATGTAGCTTCGTTTGAGCTGAAAAGTGACTGCATTTACCTGAAATGGTGTCTTGCTTGAAGAAAGACACAGAGCCTGGCATTTAACTCCGTTTCTGAAGGGAAACACACGGCACAGCTCTCATCCATGAAACACACTCTGCTTTAGAGCAAGAAGCATGCTCTTGCTTTCTAGAGTCTCTAATAAAGAGGGAAACTTGAGTGTGCTCAGAACAAAAGAACTGTGTTTCCTACATACACGGACCATATCTAGTTCAACTCTGTTTCTGAAACTGATACAAACCACAGGTCCTCTAACATCCTATGCTTTTCAGTTAAGAGGGAGAAACGTGTGAGCTTCGTGAACAATGTAGCTTCATTTGAGCTGAAAAGTGACTGCGTTTACCTGAAACGAAGTCTTGCTTGTAGGAAGACACACGCCTGGCATTTAACTACGTTTCTGAAGGGAAACAAATGGCACACTTCTCTTCCATGTAACACACTCTTCTTTAGAGCAAGAAGCATGCTCTTGCTTTCTAGAGTCTCTAATACAGAGGGAAAGATGAGTGTGCTCAGAACAAAAGAACTGTGTTTCCTAAACACACGGACCACATCCTGTTCAACTCTGTTTCTGAAACTGATACAAACCACAGGTCGTCTAACATCCAATGCTTTTCAGTTAAGAGCGAGAAACGGGTGAGCTTCGTGAACAATGTAGCTTCGTTTGACGTGAAAAGTGAATGCGTTTACCTGAAACGAAGTCTTGCTTGTAGGAAGACACACTTCTGGGATTTAACTCAGTTTCTGAAGGGAAACACACGGCACAGTCCTCATCCATGAAACACATTCTGCTTTAGAGCAAGAAGCACGCTCTTGCTTTCTAGAGTTCTAATACAGAGGGAAACGTGAGTGTGATCAGAACAAAAGAACTGTGTTTCCTACACACGGACAATATCTAGTTCAACTCTGTTTCTGAAACTGATAGAAACCACAGGTCCTCTAACATCCAATGCTTTTCAGTTAAGAGCGAGAAACGTGTGAGCTTCATGAACAATGTAGCTTCGTTTGAGCTGAAAAGTGACTGCGTTTACCTGAAACGAAGTCTTGCTTGTAGGAAGACACACGCCTGGCATTTAACTCCGTTTCTGAAGGGAAACACACTGCACAGTTCTCGTCCATGAAACACATTCTGCTTTAGAGCAAGAAGCATGCTCTTGCTTTCTAGAGTCTCTAATACAGAGGGAAACGTGAGTGTGCTCAGAACAAAAGAACTGTGTTCCCTACACACACAGACCATATCTAGTTCAACTCTGTTTCTGAAACTGGTACAAACCACAGGTCCTCTAACATCCAATGCTTTTCAGTTAAGAGCGAGAAACGTGTGAGCTTTGTGAACAATGTAGCTTCGTTTGAGCTCAAAAGTGACTGCGTTTACCTGAAACGAAGTCTTGCTTGTAGGAAGGCACAGAGCCTGTCATTTAACTCCGTTTCTGAAGGGAAACACACGGCACAGTTCTCATCCATGAAACACACTCTGCTTTAGAGCAAGTAGCACGCTCTTGCTTTCTAGAGTCTCTAATACAGAGGGAAACGTGAGTGTGCTCAGAACAAAAAAACTGTGTTTCCTACACACACGGACCATATCTAGTTCAACTCTGTTTCTAAAATTGATACAAACCACAGGTCGTCTAACATCCAATGCTTTTTAGTTAAGAGCGAGAAACGTGTGAGCTTTGTGAACAATGTAGCTCCGTTTGAGCTGAAAAGGGACTGCGTTTACCTGAAACGAAGTCTTGCTTGTAGGAAGACACACGCCTGGCTTTTAACTCCGTTTCTGAAGGGAAACACACTGCACAGTTCTCATCCATGAAACACAATCTGCTTTAGAGCAAGAAGCACGCTCTTGCTTTCTAGAGTCTCTAATACAGAGGGAAACGTGAGTGTTCTCAGAACAAAAGAACTGTGTTTCCTACACACGGACCATATCTAGTTCAACTCTGTTTCTGAAACTGATACAAACCATAGGTCCTCTAACATCCAATGCTTTTCAGTTAAGATGGAGAAACGTGTGAGCTTTGTGAACAATGTAGCTCCGTTTGAGCTGAAAAGGGACTGCGTTTACCTGAAACGAAGTCTTGCTTGTAGGAAGACACACGCCTGGCATTTAACTCCGTTTCTGAAGGGAAACACACTGCACAGTTCTCATCCATGAAACACAATCTGCTTTAGAGCAAGAAGCACGCTCTTGCTTTCTAGAGTCTCTAATACAGAGGGAAACGTGAGTGTTCTCAGAACAAAAGAACTGTGTTTCCTACACACGGACCATATCTAGTTCAACTCTGTTTATGAAACTGATACAAACCACAGGTCCTCTAACATCCAATGCTTTTCAGCTAAGAGCGAGAAACGTGTGAGTTTCGTGAACAATGTAGCTTCGTTTGAGCTGAAAAGTGACTGCATTTACCTGAAACGGTGTCTTGCTTGAAGAAAGACACAGAGCCTGGCATTTAACTCCGTTTCTGAAGGGAAACACACGGCACAGCTCTCATCCATGAAACACACTCTGCTTTAGAGCAAGAAGCATGCTCTTGCTTTCTAGAGTCTCTAATAAAGAGGGAAACTTGAGTGTGCTCAGAACAAAAGAACTGTGTTTCCTACATACACGGACCATATCTAGTTCAACTCTGTTTCTGAAACTGATACAAACCACAGGTCCTCTAACATCCTATGCTTTTCAGTTAAGAGGGAGAAACGTGTGAGCTTCGTGAACAATGTAGCTTCATTTGAGCTGAAAAGTGACTGCGTTTACCTGAAACGAAGTCTTGCTTGTAGGAAGACACACGCCTGGCATTTAACTACGTTTCTGAAGGGAAACAAATGGCACACTTCTCTTCCATGTAACACACTCTTCTTTAGAGCAAGAAGCATGCTCTTGCTTTCTAGAGTCTCTAATACAGAGGGAAAGATGAGTGTGCTCAGAACAAAAGAACTGTGTTTCCTAAACACACGGACCACATCCTGTTCAACTCTGTTTCTGAAACTGATACAAACCACAGGTCGTCTAACATCCAATGCTTTTCAGTTAAGAGCGAGAAACGGGTGAGCTTCGTGAACAATGTAGCTTCGTTTGACGTGAAAAGTGACTGCGTTTACCTGAAACGAAGTCTTGCTTGTAGGAAGACACACTTCTGGGATTTAACTCAGTTTCTGAAGGGAAACACACGGCACAGTCCTCATCCATGAAACACATTCTGCTTTAGAGCAAGAAGCACGCTCTTGCTTTCTAGAGTTCTAATACAGAGGGAAACGTGAGTGTGATCAGAACAAAAGAACTGTGTTTCCTACACACGGACAATATCTAGTTCAACTCTGTTTCTGAAACTGATAGAAACCACAGGTCCTCTAACATCCAATGCTTTTCAGTTAAGAGCGAGAAACGTGTGAGCTTCATGAACAATGTAGCTTCGTTTGAGCTGAAAAGTGACTGCGTTTACCTGAAACGAAGTCTTGCTTGTAGGAAGACACACGCCTGGCATTTAACTCCGTTTCTGAAGGGAAACACACTGCACAGTTCTCGTCCATGAAACACATTCTGCTTTAGAGCAAGAAGCATGCTCTTGCTTTCTAGAGTCTCTAATACAGAGGGAAACGTGAGTGTGCTCAGAACAAAAGAACTGTGTTTCCTACACACAGAGACCATATCTAGTTCAACTCTGTTTCTGAAATTGATAGAAACCACAGGTCCTCTAACATCCAATGCTTTTCTGTTAAGAGTGAGAAACGTGTGAGCTTTGTGAACAATGTAGCTTCGTGTGAGCTCAAAAGTGACTGCGTTTACCTGAAACGAAGTCTTGCTTGTAGGAAGGCACAGAGCCTGTCATTTAACTCCGTTTCTGAAGGGAAACACATGGAACAGTTCTCATCCATGAAACACAATCTGCTTTCAAGCAAGAAGCACGCTCTTGCTTTCTAGAGTCTCTAATACAGAGGGATACGTGAGTGTGCTCAGAACAAAAGAACTGTGTTTCCTACACACGGACAATATCTAGTTCAACTCTGTTTCTGAAACTGATAGAAACCACAGGTCCTCTAACATCCAATGCTTTTCAGTTAAGAGCGAGATACGTGTGAGCTTCGTGAACAATGTAGCTTCGTTTGAGCTGAAAAGTGACTGCGTTTACCTGAAACGAAGTCTTGCTTGTAGGAAGACACACTTCTGGCATTAACTCCGTTTCTGAAGGGAAACACACGGCACAGTCCTCATCCATGAAACACAATCTGCTTTAGAGCAAGAAGCACGCTCTTGCTTTCTAGAGTCTCTAATACAGAGGGAAACGTGAGTGTGCTCAGAACAAAAGAACTGTGTTCCCTACACACACAGACCATATCTAGTTCAACTCTGTTTCTGAAACTGATACAAACCACAGGTCCTCTAACATCCAATGCTTTTCAGTTAAGAGCGAGAAACGTGTGAGCTTTGTGAACAATGTAGCTTCGTTTGAGCTCAAAAGTGACTGCGTTTACCTGAAACGAAGTCTTGCTTGTAGGAAGGCAGAGAGCCTGTCATTTAACTCCGTTTCTGAAGGGAAACACACGGCACAGTTCTCATCCATGAAACACACTCTGCTTTAGAGCAAGTAGCACGCTCTTGCTTTCTAGAGTCTCTAATACAGAGGGAAACGTGAGTGTCCTCAGAACAAAAGAACTGTTTTTCCTACACACACGGACCATATCTAGTTCAACTCTGTTTCTAAAATTGATACAAACCACAGGTCATCTAACATCCAATGCTTTTTAGTTAAGAGCGAGAAATGTGTGAGCTTCGTGAACAATGTAGCTTCGTTTGAGCTGAAAAGTGACTGTGTTTACCTGAAAGAAGTCTTGCTTGTAGGAAGACACACGCCTGGCATTTAACTCCGTTTCTGAAGAGAAACACACGACACACTTCTCATCCATGAAACACACTCTGCTTTAGAGCAAGAAGCACGCTCTTGCTTTCTAGAGTCTCTAATACAGAGGGAAACGTGAGTGTGCTCAGAACAAAAGAACTGTGTTTCCTACACACACGGACCATATCTAGTTCAACTCTGTTTCTGAAACTGATACAAACCATAGGTACTCTAACATCCAATGCTTTTCAGTTAAGAGGGAGAAACGTGTGAGCTTCGTGAACAATGTAGCTTCGTTTCAGCTGAAAAGTGACTGCGTTTACCTGAAACGAAGTCTTGCTTGTAGGAAGACACACTTCTGGGATTTAACTCAGTTTCTGAAGGGAAACACACGGCACAGTTCTCATCCATGAAACACACTCTGCTTTAGAGCAAGAAGCACGCTCTTGCTTTCTAGAGTCTCTAATACAGAGGGAAACGTGAGTGTGCTCAGAACAAAAGAACTGTGTTTCCTACACACACGGACTATATCTAGTTCAACTCTGTTTCTAAAATTGATACAAACCACAGGTCGTCTAACACCCAATGCTTTTCAGTTAAGAGCGAGAAACGTGTGAGCTTCCTGAACAATGTAGCTTCATTTGAGCTGAAAAGAGACTGCGTTTACCTGAAAAGAAGTCTTGCTTTTAGGAAGACACACGCCTGGCATTTAACTCCGTTTCTGAAGGGAAACACACGGCACAGTTCTCATCCATGAAACACACTCTGCTTTAGAGCAAGAGGCACGCTCTTGCTTTCTAGAGTCTCTAATACAGAGGGAAACGTGAGTGTGCTCAGAACAAAAGAATTGTGTTTCCTACACACACGGACCATATCTAATTCAACTCTGTTTCTGAAACTGATACAAACCACAGGTCGTCTAACATCCAATGCTTTTCAGTTAAGAGCGAGAAACGTGTGAGCTATGTGAACAATGTAGCTTCGTTTGAGCTCAAAAGTGACTGCGTTTACCTCAAACGATGTCTTGCTTGTAGGAAGGCACAGAGACTGTCATTTAACTCCGTTTCTGAAGGGAACCACACGGCACAGTTCTCATCCATGAAACACACTCTGCTTTAGAGCAAGAAGCACGCTCTTGCTTTCTAGAGTCTCTAATACAGAGGGAAACGTGAGTGTGCTCAGAACAAAAGAACTGTGTTTCCTACACACGGACCATATCTAGTTCAACTCTGTTTCTGAAACTGATAGAAACCACAGGTCCTCTAACATCCAATGCTTTTCAGTTAAGAGCGAGAAACGTGTGAGCTTCGTGAACAATGTAGCTTCGTTTGAGCTGAAAAGTGACTGCAATTACCTGAAAAGAAGTCTTGCTTGAAGAAAGACACAGAGCCTGGCATTTAACTCCGTTTCTCAAGGGAAACACACGGCACAGTTCTCATCCATGAAACACACTCTGCTTTAGAGCAAGTAGCACGCTCTTGCTTTCTAGAGTCTCTAATACAGAGGGAAACGTGAGTGTGCTCAGAACAAAAGAACTGTGTTTCCTACACACACGGACCATATCTAGTTCAACTCTGTTTCTAAAATTGATACAAACCACAGGTCTTCTAACATCCAATGCTTTTCAGTTAAGAGCGAGAAATGTGTGAGCTTCGTGAACAATGTAGCTTCGTTTGAGCTGAAAAGTGACTGTGTTTACCTGAAAGAAGTCTTGCTTGTAGGAAGACACACGCCTGGCATTTAACTCCGTTTCTGAAGAGAAACACACGACACAGTTCTCATCCATGAAACACACTCTGCTTTAGAGCAAGAAGCACGCTCTTGCTTTCTAGAGTCTCTAATACAGAGGGAAACGTGAGTGTGCTCAGAACAAAAGAACTGTGTTTCCTACACACACGGACCATATCTAGTTCAACTCTGTTTCTAAAATTGATACAAACCACAGGTCATCTAACATCCAATGCTTTTTAGTTAAGAGCGAGAAATGTGTGAGCTTCGTGAACAATGTAGCTTCGTTTGAGCTGAAAAGTGACTGTGTTTACCTGAAAGAAGTCTTGCTTGTAGGAAGACACACGCCTGGCATTTAACTCCGTTTCTGAAGAGAAACACACGACACAGTTCTCATCCATGAAACACACTCTGCTTTAGAGCAAGAAGCACGCTCTTGCTTTCTAGAGTCTCTAATACAGAGGGAAACGTGAGTGTGCTCAGAACAAAAGAACTGTGTTTCCTACACACACGGACCATATCTAGTTCAACTCTGTTTCTGAAACTGATACAAACCATAGGTCCTCTAACATCCAATGCTTTTCAGTTAAGAGGGAGAAACGTGTGAGCTTCGTGAACAATGTAGCTTCGTTTCAGCTGAAAAGTGACTGCGTTTACCTGAAACGAAGTCTTGCTTGTAGGAAGACACACTTCTGGGATTTAACTCAGTTTCTGTAGGGAAACACACGGCACAGTTCTCATCCATGAAACACACTCTGCTTTAGAGCAAGAAGCACGCTCTTGCTTTCTAGAGTCTCTAATACAGAGGGAAACGTGAGTGTGCTCAGAACAAAAGAACTGTGTTTCCTACACACACGGACTATATCTAGTTCAACTCTGTTTCTAAAATTGATACAAACCACAGGTCGTCTAACACCCAATGCTTTTCAGTTAAGAGCGAGAAACGTGTGAGCTTCCTGAACAATGTAGCTTCATTTGAGCTGAAAAGAGACTGCGTTTACCTGAAAAGAAGTCTTGCTTTTAGGAAGACACACGCCTGGCATTTAACTCCGTTTCTGAAGGGAAACACACGGCACAGTTCTCATCCATGAAACACACTCTGCTTTAGAGCAAGAGGCACGCTCTTGCTTTCTTGAGTCTCTAATACAGAGGGAAACGTGAGTGTGCTCAGAACAAAAGAATTGTGTTTCCTACACACACGGACCATATCTAATTCAACTCTGTTTCTGAAACTGATACAAACCACAGGTCGTCTAACATCCAATGCTTTTCAGTTAAGAGCGAGAAACGTGTGAGCTATGTGAACAATATAGCTTCGTTTGAGCTCAAAAGTGACTGCGTTTACCTCAAACGATGTCTTGCTTGTAGGAAGGCACAGAGCCTGTCATTTAACTCCGTTTCTGAAGGGAACCACACGGCACAGTTCTCATCCATGAAACACACTCTGCTTTAGAGCAAGAAGCACGCTCTTGCTTTCTAGAGTCTCTAATACAGAGGGAAACGTGAGTGTGCTCAGAACAAAAGAACTGTGTTTCCTACACACGGACCATATCTAGTTCAACTCTGTTTCTGAAACTGATAGAAACCACAGGTCCTCTAACATCCAATGCTTTTCAGTTAAGAGCGAGAAACGTGTGAGCTTCGTGAACAATGTAGCTTCGTTTGAGCTGAAAAGTGACTGCAATTACCTGAAAAGAAGTCTTGCTTGAAGAAAGACACAGAGCCTGGCATTTAACCCCGTTTCTCAAGGGAAACACATGGCACAGTTCTCATCCATGAAACACACTCTGCTTTGAGCAAGAAGCACGCTCTTGCTTTCTAGAGTCTCTAATACAGAGGGAAACGTGAATGTGCTCAGAACAAAAGAACTGTGTTTCCTACACACACGGACCATATCTAGTTCAACTCTGTTTCTGAAACTGATACAAACCATAGGTCCTCTAACATCCAATGCTTTTCAGTAAAGAGGGAGAAACGTGGGAGCTTTGTGAACAAGGTAGCTTCATTTGAGCTGAAAAGTGACTGCGTTTACCTGAATCAAAGTCTTGCTTGTAGGAAGACACACTCCTGGCATTTAACTGCGTTCCTGAACGGAAACACACTGCACAGTTCTCATCCATGAAACACACTCTGCTTTAGAGCAAGAAGCACGCTCTTGCTTTCTAGAGTCTCTAATACAGAGGGAAACGTGAGTGTGCTCAGAACAAAAGAACTGTGTTTCCTACACACACAGACCATATCTAGTTCAACTCTGTTTCTGAAACTGATTCAAACCACAGGTCCTCTAACATCCAATGCTTTTCAGTTAAGAGCGAGAAACGTGTGAGCTTTGTGAACAATGTAGCTTCGTTTGAGCTCAAAAGTGACTGCGTTTACCTGAAACGAAGTCTTGCTTGTAGGAAGGCAGAGAGCCTGTCATTTAACTCCGTTTCTGGAGGGAAACACACGGCACAGTTCTCATCCATGAAACACAATCTGCTTTCGAGCAAGAAGCACGCTCTTGCTTTCTAGAGTCTCTAATACAGAGGGAAACGTGAATGTGCTCAGAACAAAAGAACTGTGTTTCCTACACACGGACAATATCTAGTTCAACTCTGTTTCTGAAACTGATAGAAACCACAGGTCCTCTAACATCCAATGCTTTTCAGTTAAGAGCGAGAAACGTGTGAGCTTCGTGAACAATGTAGCTTCGTTTGAGCTGAAAAGTGACTGCGTTTACCTGAAACGAAGTCTTGCTTGTAGGAAGACACACTTCTGGCATTAACTCCGTTTCTGAAGGGAAACACACGGCACAGTCCTCATCCATGAAACACAATCTGCTTTAGAGCAAGAAGCACGCTCTTGCTTTCTAGAGTCTCTAATACAGAGGGAAACGTGAGTGTGCTCAGAACAAAAGAACTGTGTTTCCTACACACACAGACCATATCTAGTTCAACTCTGTTTCTGAAACTGATTCAAACCACAGGTCCTCTAACATCCAATGCTTTTCAGTTAAGAGCGAGAAACGTGTGAGCTTTGTGAACAATGCAGCTTCGTTTGAGCTCAAAAGTGACTGCGTTTACCTGAAACGAAGTCTTGCTTTTAGGAAGGCAGAGAGCCTGTCATTTAACTCCGTTTCTGGAGGGAAACACAAGGCACAGTTCTCATCCATGAAACACACTCTGCTTTAGAGCAAGTAGCACGCTCTTGCTTTCTAGAGTCTCTAATACAGAGGGAAACGTGAGTGTGCTCAGAACAAAAGAACTGTGTTTCCTACACACACGGACCATATCTAGTTCAACTCTGTTTCTAAAATTGATACAAACCACAGGTCATCTAACATCCAATGCTTTTCAGTTAAGAGCGAGAAATGTGTGAGCTTCGTGAACAATGTAGCTTCGTTTGAGCTGAAAAGTGACTGTGTTTACCTGAAAGAAGTCTTGCTTGTAGGAAGACACACGCCTGGCATTTAACTCCGTTTCTGAAGAGAAACACACGACACAGTTCTCATCCATGAAACACACTCTGCTTTAGAGCAAGAAGCACGCTCTTGCTTTCTAGAGTCTCTAATACAGAGGGAAACGTGAGTGTGCTCAGAACAAAAGAACTGTGTTTCCTACACACAGAGACCATATCTAGTTCAACTCTGTTTCTGAAATTGATACAAACCACAGGTCCTCTAACATCCAATGCTTTTCTGTTAAGAGTGAGAAACGTGTGAGCTTTGTGAACAATGTAGCTTCGTGTGAGCTCAAAAGTGACTGCGTTTACCTGAAACGAAGTCTTGCTTGTAGGAAGGCACAGAGCCTGTCATTTAACTCCGTTTCTGAAGGGAAACACATGGAACAGTTCTCATCCATGAAACACAATCTGCTTTCAAGCAAGAAGCACGCTCTTGCTTTCTAGAGTCTCTAATACAGAGGGAAACGTGAGTGTGCTCAGAACAAAAGAACTGTGTTTCCTACACACGGACAATATCTAGTTCAACTCTGTTTCTGAAACTGATAGAAACCACAGGTCCTCTAACATCCAATGCTTTTCAGTTAAGAGCGAGAAACGTGTGAGCTTCGTGAACAATGTAGCTTCGTTTGAGCTGAAAAGTGACTGCGTTTACCTGAAACGAAGTCTTGCTTGTAGGAAGACACACTTCTGGCATTAACTCCGTTTCTGAAGGGAAACACACGGCACAGTCCTCATCCATGAAACACAATCTGCTTTAGAGCAAGAAGCACGCTCTTGCTTTCTAGAGTCTCTAATACAGAGGGAAACGTGAGTGTGCTCAGAACAAAAGAACTGTGTTCCCTACACACACAGACCATATCTAGTTCAACTCTGTTTCTGAAACTGATACAAACCACAGGTCCTCTAACATCCAATGCTTTTCAGTTAAGAGCGAGAAACGTGTGAGCTTTGTGAACAATGTAGCTTCGTTTGAGCTCAAAAGTGACTGCGTTTACCTGAAACGAAGTCTTGCTTGTAGGAAGGCAGAGAGCCTGTCATTTAACTCCGTTTCTGAAGGGAAACACACGGCACAGTTCTCATCCATGAAACACACTCTGCTTTAGAGCAAGTAGCACGCTCTTGCTTTCTAGAGTCTCTAATACAGAGGGAAACGTGAGTGTGCTCAGAACAAAAGAACTGTGTTTCCTACACACACGGACCATATCTAGTTCAACTCTGTTTCTAAAATTGATACAAACCACAGGTCATCTAACATCCAATGCTTTTTAGTTAAGAGCGAGAAATGTGTGAGCTTCGTGAACAATGTAGCTTCGTTTGAGCTGAAAAGTGACTGTGTTTACCTGAAAGAAGTCTTGCTTGTAGGAAGACACACGCCTGGCATTTAACTCCGTTTCTGAAGAGAAACACACGACACAGTTCTCATCCATGAAACACACTCTGCTTTAGAGCAAGAAGCACGCTCTTGCTTTCTAGAGTCTCTAATACAGAGGGAAACGTGAGTGTGCTCAGAACAAAAGAACTGTGTTTCCTACACACACGGACCATATCTAGTTCAACTCTGTTTCTGAAACTGATACAAACCATAGGTCCTCTAACATCCAATGCTTTTCAGTTAAGAGGGAGAAACGTGTGAGCTTTGTGAACAATGTAGCACCGTTTGAGCTGAAAAGGGACTGCGTTTACCTGAAACGAAGTCTTGCTTGTAGGAAGACACACGCCTGGCATTTAACTCCGTTTCTGAAGGGAAACACACTGCACAGTTCTCATCCATGAAACACAATCTGCTTTAGAGCAAGAAGCACGCTCTTGCTTTCTAGAGTCTCTAATACAGAGGGAAACGTGAGTGTTCTCAGAACAAAAGAACTGTGTTTCCTACACACGGACCATATCTAGTTCAACTCTGTTTATGAAACTGATACAAACCACAGGTCCTCTAACATCCAATGCTTTTCAGTTAAGAGCGAGAAACGTGTGAGTTTCGTGAACAATGTAGCTTCGTTTGAGCTGAAAAGTGACTGCATTTACCTGAAACGGAGTCTTGCTTGAAGAAAGACACAGAGCCTGGCATTTAACTCCGTTTCTGAAGGGAAACACACGGCACAGTTCTCATCCATGAAACACACTCTGCTTTAGAGCAAGAAGCATGCTCTTGCTTTCTAGAGTCTCTAATAAAGAGGGAAACTTGAGTGTGCTCAGAACAAAAGAACTGTGTTTCCTACACACACGGACCATATCTAGTTCAATTCTGTTTCTGAAACTGATACAAACCACAGGTCCTCTAACATCCTATGCTTTTCAGTTAAGAGGGAGAAACGTGTGAGCTTCGTGAACAATGTAGCTTCATTTGAGCTGAAAAGTTACTGCGTTTACCTGAAACGAAGTCTTGCTTGTAGGAAGACACACGCGTGGCATTTAACTACGTTTCTGAAGGGAAACAAATGGCACAGTTCTCTTCCATGTAACACACTCTTCTTTAGAGCAAGAAGCATGCTCTTGCTTTCTAGAGTCTCTAATACAGAGGGAAAGATGAGTGTGCTCACAACAAAAGAACTGTGTTTCCTAAACACACGGACCACATCCTGTTCAACTCTGTTTCTGAAACTGATACAAACCACAGGTCGTCTAACATCCAATGCTTTTCAGCTAAGAGCGAGAAACGGGTGAGCTTCGTGAACAATGTAGCTTCGTTTGACGTGAAAAGTGACTGCGTTTACCTGAAACGAAGTCTTGCTTGTAGGAAGACACACTTCTGGGATTTAACTCAGTTTCTGAAGGGAAACACACGGCACAGTCCTCATCCATGAAACACATTCTGCTTTAGAGCAAGAAGCACGCTCTTGCTTTCTAGAGTTCTAATACAGAGGGAAACGTGAGTGTGATCAGAACAAAAGAACTGTGTTTCCTACACACACAGACCATATCTAGTTCAACTCTGTTTCTGAAATTGATACAAACCACAGGTCCTCTAACATCCAATGCTTTTCTGTTAAGAGTGAGAAACGTGTGAGCTTTGTGAACAATGTAGCTTCGTGTGAGCTCAAAAGTGACTGCGTTTACCTGAAACGAAGTCTTGCTTGTAGGAAGGCACAGAGCCTGTCATTTAACTCCGTTTCTGAAGGGAAACACATGGAACAGTTCTCATCCATGAAACACAATCTGCTTTCAAGCAAGAAGCACGCTCTTGCTTTTTAGAGTCTCTAATACAGAGGGAAACGTGAGTGTGCTCAGAACAAAAGAACTGTGTTTCCTACACACGGACCATATCTAGTTCAACTCTGTTTCTGAAACTGATACAAACCACAGGTCGTCTAACATCCAATGCTTTTCAGTTAAGAGCGAGAAACGGGTGAGCTTCGTGAACAATGTAGCTTCGTTTGAGGTGAAAAGTGACTGCGTTTACCTGAAACGAAGTCTTGCTTGTAGGAAGACACACTTCTGGGATTTAACTCAGTTTCTGAAGGGAAACACACGGCACAGTCCCCATCCATGAAACACATTCTGCTTTAGAGCAAGGAGCACGCTCTTGCTTTCTAGAGTTCTAATACAGAGGGAAACGTGAGTGTGCTCAGAACAAAAGAACTGTGTTTCCTACTCACACAGACCATATCTAGTTCAACTCTGTTTCTGAAACTGATACAAACCACAGGTCCTCTAACATCCAATGCTTTTCAGTTAAGAGCGAGAAACGTGTGAGCTTTGTGAACAATGTAGCTTCGTTTGAGCTCAAAAGTGACTGCGTTTACCTGAAACGAAGTCTTGCTTGAAGAAAGACACAGAGCCTGGCATTTAACTCTGTTTCTGAAGGGAAACACATGGCACAGTTCTCATCCATGAAACACTCTCTGCTTTAGAGCAAGAAGCATGCTTTTGCTTTCTAGAGTCTCTAATACAGAGGGAAACATGAGTGTGCTCAGAACAAAAGAACTGTGTTTCCTACACACACGGACCACATCCTGTTCAACTCTGTTTCTGAAACTGATACAAACCACAGGTTGTCTAACATCCAATGCATTTCAGTTAAGAGCGAGAAACGGGTGAGCTTCGTGAACAATGTAGCTTAGTTTCAGCTGAAAAGTGACTGCGTTTACCTGAAACGAAGTCTTGCTTGTAGGAAGACACACTTCTGGGATTTAACTCAGTTTCTGAAGGGAAACACACGGCACAGTTCTCATCCATGAAACACACTCTGCTTTAGAGCAAGAAGCACGCTCTTGCTTTCTAGAGTCTCTAATACACAGGGAAACGTGAGTGTGCTCAGAACAAAAGAACTGTGTTTCCTACACACACGGACTATATCTAGTTCAACTCTGTTTCTAAAATTGATACAAACCACAGGTCGTCTAACATCCAATGCTTTTCAGTTAAGAGCGAGAAACGTGTGAGCTTCGTGAACAATGTACCTTCATTTGAGCTGAAAAGAGACTGCGTTTACCTGAAAAGAAGTCTTGCTTTTAGGAAGACACACGCCTGGCATTTAACTCCGTTGCTGAAGGGAAACACACGGCACAGTTCTCATCCATGAAACACACTCTGCTTTGAGCAAGAAGCACGCTCTTGCTTTCTAGAGTTCTAATACATTGGGAAACGTGAGTGTGATCAGAACAAAAGAACTGTGTTTCCTACACACACAGACCATATCTAGTTCAACTCTGTTTCTGAAATTGATACAAACCACAGGTCCTCTAACATCCAATGCTTTTCTGTTAAGAGTGAGAAACGTGTGAGCTTTGTGAACAATGTAGCTTCGTGTGAGCTCAAAAGTGACTGCGTTTACCTGAAACGAAGTCTTGCTTGTAGGAAGGCACAGAGCCTGTCATTTAACTCCGTTTCTGAAGGGAAACACATGGAACAGTTCTCATCCATGAAACACAATCTGCTTTCAAGCGAGAAGCACGCTCTTGCTTTTTAGAGTCTCTAATACAGAGGGAAACGTGAGTGTGCTCAGAACAAAAGAACTGTGTTTCCTACACACGGACCATATCTAGTTCAACTCTGTTTCTGAAACTGATAGAAACCACAGGTCCTCTAACATCCAATGCTTTTCAGTTAGGAGCGAGAAACGTGTGAGCTTCGTGAACAATGTAGCTTTGTTTGAGCTGAAAAGTGACTGCAATTACCTGAAACGAAGTCTTGCTTGAAGAAAGACACAGAGCCTGGCATTTAACTCCGTTTCTCAAGGGAAACACATGGCACAGTTCTCTTCCATGAAACACACTCCGCTTTAGAGCAAGAAGCATGCTCTTGCTTTCTAGAGTCTCTAATACAGAGGGAAACGTGAGTGTGCTCAGAACAAAAGAACTGTGTTTCCTACACACACGGACCACATCCTGTTCAACTCTGTTTCTGAAACAGATACAAACCACAGGTCGTCTAACATCCAATGCTTTTCAGTTAAGAGTGAGAAACGGGTGAGCTTCGTGAACAATGTAGGTTCGTTTGACATGAAAAGTGACTGCGTTTACCTGAAACGAAGTCGTGCTTGTAGGAAGACACACTTCTGGGATTTAACTCAGTTTCTGAAGGGAAACAAACGGCACAGTTCTCATCCATGAAACACACTCTGCTTTGAGCAAGAAGCACGCTCTTGCTTTCTAGAGTCTCTAATACAGAGGGAAACGTGAATGTGCTCAGAACAAAAGAACTGTGTTTCCTACACACACGGACCATATCTAGTTCAACTCTGTTTCTGATACTGATACAAACCATAGGTCCTCTAACATCCAATGCTTTTCAGTAAAGAGGGAGAAACGTGGGAGCTTTGTGAACAAGGTAGCTTCATTTGAGCTGAAAAGTGACTGCGTTTACCTGAAACAAAGTCTTGCTTGTAGGAAGACACACTCCTGGCATTTAACTGCGTTTCAGAGGGGAAACACACTGCACAGTTCTCATCCATGAAACACACTCTGCTTTAGAGCAAGAAGCATGCTCTTGCTTTCTAGAGTCTCTAATACAGAGGGAAACGTGAGTGTGCTCACAATAAAAGAACTGTGTTTCCTACACACACGGACCACATCCTGTTCAACTCTGTTTCTGAAACTGATACAAACCACAGGTCGTCTAACATCCAATGCTTTTCAGTTAAGAGCGAGAAACGGGTGAGCTTCGTGAACAATGTAGCTTCGTTTGACGTGAAAAGTGACTGCGTTTACCTGAAACGAAGTCTTGCTTGTAGGAAGACACACTTCTGGGATTTAACTCAGTTTCTGAAGGGAAACACAGGGCACAGTCCTCATCCATGAAACACATTCTGATTTAGAGCAAGAAGCACGCTCTTGCTTTCTAGAGTTCTAATACAGAGGGAAACGTGAGTGTGATCAGAACAAAAGAACTGTGTTTCCTACACACACAGACCATATCTAATTCAACTCTGTTTCTGAAACTGATACAAACCACAGGTCCTCTAACATCCAATGCTTTTCAGTTAAGAGTGAGAAACGTGTGAGCTTTGTGAACAATGTAGCTTCGTGTGAGCTCAAAAGTGACTGCGTTTACCTGAAACGATGTCTTGCTTGTAGGAAGCACAGAGCCTGTCATTTAACTCCATTTCGGAAGGGAAACACATGGAACAGTTCTCATCCATGAAACACAATCTGCTTTCGAGCAAGAAGCACGCTCTTGCTTTCTAGAGTCTCTAATACAGAGGGAAACGTGAGTGTGCTCAGAACAAAAGAACTGTGTTTCCTACACACGGACAATATCTAGTTCAACTCTGTTTCTGAAACTGATAGAAACCACAGGTCCTCTAACATCCAATGCTTTTCATTTAAGAGCGAGAAACGTGTGAGCTTCATGAACAATGTAGCTTCGTTTGAGCTGAAAAGTGACTGCGTTTACCTGAAACGAAGTCTTGCTTTTAGGAAGACACACGCCTGGCATTTAACTCCGTTTCTGAAGGGAAACACACTGCACAGTTCTCGTCCATGAAATACATTCTGCTTTAGAGCAAGAAGCATGCTCTTGCTTTCTAGAGTCTCTAATACAGAGGGAAACGTGAGTGTGCTCAGAACAAAAGAACTGTGTTTCCTACACACACGGACCACATCCTGTTCAACTCTGTTTCTGAAACTGATACAAACCACAGGTCGTCTAACATCCAATGTTTTTCAGTTAAGAGCGAGAAACGGGTGAGCTTCGTGAACAATGTAGCTTCATTTGACGTGAAAAGTGACTGCGTTTACCTGAAACGAAGTCTTGCTTGTAGGAAGACACACTTCTGGGATTTAACTCAGTTTCTGAAGGGAAACACACGGCACAGTCCCCATCCATGAAACACATTCTGCTTTAGAGCAAGGAGCACGCTCTTGCTTTCTAGAGTTCTAATACAGAGGGAAACGTGAGTGTGCTCAGAACAAAAGAACTGTGTTTCCTACTCACACAGACCATATCTAGTTCAACTCTGTTTCTGAAACTGATACAAACCACAGGTCCTCTAACATCCAATGTTTTTCAGTTAAGAGCGAGAAACGTGTGAGCTTTGTGAACAATGTAGCTTCGTTTGAGCTCAAAAGTGACTGCGTTTACCTGAAACGAAGTCTTGCTTGAAGAAAGACACAGAGCCTGGCATTTAACTCTGTTTCTGAAGGGAAACACATGGCACAGTTCTCATCCATGAAACACACTCTGCTTTAGAGCAAGAAGCATGCTTTTGCTTTCTAGAGTCTCTAATACAGAGGGAAACGTGAGTGTGCTCAGAACAAAAGAACTGTGTTTCCTACACACACGGACCACATCCTGTTCAACTCTGTTTCTGAAACTGATACAAACCACAGGTTGTCTAACATCCAATGCGTTTCAGTTAAGAGCGAGAAACGGGTGAGCTTCGTGAACAATGTAGCTTCGTTTCAGCTGAAAAGTGACTGCGTTTACCTGAAACGAAGTCTTGCTTGTAGGAAGACACACTTCTGGGATTTAACTCAGTTTCTGAAGGGAAACACACGGCACAGTTCTCATCCATGAAACACACTCTGCTTTAGAGCAAGAAGCACGCTCTTGCTTTCTAGAGTCTCTAATACAGAGGGAAACGTGAGTGTGCTCAGAAAAAAAGAACTGTGTTTCCTACACACACGGACTATATCTAGTTCAACTCTGTTTCTAAAATTGATACAAACCACAGGTCGTCTAACATCCAATGCTTTTCAGTTAAGAGCGAGAAACGTGTGAGCTTCGTGAAAAATGTACCTTCATTTGAGCTGAAAAGAGACTGCGTTTACCTGAAAAGAAGTCTTGCTTTTAGGAAGACACACGCCTGGCATTTAACTCCGTTGCTGAAGGGAAACACACGGCACAGTTCTCATCCATGAAACACACTCTGCTTTGAGCAAGAAGCACGCTCTTTCTTTCTAGAGTCTCTAATACAGAGGGAAACGTGAATGTGCTCAGAACAAAAGAACTGTGTTTCCTACACACACGGACCATATCTAGTTCAACTCTGTTTCTGATACTGATACAAACCATAGGTCCTCTAACATCCAATGCTTTTCAGTAAAGAGGGAGAAACGTTGGAGCTTTGTGAACAAGGTAGCTTCATTTGAGCTGAAAAGTGACTGCGTTTACCTGAAACAAAGTCTTGCTTGTAGGAAGACACACTCCTGGCATTTAACTGCGTTTCAGAGGGGAAACACACTGCACAGTTCTCATCCATGAAACACACTCTGCTTTAGAGCAAGAAGCATGCTCTTGCTTTCTGGAGTCTCTAATACAGAGGGAAACGTGAGTTTGCTCACAATAAAAGAACTGTGTTTCCTACACACACGGACCACATCCTGTTCTACTCTGTTTCTGAAACTGATACAAACCACAGGTCGTCTAACATCCAATGCTTTTCAGTTAAGAGCGAGAAACGGGTGAGCTTCGTGAACAATGTAGCTTCGTTTGACGTGAAAAGTGACTGCGTTTACCTGAAACGAAGTCTTGCTTGTAGGAAGACACACTTCTGGGATTTAACTCAGTTTCTGAAGGGAAACACAGGGCACAGTCCTCATCCATGAAACACATTCTGATTTAGAGCAAGAAGCACGCTCTTGCTTTCTGAGTTCTAATACAGAGGGAAACGTGAGTGTGATCAGAACAAAAGAACTGTGTTTCCTACACACACAGACCATATCTAATTCAACTCTGTTTCTGAAACTGATACAAACCACAGGTCCTCTAACATCCAATGCTTTTCAGTTAAGAGTGAGAAACGTGTGAGCTTTGTGAACAGTGTAGCTTCGTGTGAGCTCAAAAGTGACTGCGTTTACCTGAAACGAAGTCTTGCTTGTAGGAAGGCACAGAGCCTGTCATTTAACTCCATTTCGAAAGGGAAACACATGGAACAGTTCTCATCCATGAAACACAATCTGCTTTCGAGCAAGAAGCACGCTCTTGCTTTCTAGAGTCTCTAATACAGAGGGAAACGTGAGTGTGCTCAGAACAAAAGAACTGTGTTTCCTACACACGGACAATATCTAGTTCAACTCTGTTTCTGAAACTGATAGAAACCACAGGTCCTCTAACATCCAATGCTTTTCAGTTAAGAGCGAGAAACGTGTGAGCTTCATGAACAATGTAGCTTCGTTTGAGCTGAAAAGTGACTGCGTTTACCTGAAACGAAGTCTTGCTTGTAGGAAGACACACGCCTGGCATTTAACTCCGTTTCTGAAGGGAAACACACTGCACAGTTCTCGTCCATGAAACACATTCTGCTTTAGAGCAAGAAGCATGCTCTTGCTTTCTAGAGTCTCTAATACAGAGGGAAACGTGAGTGTGCTCAGAACAAAAGAACTGTGTTTCCTACACACGGACCACATCCTGTTCAACTCTGTTTCTGAAACTGATACAAACCACAGGACGTCTAACATCCAATGTTTTTCAGTTAAGAGCGAGAAACGGGTGAGCTTCGTGAACAATGTAGCTTCATTTGACGTGAAAAGTGACTGCGTTTACCTGAAACGAAGTCTTGCTTGTAGGAAGACACACTTCTGGGATTTAACTCAGTTTCTGAAGGGAAACACACGGCACAGTCCCCATCCATGAAACACATTCTGCTTTAGAGCAAGGAGCACGCTCTTGCTTTCTAGAGTTCTAATACAGAGGGAAACGTGAGTGTGCTCAGAACAAAAGAACTGTGTTTCCTACTCACACAGACCATATCTAGTTCAACTCTGTTTCTGAAACTGATACAAACCACAGGTCCTCTAACATCCAATGCTTTTCAGTTAAGAGCGAGAAACGTGTGAGCTTTGTGAACAATGTAGCTTCGTTTGAGCTCAAAAGTGACTGCGTTTACCTGAAACGAAGTCTTGCTTGAAGAAAGACACAGAGCCTGGCATTTAACTCTGTTTCTGAAGGGAAACACATGGCACAGTTCTCATCCATGAAACACACTCTGCTTTAGAGCAAGAAGCATGCTTTTGCTTTCTAGAGTCTCTAATACAGAGGGAAACGTGAGTGTGCTCAGAACAAAAGAACTGTGTTTTCTACACACACGGACCACATCCTGTTCAACTCTGTTTCTGAAACTGATACAAACCACAGGTTGTCTAACATCCAATGCGTTTCAGTTAAGAGCGAGAAACGGGTGAGCTTCGTGAACAATGTAGCTTCGTTTCAGCTGAAAAGTGACTGCGTTTACCTGAAACGAACTCTTGCTTGTAGGAAGACACACTTCTGGGATTTAACTCAGTTTCTGAAGGGAAACACACGGCACAGTTCTCATCCATGAAACACACTCTGCTTTAGAGCAAGAAGCACGCTCTTGCTTTCTAGAGTCTCTAATACAGAGGGAAACGTGAGTGTGCTCAGAACAAAAGAACTGTGTTTCCTACACACACGGACTATATCTAGTTCAACTCTGTTTCTAAAATTGATACAAACCACAGGTCGTCTAACATCCAATGCTTTTCAGTTAAGAGCGAGAAACGTGTGAGCTTCGTGAACAATGTAGCTTCATTTGAGCTGAAAAGAGACTGCGTTTACCTGAAAAGAAGTCCTGCTTTTAGGAAGACACACGCCTGGCATTTAACTCCGTTTCTGAAGGGAAACACACGGCACAGTTCTCATCCATGAAACACACTCTGCTTTAGAGCAAGAGGCACGCTCTTGCTTTCTAGAGTCTCTAATACAGAGGGAAACGTGAGTGTGCTCAGAACAAAAGAATTGTGTTTCCTACACACACGGACCATATCTAATTCAACTCTGTTTCTGAAACTGATACAAACCACAGGTCGTCTAACATCCAATGCTTTTCAGTTAAGAGCGAGAAACGTGTGAGCTATGTGAACAATGTAGCTTCGTTTCAGCTCAAAAGTGACTGCGTTTACCTCAAACGATGTCTTGCTTGTAGGAAGGCACAGAGCCTGTCATTTAACTCCGTTTCTGAAGGGAACCACACGGCACAGTTCTCATCCATGAAACACACTCTGCTTTAGAGCAAGAAGCACGCTCTTGCTTTCTAGAGTCTCTAATACAGAGGGAAACGTGAGTGTGCTCAGAACAAAAGAACTGTGTTTCCTACACACGGACCATATCTAGTTCAACTCTGTTTCTGAAACTGATAGAAACCACAGGTCCTCTAACATCCAATGCTTTTCAGTTAAGAGCGAGAAACGTGTGAGCTTCGTGAACAATGTAGCTTCGTTTGAGCTGAAAAGTGACTGCAATTACCTGAAAAGAAGTCTTGCTTGAAGAAAGACACAGAGCCTGGCATTTAACTCCGTTTCTCAAGGGAAACACATGGCACAGTTCTCTTCCATGAAACACACTCTGCTTTAGAGCAAGAAGCATGCTCTTGCTTTCTAGAGTCTCTAATACAGAGGGAAACGTGAGTGTGCTCAGAACAAAAGAACTGTGTTTCCTACACACACGGACCACATCCTGTTCAACTCTGTTTCTGAAACTGATACAAACCACAGGTCGTCTAACATCCAATGCTTTTCAGTTAAGAGTGAGAAACGGGTGAGCTTCGTGAACAATGTAGGTTCGTTTGACATGAAAAGTGACTGCGTTTACCTGAAACGAAGTCTTGCGTGTAGGAAGACACACTTCTGGGATTTAACTCAGTTTCTGAAGGGAAACACATGGCACAGTTCTCATCCATGAAACACACTCTGCTTTGAGCAAGAAGCACGCTCTTGCTTTCTAGAGTCTCTAATACAGAGGGAAACGTGAATGTGCTCAGAACAAAAGAACTGTGTTTCCTACACACACGGACCATATCTAGTTCAACTCTGTTTCTGAAACTGATACAAACCATAGGTCCTCTAACATCCAATGCTTTTCAGTAAAGAGGGAGAAACGTGGGAGCTTTGTGAACAAGGTAGCTTCATTTGAGCTGAAAAGTGACTGCGTTTACCTGAATCAAAGTCTTGCTTGTAGGAAGACACACTCCTGGCATTTAACTGCGTTCCTGAACGGAAACACACTGCACAGTTCTCATCCATGAAACACACTCTGCTTTAGAGCAAGAAGCATGCTCTTGCTTTCTGGAGTCTCTAATACAGAGGGAAACGTGAGTGTGCTCACAATAAAAGAACTGTGTTTCCTACACACACGGACCACATCCTGTTCAACTCTGTTTCTGAAACTGATACAAACCACAGGTCGTCTAACATCCAATGCTTTTCAGTTAAGAGCGAGAAACGGGTGAGCTTCGTGAACAATGTAGCTTCGTTTGACGTGAAAAGTGACTGCGTTTACCTGAAACGAAGTCTTGCTTGTAGGAAGACACACTTCTGGGATTTAACTCAGTTTCTGAAGGGAAACACACGGCACAGTCCTCATCCATGAAACACAATCTGCTTTAGATCAAGAAGCACGCTCTTGCTTTCTAGAGTCTCTAATACAGAGGGAAACGTGAGTGTGCTCAGAACAAAAGAACTGTGTTTCCTACACACACAGACCATATCTAGTTCAACTCTGTTTCTGAAACTGATTCAAACCACAGGTCCTCTAACATCCAATGCTTTTCAGTTAAGAGCGAGAAACGTGTGAGCTTTGTGAACAATGTAGCTTCCTTTGAGCTCAAAAGTGACTGCGTTTACCTGAAACGAAGTCTTGCTTGTAGGAAGGCAGAGAGCCTGTCATTTAACTCCGTTTCTGGAGGGAAACACACGGCACAGTTCTCATCCATGAAAGACAATCTGCTTTCGAGCAAGAAGCACGCTCTTGCTTTCTAGAGTCTCTAATACAGAGGGAAACGTGAATGTGCTCAGAACAAAAGGACTGTGTTTCCTACACACGGACAATATCTAGTTCAACTCTGTTTCTGAAACTGATAGAAACCACAGGTCCTCTAACATCCAATGCTTTTCAGTTAAGAGCGAGAAACGTGTGAGCTTCGTGAACAATGTAGCTTAGTTTGAGCTGAAAAGTGACTGCGTTTACCTGAAACGAAGTCTTGCTTGTAGGAAGACACACTTCTGGCATTAACTCCGTTTCTGAAGGGAAACACACGGCACAGTCCTCATCCATGAAACACAATCTGCTTTAGAGCAAGAAGCACGCTCTTGCTTTCTAGAGTCTCTAATACAGAGGGAAACGTGAGTGTGCTCAGAACAAAAGAACTGTGTTTCCTACACACACAGACCATATCTAGTTCAACTCTGTTTCTGAAACTGATTCAAACCACAGGTCCTCTAACATCCAATGCTTTTCAGTTAAGAGCGAGAAACGTGTGAACTTTGTGAACAATGTAGCTTCGTTTGAGCTCAAAAGTGACTGCGTTTACCTGAAACGAAGTCTTGCTTGTAGGAAGGCAGAGAGCCTGTCATTTAACTCCGTTTCTGGAGGGAAACACACGGCACAGTTCTCATCCATGAAACACACTCTGCTTTAGAGCAAGTAGCACGCTCTTGCTTTCTAGAGTCTCTAATACAGAGGGAAACGTGAGTGTGCTCAGAACAAAAGAACTGTGTTTCCTACACACACGGACCATATCTAGTTCAACTCTGTTTCTAAAATTGATACAAACCACAGGTCATCTAACATCCAATGCTTTTCAGTTAAGAGCGAGAAATGTGTGAGCTTCGTGAACAATGTAGCTTCGTTTGAGCTGAAAAGTGACTGTGTTTACCTGAAAGAAGTCTTGCTTGTAGGAAGTCACACGCCTGGCATTTAACTCCGTTTCTGAAGAGAAACACACGACACAGTTCTCATCCATGAAACACACTCTGCTTTAGAGCAAGAGGCACGCTTTTGCTTTCTAGAGTCTCTAATACAGAGGGAAACGTGAGTGTGCTCAGAACAAAAGAACTGTGTTTCCTACACACACAGACCATATCTAGTTCAACTCTGTTTCTGAAATTGATACAAACCACAGGTCCTCTAACATCCAATGCTTTTCTGTTAAGAGTGAGAAACGTGTGAGCTTTGTGAACAATGTAGCTTCGTGTGAGCTCAAAAGTGACTGCGTTTACCTGAAACGAAGTCTTGCTTGTAGGAAGGCACAGAGCCTGTCATTTAACTCCGTTTCTGAAGGGAAACGCATGGAACAGTTCTCATCCATGAAACACAATCTGCTTTCGAGCAAGAAGCACGCTCTTGCTTTCTAGAGTCTCTAATACAGAGGGAAACGTGAGTGTGCTCAGAACAAAAGAACTGTGTTTCCTACACACGGACAATATCTAGTTCAACTCTGTTTCTGAAACTGATAGAAACCACAGGTCCTCTAACATCCAATGCTTTTCAGTTAAGAGCGAGAAACGTGTGAGCTTCGTGAACAATGTAGCTTCGTTTGAGCTGAAAAGTGACTGCGTTTACCTGAAACGAAGTCTTGCTTGTAGGAAGACACACTTCTGGCATTAACTCCGTTTCTGAAGGGAAACACACGGCACAGTCCTCATCCATGAAACACAATCTGCTT